>OX578152.1:5105000-5432500 GCA_951213105.1 Amaurobius ferox | reverse complement strand
GCTATGGGTGATCGTGTCATCCGTCCTTAGCAATTGTCCAGCCGTATATATATATATACTATATATATATATTTATTTATGTATATATTTTTTATTATTAATATCAGTTAGTAACTACAATGCGGTAGATACAATTTAAAATCCTACATGTGTAAACTTGCGCATATGCAGCAGAATTTTACAATGTGTCATTATATATAATAAAAATAATAAAAATATAGATAAGGAAGCTAATATTTAGAACATGAAAATTGTTATATCCTAGTTCAATAACATTAAGGAGGTTAAATGATAACCTTTAAAGAGGATTAGAAATTTAATATGTAAAAATCTGATGTGGACAGCACATGACTTTCCCTGCAGACTTATATTTACGTTCCCTTTATTTTAATTACATTTAATTCGCTTTTAATTCAATTTTTGTTCTCATTTGGTAATTGGACTTATTTTCATAAGTGGCGCAGAGAAAATACGAAAAAACTAAAATATCTCGAGAACGGCTAATGGGGTCGGTCTTATTATTTTCATCGTTAAAAATTACGTATAAAACAAGCATTTAATGGATATAATTCAGCATACGTAGTTTTTATTTTAGATTTTGACGATTTTTCCGGGCCATTTCGCAAAAATGGCAAAAACGCAAATTTCGCAAATATTTTTTTCCGATTCTTACCAAAATCTAATCAGCACCAGGGTGACCCACAAGCGACTTATCTAACGAATTTTGTGAAATTCGGTCCATTAGTTTTTCAGCTACAGTCGATATAGGCAATTTTTGTGGGCCATTTCACAAAAAAGGCGAGTTCTGTTATTCCGAATCGTACCCTAAACTAATCAGCACCAGGGTCACATCCATGTGACTTACCTACCAAATTTTATGAAGTTCGGTCCATTAGTTTTTGAGTTAGAGTGGATACATAAATTGCACACACACGCAGACAGACACACACACAGACGTCACGCTAAAAATAGTTTTGTCGTATTCTAGAGGTTTCGAAACGTGTAGATCCGTCGAAAACTCCAGTTGCGATTTTCGGCATGATTCCTATACTTTCCTTATGCATTACCATGTATTGCAGGGAAAGTGAAAATCTGATGTGGGCAGCACATGACTCTCGCTGCAGACTCAAATTCATATTTTCTTTATTTCTTTAATAATTCATTAGATTGAGTTTATTTGAACCAAATAACACTAAATTTGCATTTTTAATTCAATTTTTGTTTTTATTTGGTAATTGGACACTTTTTCGAAATCGGCGTAACAAAAATGCAAGAAATCTTAAATATCTTGTCATAATTTTTAATAAGTAATAGAATATTCAACTTTTCTTGTTAAGAAATTACTTAATTTTACCCTCTATGAGTATTATATTCAACATGGTGGTATTTTCTTTAAGCAACAGTTTGGTATCCCACAAGGGGTGTGTGTCTCATCTTTATTAGCTAATCTGTATTTATTCTTCTATGAAAAGAACATTAATCCAGGATTGCATAATATGCACATGTTTAGATATTTAGATGACATATTATGTGTATCCCAATATAATATCCCTATAGTATTTAACTTTTATCCTAATAATTTACAATTAAATGCAAGTAATAATGACCCTAATGTTGCAAACTTTTTAGATTTAAATTTAGATTTACAGAATTGTAATCTGGCTATAAACTTATATGATAAAAGACAAGATTTTAAATTTAATACATCAAAAATTCAACACTTTGACTCTTGTTTGCATATATCAGTTTTTAGAAATATTATAATAAACCAGGTTCTTAGAATCAATAAAATTGTGATGGAAATAATAAATTAGCACATTTTATGGAATTATTGAGTACAGCGACTAATAATGCATATCCTCCCAAATTAGTTATTAAAATTATCAACTCACTGTATCAACTTCCACTCGATAACATCCAAGACAACTTTCCCAATTATAGTGGCTAATAATATGGAGACAAAAAAATATTATAATTACTTATTAATTATATAATTAAATAAAAATGAATAATAAGAAAATAATCTAAAAAAATTAGAAAAATAAAAAATCGAAAAATAAGATACAATATTAATGGTTTGAATTTTATTTTCGCTATAAAATTGTAACTTTAGCCAAGTTTGATACTACGATTTGAGCGCCCTTTTAATGGTGTATAGTGGCATTATCGTTTAACAATTTCTTCTTTGAAAGACTTGTTTAGTAAGAATTTTCATCTATGTTTCATGTTCATATTCTGTTTTACTTATATGGGTAATTGTCCTGTCTCCGACTCTGACTCACTGGACGAATCTGGGAGGGCCGCTGTGAAAGTATGTTCTGCCTCCTAGGTTGTATTTCGTCATGTTCATTCCGCTGCTTCTTGATATTTTTCATACTGTTGTGGTTGATCGCAATTACACGTGGTGAAAGAAAAAGGGTTCCTGTCTCATGGTATTAATACATTTCCTAATTTTTCTTATTCTAAATTTTTCATCTTTTGATGCCCGTAGTCTGAGTTTGGGTATTCATAGCCATGTACTATTGCCCAATCTGAAACAGGCATTTGTTTGGGTTAATTAGAATTAAATACTCAGACCTGAAGATGAATTTAATTCTGGTTGATCTTCGAATTTGGGCCGGTGCTGTTCTTTTCTATTATCGGCATTAAGGTCGTGGTTTTGCTTCTATGGTGATGATAATATTTCATGATTACTTGAATTGATTATTTTTATTATTACATTTTTCTAATATATATATTTATATATATATATATATATATATATATATATATATATACATACATACAGGGTGTCCCAAAAACATTGACCTCAACTTTCATTACTTAAATATTGATCTTAGACATATATAATAAATTACAAAGTTGCGTAAAAAAAGGTACAAAATTTCATGAAAGCGATAAAAATTTTCAGGGGATTAAATGTGAAGAAATAAAAAATTTTAATTTTATGCAACCCCGTACAAAAACATTTTCAATGTGTAAAATGTGCACCATACACTAATAAGATGATGTATAAATTTCATCATTTTACCATAAAAAGTCCCAGAGGTATGTTTAAACGTAGTTAGTGAAACAATGTTTACAGAAAGAAAGCAAATCACGCACCGCAAAAATGCACCATAGACAAATAATATCTGCCTCTTATCTTTAATGGATCTTTGGCATGAGTGGAAAACATTTTGAACAAGTTTTGTAATCTCTGTGTAAAGTTATTATTTCTACACCGTGTTGATACATTTGTACCAATAAATAGCAAAATTATTATTTATTTATGTAATCATTGTTTTCTTTCGTAATTTGAGTATGACCCCTGAAACGCGATCTGCCGAAATGAATTTTCCTCTCTGAGAACCCATGTCGATGCTTCGAAAAGTGGTTTAAGTCAGCATTTTTGTCTTTTCATATCTCTGGGACTTTTTATGATAAGATTCTGAAATTTTATACATCACCTTATTAGTGTATGGAGCACATTTTAGTCATTGGAAATGTTTTTGTACGGGGGGGGGGGGGGGCGTATAAAAATTTAAATTTTTTATTTCTTAAAATTTAATTCCCTTGAAAATTTTAATCGATTTCATAAAACTGTGTATATTTTTTTATGCAACTTATTAATTTATTACATATGTCTAAGATCAATATTTAAGGAATGAAAGCCGAGGTTAATATTTTTGGGACACCCTGTATATAGGGGAGACCGGGGTAAGATGATGAGCTGGGCAAGATGACGAATCATAGTTTTAACGAATTTATTCTTAGGTGGCAGCACTTGACGAGCATAGGTACAACCCCCTGTATCAGAGCAACTAATCGCATGGGGAAGGCCCCATTCTTGCTACACGTACAATTTATATTCTTAGTCAAACTTTATTAAGGGCCGTGAAACTATTTTCGACTTGTACTAAATAAGTTTGAGCTACTTAAAGGTAAGTCATAAAATTCTGATATAATTTATGGTTACACTTTATAGTATTAAATACTCAGCTAAGCTATCATAGTTTTAATCTGATGCATAGTTTAATGTATACCAGCCATGTTGTTTCTTTTAGTCATTCGGGGCAAGATGACGAAGTTCGTCATCTTCCACAAAGGAAAGCACGCCTATTTCTTTAGGTGCTAATGATAGCGACACTGAAAGTGTACATAATCGCAACTGTGAACAAATTCCGGGATCAAGATGCTCCCCTCTTCCATCAATATTTAACATTAAACCCTTACCACAAGCTAAAAGATCAACAAAAAAGAAAAGAAAAATGTTAATCAGTGTTTTAACAAGTTCACTAATAAGACATGTGTTGCTTGAGAAATAAAATTCAAAGCATGAAATGGAAAAAAAAAGAAAACACAGAGAAATAAGAAGAAAATTGCTAAACAATTGCGTTTCGAGGTAAGCTCAGATCAAAAGAGCAAGGATATTAATTGCCCAGCTTGTGATGAACTTTATATTGATCCACCCGACGAAGACTGGATACTGTGCTGGCTCTCAATGCGTAGCTTGGTGGCATGAAAACTGTACTGGATACGAAGGAAGGAAATTCATCTGTGATTTTTGTAAATAACATAATTCATTAATGATTGCACACCTTTAAACTCTATTAGTGTTTTGCACGTTCTTTAAATACCTCAAAAGTCTTCTTAGGTCAAAATTTGCGAGTTGTCATCTTGCCCCATATTGAAAGTCATCTTATTCCATCACTAGGGCAAGATGATTTTTTTTTACAATACGTTAAAACATGTTTTTGTATGGTTTAATTTGGGAGATTATCCGATATAATGTTTTTATTAATTTGGGGCAAGATGATTTTTTTTTACAATACGTTAAAACATGTTTTTGTATGGTTTAATTTGGGAGATTATCCGATATAATGTTTTTATTAATTTGGGGCAAGATGATTTTTTTTTACAATACGTTAAAACATGTTTTTGTATGGTTTAATTTGGGAGATTATCCGATATAATGTTTTTATTAATTTGGGGCAAGATGATTTTTTTTTACAATACGTTAAAACATGTTTTTGTATGGTTTAATTTGGGAGATTATCCGATATAATGTTTTTATTAATTTGGGGCAAGATGATTTTTTTTTACAATACGTTAAAACATGTTTTTGTATGGTTTAATTTGGGAGATTATCCGATATAATGTTTTTATTAATAACGGAACGTATGAATAATTTATTTATGTTGCAAAAAATATGCATTATAAGTTTTAAGAATTAAAATAATCCAATTCGTTAACATCGTCGTGTTATCCCTGTCTCCCCTATTTATATATATATATACAGGGTGTCCCAAAAAGATTGAAACGCGCTTTAATTCTTTAACTTTTGGAGATAAGTGGGCACTGTAAATTTTAAAAATGTTGAAAGTAAGGTAGGAAATGAGACTACGTTAATGAAATAGTCCTCCCATTCATTTTCAAAAGGTTATAGAGCGACGACAGAACGGGAAGATAGAGCGGTTGTCAGAGCAGCTGTGACAACACGAGATTCGTCGTTATCAAGCATCCAACGTATGACAAACAAGGAAGTGACCATCCGGATCATTAATAGAAGACTACGGGAGCGGAATCTATACTTGCAATGGTGCCGGGCAAAGATGCCGTTAGATTGTCTGCCATCAATCAAAGTGGAATTGTTCGGATTGGGAACGAATTGTCTTCAGTGATGAGTCCTGTTTCGAACTGAGTCCCGACAACCAGTCCAGACGTGTCAGGATCAGACATCGTCAGTATCCTGCTCTTACTGTCACACGCCACACGGCCCAACAACAGGGAGTTATGGTCTGGGGTGCCATTTCATTTGATAGCCGGACCCCTTTGATAGTTCTCCGTGGCACCATCACAGCACAGAGGTGCGTTGCCGACATTCTACGACCCGTTGTATTGTCATTCCTTTCACGACATCCCGGGCTGACTTTTAATCAAGATAATACCAGGCCACACACTGCACGCCTCTCTATTGATTGTCTGCGTGCTTACGACACACTTACTTGGCCAGTCAGATCCCCAGATCTCTCGTCTGTTGAGCCCATTTGAGCTGAGATGGGGCTTCGTTTGCGACCATTCCAGAATGTAGACGAATTAGCTTGACAATTGGAGGCCATTTGGAACGACATCCCTCAGAACACCATCCGGCAACTTTATGCATCAATGCCACGTCGGGTAACAGCTTGTATCAAGGTCAGAGGTGGACCAACGCCATATTGACTTGCTGGTTTATGTGTAGATCTTTCAGTGCAATGAATCATCCAATTGTTTTGAAATTCTTATCAATTCTTTTTTTATACATCCACATTACACGTACCAAATTTTGTCTTGTTTGGATAATTCTTTCTTGGTGCGTCGATTTTTTGTATATATATATATATATATATATATTACTAGAATAAATAACCAGCATTAACCTGATTTTATTAAGCTCCCGCTACTTAAATGACACAGATACAAATTATTTTCATGCGCAATCATGCCAATTATACAATGTGGGCCTGATACTCTCCTTTAATACGCCATATATAAGCTCCTTTCAAGACCGTAGCCAGGCGACGGGCGAGGGACCCGGACACCACCCGAAATTAAGGCACCGCTTTAGTACCTCTGTTTCAAAAAGCGACCCCCCCCCCCCCAAAAAAAAAAAGCATAGAAGCAGACTAAAAACTAAATGGAACGTGTTCGAATAATTATTTTCTTAAATAAAAATCTACAATTGGGGGGGAGGGGGTGAAGCGTTTATAATTATTCAATTATTGTGGTCATATGAGTACTTATAATATAAAGTCACAGTTAAACAATTAAACTTTGGAATAAAATGCTTCATTGCTAAATGAGTGTGAGTTTTCCATACATTTATATTGCATGGTAAACAATCATTAATTATGTAAAAAATTCCCGCTTTTCGCCTTTGTAATAATTATTAATTACTAATTATATAACCACGTCGTTTAATAACACAAAACATATATTTTAGTCACCAGAAATAAAAACAAACTTTTTTCTATTAAACAGTAATTATGAAAATTAATTCCATGTTATAAGTATAGTTTTTGGAATACAGCTAATGACGTAAACGTGATTATACGATACATAAGCGGTTATTTATATCAATTTGTGAAAAAAAAAAATTCAAAACTGAGTTAATTTTGTCTTCCTGAGTTAATTGTGTGTCCAGTGCCACCTAATTCAGACTGGAATCCAGTGAGAGGGGGCGACTTATACAGGGACCGACCCTCCTTCTCCTACTACCAACCTCTCAGAAGCACTTTCAGAACAACATATTTAAAGTGCCGTATTCTGCGTGAACACGGGATTGGTCATCATTAAATCAATAACTTTATTTCTAGCTTCCTTAATTAAGTGCTGTAATTAAAAATCGTCTGCAGATATTTATTTCATTTTTAATTTCCGAATTTGTTGATAATCTAATTTTTTTAAGCTTTATATTATTATTTTTCATCTAGGTTTTGTTACTTTCATTTTTTATTTCAAGAATTTCGATTTGTTCTTTAATTACACCTACGTTCATTTTTTTATTAAGTGTAATTTGACAATTTCTTTCTTTGTACAATAACATTTTAATCTTATTTTTGTTTTCTACTCTTTGGATTGCTTCATCCGGGATTAGTGGTGTTGCCATTTTCAGTGGAGGAAATGATACATCATGTTCTTAGCTTAATTCATGGGATGAAATAAATTGGACTATTTCTGACTCACCTGGCTTTAAAGTGACCTTGCTCATTAGGCATTTTAATATTCACTTTCTCATATATAGTATTGAGGAACTATTGTTTTGACGGAAATTTTCGATTTCGCGATTTTTATGCCAATATATGTTTTAAGACCTCCTGAACACTTTTGGACTATTTCTAAAGTGATGTCCGTCTGTATATCCAATGTCTGTGGTCGATCTGTGGTTAGCCATAAATCTTAATAGACTTTCACGAAACTTTGTTATCAAAAAAGCTAGAACTAGATAGAATTTTTTTCAAATTTATACGAAAACTTTTAATTTTATTTGAAACTAGCAGCAGAGTATATAATATAAAGAAACTTAAAATTCACAATCATGGGCAAATTCCTATAGTATACTAAATGACATTGTTAATCAAAATATTCTGTTAAAATGTTAAATGTATTGCTCCTAAAAAGAAGTTTAAGAAAATATGTTCCTAACTATGCAAAATTATTTTCACGGGCAGATCTGAAGAGTAGAACATCCTGGCCCCTTTTGTAAGTAAATTTACAAAAAATATAAAATTGAATCAATATCTGCAAAATAAAAGCATTAAAATTGTATGGGACCCGTACTACTAATATACGCGTATATTAGAAGATATAACCTGTATTAGTAGATTAAACGCATAAATTGAAAATATCAATAAACCGATAATATTCCAACCTGAAGGTCACGCAATTGATTCCAATATATGCCAGAATGAAAGCGCTAAAATTACGTGGGAATATATATATATAAATATACCCATACTACTTATATTGTCGTAGATTAGAAAATATGCCAGTGTGTTAGTAGAAGATTACCCGTATTACAATATGAGTCTCAAAAATCTTTGCCAAAATAAAACAGATGACGTAATGAATTGAAAATATCAATAATCCCCGTAATCTTTATACCAGAAGGTCGTAATTGATTCCAATATATATCAAAATATATGCCAATATACACGTACTATTTATATTCTCGTAGATTAGAAGATATATCCTGGTATTTGTAGAAGATTACTCGTACAACGTACAATATGTGAGCTTCAAGAATTTTTGCTATAATAAAACAATGGCAAAATAAATTGAAAATATTAATAATCCCTGAATCAATAATCCCCGAAAATATCAATAATAATAATGTTAAAACCTGAAGACCGTAATTAGAGATATCCCGCTAAATTCGTAGGAATTTGCAGATCTGAAGAATAAAACATCCTGATCCCGTTTGTATAATGGGGAAATCGCCCGGAAAATCGCTGAATGTACCATTCAACGTTAAAAACACAGTATCGTGGATCTTATACATTATTTTTTTACTGTAAAAGGAGTAAATTCATTACATTATATAAGAAAAGTCATGTGCTGCCAACATCATATTTTTTTTTACATGGCAGCGTAGGACAAAATTTGGCATAATTGCATAAAAGGGTTTATTCACGGCTCAATTATCATGAGATTTCATAGTTTCAATCATTGTTGTGAAAAAGTGAAGTGATACATTTTTCTTTATTTGTGATGTCATTAGTCCCTCTTAGGGGACAAGTTACCTCCCTCCCCCCTGGGATACATTGTCAAGTATGGTATTAATAGAAATATTTTAACGCCCTTTAAAATGAGGGGTAACAAGCTATAGTTATGTAATCATTTGAATCCATGATACCGAGTTTTCAAATTTTCTCTTATAAAATTAAAAAAAAAAAATCTATTATGAGAAAGTTGAGTTAAGCCATACTTCAGTTAAATTTCTCTTTGGAATTAACACACTTTTGAATATATACACTAGAACGTTGTGAATGATTATCATCACTTTTATTATCGCCAGTGCCTAAATTTTGCATATTAGATTTTTTTCTATTATTATCGTACTCACTGTAATCACTTTTTCTATAATCAGCACCAATACTGCATTCATTATAACAGTAATTGATTTCTTCGTACTCTTCATCACTAGTACTATAGTCCTCCTTATACTTGCTATCATATTATATTTTCATAACGAATTTTCTGCCTTTGTGGTTTTTGATTCGAACTTTAAATTGGGCTTGTATTTTCAGATAAGGAAAACTAGACCTACGTAAATAAGTACAAGCAAAATAATGCTGCATTTTTTTGCTATTTGTGTTTATTTACGTTGCTCTAGTTTTCCTTTTCCTTTGCGCAAAGTGTATTTTACTTATCGTATTTTCAGTTTTATACAATTTAATCGCAGTATTTTCAAATTGTATTTCATTATCTTTTGCATTTAAAATCGCTTTATGCAAGGATAAAAATTCATAACATAGAAGCATTTTGTAATTACCCTGAAAGTTCTGTTCGGTGACGAAAAAATTATTTTTGCATGCTTTTCTCTTAATTTTGAAGGCAATTTAAAAATTCTATGTACTCTTTAGTGAACGTCTGAAGAATTACTTTTCTTATTATGTATATTATTTTTATATTTTAATTCTTTTTAATTTTTCGACATTTCTATGTCTATAATACTGACTTGAGCACCTCTGTCAATTACACTAATCATGTTTAACCCTTGCAGGCAGATTCCTCTTTGACGATAAAAGCTTGCAATTTCATCCCACTAGTTGAAGATAGAACGTCGGCTGGCCAGTTCGGCGATCCAGAGTTCACAGAAAGGTTCTTTACAATTTCTATCGCTAAACCAGGTTGTAATGCAATAATGAATTTCCCCCCATAACTCTATCGGCTATTTTTTTCTATCTTTTTACTTACTGCATCATTCGAGTTCAAGTATTTATGTGTTGCGTTTTTAATTACGTCCAGATCGCTTACTGACATATCAAGTGTTTGTTTAATTTTTTTAAATGCGTCTTGTTCTTGCGTTATAGTTGCCCTGCCTGAGAATTTTCTTGTGAGTATTAGTTTTACCATTATCAAAATTACCTGCATATTGTAATTTATAGTGTTTTATTAAATATTGCCTTGCCTTATTTTCTTGTCTTGTTTCAATAATAACCACTTTCTGTTTTTCTGCTTAAATTTCTAAATTCGTCATTTAATTAAATTGATCTAAAAATAAAAAAAATAAATAAATGAAAACGTCTTCATCTTTGCTTCCGCTGAACAAAGGCAAGGCCTCAAAAACCGAAATTGCTGAAGTAGCAATATTTTATTTTGTTCAGATAAATTGAATATTATTTATTTACACTTAAACTTCTCATCGTAATTAAACTTTTAAAATATTGTGCAGCTTTTCCTGTGCGATTTAGTTTAATGAGCAATTCTTTTACTAGATCTCATTCCTATTTTCTACCCTCATAATTAAGTTTTTAAATTCATAGTTAAATTTCAATTCATTTACATATAAAACTTGACAATTATCTTCTCATATAAACTTTTATTAAAGCCATTATGCTTCGCAATCAAATTATCTCAATTGTTAAATATATACTTTTCGTATTACAAAAGAAATTATTATTTACGTAACTTTATTGAAGGTTTTGATTTTTTGGTGATTTTTTCAATAATTCATTTGAAAATTTGGGGGGTGGGCGGGTCTTCCGAACATTCGATTGCGTTTAACAACAATAGGCTTCCAGTATTTATGGATTGTAATTTTTGTAACAAATGTCGTCCAAATCGCTCCATTTGTACGCGATATATCGTATCCACACACACAAACATCACCTCAAAAACTTTTGATTCGTATTCAGGGATGTTTTAAACGTGCTCTCCTGTCGAAAACTCGAATTCGAATTCTCGACCTTTCCTTACTTTTTTTACTTTCACAATACTTTCCTTATATATTATGCTATGTATATAAGGAAAGTATTTAAGAGGGTTTATTTTAAATAGCTACGTTTCCCACTTTTACTTGCCTTATTTTGAGGAGGACAGCAAATATGAACACATTGTCTTTTCCCAATCCGTTATAATTAACAAAATTTCGCATACGTCTAACTTCAAAAATGCTTGTTGAAGAAAAGAGACCAATAACGTAAGTATGACGTCAAGTCCCCCCCCCCCCCCTTTCGAATCAAGTTAAGCGTAGTTAAACGACCAGTATCTGTTAAAAGACAACCGATAAAAATAACTTTTCTGACACGGTCAGTGCGGCCGACAGAATTTTTCGAATCGAATCGAAATCTAATTTTTGATCCTGTTACAATATTCTCCCTATAAATATATATCCCTATAGTATGCAGGGAAAGCAATAAATTTAATAAAATTAAACATGATGTTCAACCGAATATTTAATACTTCTAAATGAAATCCAGTACCATCCATTCTGTATCATCAAGGCC
The DNA here is from genome assembly GCA_951213105.1 of Amaurobius ferox. Lineage (NCBI taxonomy): Eukaryota > Metazoa > Arthropoda > Arachnida > Araneae > Amaurobiidae > Amaurobius > Amaurobius ferox. Next base: position 5,420,528 of record OX578152.1, on the reverse strand, counting down.
TTAAGAATGACTTCGAGCTTTCCAAATATTCTAAACGCGGAAATTAGAAACTGCGTGCTATTCATTTGATGCTTCCGCTCCTCCTAGGACTCAGGGCAGTGATCTATGGAATGTTGACAACACGGCCACGTAATTAAAGTGTATGATCCCCTTGATAAATTACTGACTTTTATTGGATGCAACGTGGCAACAAAATGAGCTTCACTGGGCAGCGCCACCTGGCGACTGCTCTTAATAAAATTTCGTTGGTTGTATCTCATCCAATTTAGTTTTCCGGAAGAACTGGTTTAGGACAATAAAGGTTTTACTTTCCCTAAAAACAAGGCAATGTACATGAAAGTATTGGAACTGGATCTACTGGACTTTTCGACAGTCTAGAGCACGAATCAATCAATTTGAGTGTGACGTCTGTGTGTGTGTCTGACTATGTGTTTCTGTAATGACTGTATCTATTCCAGTTCAAAAATTATTCGATCAAATTTCATAACATTTGGTAGGTAAGTCACCTGTGGGTTATCATGGCGCTGGTTAGATCTTGGCACGATTCGGAGAATTAGAACTTGCTTTTTTTAATAAATGGCCTGCAAAAATCGTTAAAATGTAAAATAAAACACTAAATGTATTAATTAAATTCTTGATTTATACATAATTTTTATTGACAAAATGAATAGGATCAACCCTATCACTTTTGCACGAACCGTTCTATAGACAGTTCAGCCTTTTAGCATCTTTGTAAAGCGACTATTTGAAAACACACCCAGTAAAGAAAAATAAAATTAACATTGAATCAAAACTGCAAATTCGCTGAAATTAAAAAGAAAAAGTATTCATGTTCGTACAATAAAACTCAATTTAATGCATTATAAAAGAAAACTAGAGTAAATAAATTTGAGTTTGTAAAAGTCATGTGCTGCCCACATCAGATTTTTATTTCCCTACTATACATGGTAATGTTTAGGGAAAGTATTGAAATAGTATTAAAAATCACAACCCGAGTTTTCAAATGATCTATCTGCACGTTTCGAGCACGCTAGAATCCGAAAATATATTTGTAACGTGACATCTGTGCGTGTGTGTGTTTGTGCAATATATGTATCTACTCTAGTAGAAAAACTAATTCATCAAATTTCACAAAATTAGTAGATAAGTCACTTGTGGGTAATGATTAGAGTTTAGTACGATTCTGAAGAACCTGCCTTTTATTACGAAATGACCCTCAAAAATTCTTAAAATCTAAAATAAAAGACTACGTATCATCAAATATATCAATTAAACGCCTATTTCATACGAACCTTTACATGACGAATAAAATAAGACTAACCCTCATAACTCTAGGATTAACCGTTCTCGTGATAACATAGTTTTTTTGCAATTTTTGCCACGTCGCTTTTGAAAATAAGCCCAGTCACCAAATGAAAATGAAAATTGAATTAAACCTTCAATTTCAAAGTAATTTCAAATAAATACTAATGTAATTTTGTACAATTAATCTCAATTTAATTAATTATGATAGAAATAACGAGACAATATATTTGAGTCTGTAGGGAAAGTTATATACTGTCCGCATCAGATTTTATACAGTATTAAATCATGTATAAGCAAAGTATTGGAATGGACGTAAAAATTTGAAATTCGAGCTCCTGATGAATGAATATGTTTCATGTACGAATAAACAATTTTTAGAGTGATGCCTATATGCTTGTTTGTGTGTGTCTGTGCGATGTATATGCTTTAGCTCAAAAATTATCTGAGAAATTTTGTGCCATTAAATTCAATTTAATGAATTATGAAAGAAAGAAAGCGAAAATGAATTTATCTCTGTAGGGAAAGTGATGTGTAGCCCCCATCAAATATTTGGTTTAGAGAAGCCCTTGAAATATTGCCACATATTAAGTTGAACTGGGGGAAATTCAAAATAAACGTGTAAAGCAGTAGGCTTAACAAATTACTATTAACTTATACTTTTAAATAAAATATCACAATCGTATTTATTGTCTATGTCTAGTATTTACTAATTGCCCTTAAAAAAATGACAAACATTTTAACTTTACATCCGACTTAATGGCTATAAGCACCGTGTATATATATTAATTTTCTTAAAGTACGTCCTAATTTAAAAATATTGGAGCTTACGTTTCCGACGGATCTACCCGTTTCTTGCACTTTAGAATACGAATTCTTCATTTTTTAGCGTGAAGTCTGTGTGTCCGTCTGCGTGTTTGTTTGTGTATGTCTGTCTGTCCGAGTACCTGTCCAACATATTCACTCTAGGTCAAAAACTATTCAACGAAATTTTATAAAATTTCTTAAGTAAGCTGCTTCAAAAATTATACTTCTCTGAAATAACAGACTAAATATGTTTAAGTATACGTAATTTTTAATGGTGAAACAACACCAATCTCATTACTCTTGAATGAACCATCGTCTTCATTTTTTTTTCATATTTTAGCGAAGTTGCGAAGTTTCTTAATTCGAAAGAACGCCAGATAAAAAAGAAAATGTTCTTAAGACTGCAAATTGAATATAATTTATAATAAGCATTCTTGCCAATTTGTGCAATTAAACTGAAAGAGAAAATGCATTTGAGGCTTAGGAAAAGTGCTGCCCCTATCAGATTTTTTGTGATGATTTTGTGTTAATATAATTATAGCCCTAAAACCTTAATAATTTTAAATTGTTTTAGTTTATTATAACAAACATGCCAAGTTGTGCTTTTACTATAAAAGCTTTAACAAACTGCTCTATGATATTTCTCGAGGTATTTTAGCTTGTTAAATTCAATAATTTTCAAATGTGCAAAGTTGTGAAATGAAAATAATTTTATTTTAAAACTACAATTTCAATGTAATTTCAGATAACTAATCGTTAAAACCGTGTCACATGAAAAGCCAACTTTCATACATTGTTGGTGCTCCTGTAATTTATTATTCCTTTCAGTGAGTAAATAACTCACAAAAAATTTCAAGCAAATCGGATATATTTAGGACTGTCTAATCAGGACTGAATTATCACCCAACTCCCACTTTTCCTTCAACATTGCTTCAATTAGAAAGGAAATATTATTTAACCACCGGTTTATTCCTCAAACTTTTATTTATTTCATAAATGTATCTGATAAATTGATAAATGAACGAGAAGTACTGCCATCATATTCTGATACTAGCAACTAGCTTCTCCTATTGTTGATGTTGAAACCCAGACCGTCCGACCTACCAGAAAGGTGTAAGGTAACTGTTTAGACGGTCGGGAAGTGCCACCCAATTTAGACCGGAACCCAGTGGGGGAGGCATCCACAGGGACCGTACCCTCCTTCCCCTACCACCAACCTCTCGGAAGGACTTTCGGACCCACATGTTTAACGTGATCGTACTCCGCATGAACACGGCGGCAGTTTTGGCAGTGGCTGGAATCGAACCCGGGCCTACCGAGTGCAACTCCAGCGCGCTAACCAATGGGCTACCGCGCCCAGCTTCTCCTATTGTAAACTAACTAATAATATTGTCTGAAATGCACTTAAAAGACTATCATTTGCCCCATTGGCAAGCCGTCGAACTGTTTGTAACTAATGGGTTTTGAAGTCTAGAGAATTTACTTTCATTATCAAAGAAAGACAAATGTGTGTCAGATGTATACCGTGAAAACTGCTGTACAGGTGATCTGTAAAATTTGGAACAAAGCATGGATTTCAATTTCTGAGTGACATTGTCTAAAAAACGTATTTCATTACTGAAAAAGTACCGACAATTTCACCGTAAAATGAATCGTAGAAGTTCTGTTCAGCTTGCCAGAGAGGCTCATTTTGTGGAGAAAATCAATCTCGTCCTTAACATTGCTCCCCATGATGACCTGAACATGATAAAATTGGACATTGGAGTATCAAAGATCGGGACGAAATTAAGTCATGGGTAGTGTGGAAATCAATTTAGTCGAGAAAGAACATAAAAAAAGCAATGAAACTTTGAAAGCGGCTGAGTTATTTAAAATGAAAAAGATGAGGCGACCGAAGTAGCACAGTTATTAAGTTCTTCGAACCACAAAGAATCCGATTCAATAAGTAAGTATGACGGTGAGTTAACCGAAGATACGGAAATCCGAATTGACGCCACTGCAACTGCTCCATTAACGTTCAAAACTAAACAAAAGCTTTCGAAAATGTGGTCTTCGACAGTTATTCCTAGAGATGTGGCCTCTTCGTTGGGTCGCAGAAACATCAGCAACAGGAATGCAGCCTAACTTATGACTGCAGCATTTGCACAAATTTATAGGAACCCGGACTCAACCAAGCCTCCTTTATCCACGAGCAGCATTCAAAGATAGAAGGCACAGCATCGCTTCCCACATACTGAAAACACGAAAGCAACATTCTTGTCTAATCGTCCTTTGGTAATTCATTAGAAAATTCACCTGCCATTGCCCGAAATTTTTAGGGATTCAGTGAATTCATTAAGTTTAAAAATCGCCCGTTATGGGAGCACATTCATAGCTGTATCCTGCTTTCTACGCGTGCGTAATACGTCCTTAAAAACACTTAAACACGCCTCAGTCCGCTGATCGAGAACGTAATATGTTTTGAGTCTGACTCTGGGCTCATCGAGCGCTACAATCTAATACGCCTGAATATTATGCCCTAAGTACGTCTTCCGCCCAATGCGCAGATGTAATACGATACGCTCTAAATAATCTCTTTAGATACGTACTAAATAAGTTATTTTGATAAATAATCCTTTTATATCCATTTAACAATCCTTTATTCCTTCCTAAATAATCCTTTATGATAAGCCATAAATAATCTTTTGCTCCTTTGATGCGCCATAGATACGTCTTTATCAAACTTTTCAGGAGAAATACTCCCTAAATAAGCCATATGATATTCCCTAATTAAGTGCGCGGGGTGCATTTAAATGGGGGAATCAACAGCGTGTTTTCTATATGAAAATTCTTGCACATATTTTCGATCACAAAAGAACCAATTTGTCCTCTAATTAAAATTATGCTGAAATTCACGGAGAATTCTCGAAAACCATCACCGCACACACGCTACCGGTCATTATGATCGGTATGGAGAAAAAAGAAAAAATAGTTCCAAGAGGAAAGATTGTTTTTCGGAATCGGACTTCTGCTAAGACAGGTTTAGAAAATAATTAAATGTTTCACATTAAAAATCATAGAAAATTCAGGAATAAAGTAATTAAAAGAAATTATTAGAATGCGAAGATATCACGTAAAATTTGTTCAATTCCAAAAATTGGAATTGTCCGACTTTTAAATTTTTGGATATAAATATATACATATAAAGTTTAATAAACTTTTCATATTTTAATGAATTTTCAAGCTTTTTTAATATGCAAGAATTTTTTGCCAATTCGGTTCAAAGCTCGCTGAAAAGATCGTTCTCAGATGGTGTCAAGATGGAAACTCTAATCAATTTTCTCGATGTCTAAGGAACCGACGTTTTACGAAAATTGCTCAAAATGGCTTCAACATTTAATAACTAAGAACATAATTCGAATATGAAAAAAATATGGATGAAGTATGTTTAGACCTGAACTAAAGTATCACTGCACCGAATTTCGTAGCTCTACATTTTCCGCTGCGCAACCAACAGGCAGACAGACAAAACGCGACAAACAGGCCTGTGATATGTGAGTCGTCACACGTCATGTATTGACGCTACGTGGACCGTTCTCGTAAAGTGGAGTAAATAAAGAAATACATAATACCAGTAATTAAAATGAAGAGGCTTAATTTTAAACAATAACAAAGAATTTATTTCATTAAGATACAACCTTATTTAATAACTATTAACATCTGGTAAATTTCATATACCAACATCTTTAGTGTAGTACATTAAGACAATCAAATCCCCTCATTCTATGATCATAATATGGGCATTACAATTATTAACCTATTAATGTACATTAACTCACTATTCTTACAAGCCTACGTCTTAATGGCCCAGGTTAACCTTATTTAGGAGGGTCAGAGAGATAATAATAATCAAAGTGCAAAAATATGTGTAGAATTGTCCTACCTCGATCATCACTGCCGATGTCGGACTTTATGACGGCGCGCTCCGGCTCTGTCCCGTGGGCTCGCTCTCTCCGAGATCCGTCGCTCTTGCGACCTCTTCTTTTCACTCACAAAATTCAAGTCCACGATTTCAAAAACTTAAAGTCCAAAGTTGCTCTCTGTCTCTACCCCCTTAACAAGGCGCCCCTGTCCATAATTGGCTAAGTAAATTAAGGGCTACGCCCTTCAGGCTATATTATTGGTCAAGGCCCCCCTGAAATATGAGATATGCAGTCTCCAGTTTTAAAATCGTTGAAAGTTCTCACGAGAATTTTCCCAAGGTTCAAGTGATATGAATTGACTCTGGGGTCAAGAAGTTCAACCCCTTCCGTTTGTTGTAGCACCTAACGCTGACATGAACTTGATAAGCACCCTCTCTTTTCGAAATGAATGTCCGGTGCAGCTGCGTTAGAGGGAATGTTACAAAAATTGCCTCACTTCATGAGGGACCGTCTTCTTAGGTCCACTTCCTCTTTCAGAAGAGCAATGTTATATTGGGAATTGAAAATTACAATATAACAATTACCCTTCTTCCCCCCCCCAAAATTTGGTGGGAAAAAAGCCAATTACAAAGTGCCAGCTCATAGTTGCTGCAGGCGTGTCCACTGTGTAGTCCAACAACTCGTCTTGCTCTCATCTGTATCTACTGTAAAAATGCACTATATACACATATACACAAATCATATTATCATATATATACTCTTATATGCCATCAAAAGAACACGAAAATACTATACAAAAATACAATTCTCAATGTGTCTGCAAATGACGATATCTGTGTCGTTCAGTTGTACTTAATATCGATTAAAAGTCTATTCATGTAAGCACAAGTTCGTCCACTGGTGATATGTCTTTTTTTTTTTTTTTTTTTTTTTTTTAAACAATATAGTTCCACACAAGTTCAAGGTGTATATCTGTAAAATTGTTCACATATGATAACCAAAGTCACTTTGACCGTCAATTGGATACTTGTTGGGATCAGGGACTTACGCATATGGTCCCTAATAATATCACTTTGTCCCCTTGTAGTTATGATGGAAAGTGTAAAATATCTTTCCTTTGGAAAAAAAAAACACTGATATCACTGCACACTTGGAAACCGCTGCAATGTAAATCGCTCCACTGCTGGAACTCGTTGCAGAACTGGACCGCTGTCTAACTGGAATTCGCTGAACTGTAAGGCGCTGAACTGCTGGAACTCGCTGAAGGATTGGACCGCTGTCTAACTGGAATTCGATGAACTGTAAGGCGCTGAACTGCTGGAGTCACTGACCAAATGAGAATCTTTGTGCACCAGGAATCGTTGAGCAATGTGAATCGGTGATCAACAGGAATTGCTGACCATTTGAGAATCGTTAGGCAACCGGATCTGTACGCTGTGTCATGATTTGTTTAGGACAATCAATACACATAGATTACACTCAAGCTTATTAAAATACTCTCTTCTCTTAAAACTCCCTTAAGTATCATTTTTTTATAAATTCAATTTCTATAATTTTAATTTGTCACCCGGCACACGAACCATTACAAAAAAAACTCTCTTTTTTTTTTTTCATACTCCTTTAAATTTTTTTTACTTTCTCAAAAATTGCCCCATTGAAATTTCTACACTTTATCTACTTTAAATCCTTCCATATAATATATACATTTTCTATTCAAATTTGATACTACCTTCAAACTTACATTTTACAAATTCCTACTATTTATTTATTTTACATTTCTCTACCTTATGTTTTTCCACATTATATATATACATTTCTTATTTAACATCCTATCCATTTATCTACTTTAAATCCTTCCACATAATATATACATTTTTTACTTAAATTTGCTACTCTCTTCAAACTTAAATTTTTCAAATTCCTACTATTTATCTATTTATGTCCTTCCATTCTATATATACACTTTTATTTACATTTGTTTCTCTACTCAAACTTAAATTCTTTAAATTCCAACAATTTATGTATTTTATCTCTCCACATTATATATTCATTTCTTCTTACTTTTTTTTTTCATCCTATCCATTTAAATTTGATACCTTACTCAAACTTAAAATATTCAAATTCTTACACTCTCTATACATTAAACTTCACCACTCTTATTTAATTCATATATTTGTCACTTCATCATGTGTTCTGAACCGGACATGCCATAAATATAACTCATGTACATACTTACAATAAAATACTTAAACAATTACACTATCCTCTCAAATACTATCAAAATAAGACTTATATAACTCCAAAAATTTCCGCAATATACTTTAAAATTTTCCTACAATCTCTGAGATGACAGAAAAACCCATATAAATATTTAATTACCATCCTACTTAAATTCTTATAACTCCCCTGCGATTCTATATTACACTATCCATAATTATACATTTTCTTTCACATATCCCCTGATTTAATCCAAATCTTATACTTGGATACGGAATTTCCCGAATTCCTTACATTATTCACTTTCCCACTTAATGAAAACATACTTAAAAAATTTTTTTTTCGTAAATCTTATCACTCACTGAAAATCTCTCAATGCATACATAATTACAAATTTTCTCTCAAATATCCTCTAACTCAATTCATATTCCATACTTGAATACCAAAATGTACGTTTTCTTTTCTTATATCCGCTGTAATTGAATGCAAAGTCTCCTGAATGAATTCACTTCTCCTCTTTCCTTTTTCAACTGCCAAACTTTTGTGTATTTTATTCTAGCATCTAAATTCCCTGTTCAAACAGAAAAATCTAGCCCCCAGAGAAAATCTCGTAGTGGTATACAAGGTCAACATGTCCTTGTGCCATTGTGTCATTTTCCCGGGATAAGCTCCCCTTTCTGGCCTGCGGCTAATACGGGCATTTCTCCGTGTGAGTTCCCATGGCCAATTAGCTGTACAAATTTTTGAAGATGTCGTTTTGGCAAAATGGTACAAATTTTCTCGTCTACGTTTCCGCCATGTTGTGTTCAGTGGCTTATGAAATGTGTGATGTGGAAGTGCTCTACCGAGGCCCCCCAAATGGATTAAAACTCTGGAATTACACACTTTCCAAAGGATAAATTAAAATGCGGTTAGTGTTAATTTGTTCTTCCATTGTATTTTACTTATTATATCATGTTTATTCCCGTTAAGAGTACCTATATCCAAGACTTCCCTCGACTTCAACTGTACGACGCTCCGCCCGACGTCCCTTTACAACGTTCGCTTCTCTCAAAACAATCCATGTGAGCTCCTATCAAAATATATGTAAAAAAACGCTTTTTTTTTTTTTTTCAAATGCTTTTTATTTAATCTACAATTCGCGTATGTTTATTAAAATTATCTATTCATTTTAAATTATAATTTGCGTATAATTTTCATTACCATTATCTTTTTCTTTGAACTGCCATTATGATTTTTAATTAAAATTCTCTATCCATTTTAAACTCTAATTTTAATTTTTAATTACCCATTGTTTAGTTATTTGAATTACAATTTTTATTTTTAATTATGAATTATTTATTTATTTAAACTAGAAAAATTTTTTTTTTTTTTTTTTTTTTTTTTTTTTTTTTTTTATTTACCAATTATCTAATTATTTTAAACTATAATTCTATAACTCCTATTTCCTCACGCGTATTCATCCGACAATGGTTGATCAATCCGCTAATTAAATGAAGAGCGCGTGGAGAAAGTTTACTTTTGTTTTAAAATTTCACTGTTCTTTGAAAAGAGTTTTTTTTTTTTTTTTTAGAAATTCAAAATATCCCTTTATTTAATATTCCTAATTATCTTATCCATCGAAATTTTTATTGCCTGGAAATCAAAGTTCTCTTAAAAAAAAACTTTCTTTTTATAGAGTTATAACGACTTTTTATAGAATTCTAACGATGTCCCCCTTTTGCTTTTTTTTTTTTTTTTCATGAAATGTGACGTATCTTCTCTGTTATTTATGTTCTTTCCAAAATTTGAATTTAATATATCCACATCTTTAACCTATCATCCCTAAAATTTCTTTTGTCCTACAACGATACTTGTTATTTATTTTGTAACAATTATTTATTTTTTTAAATCACAATTTTTATTCATAATTCCCAATTATTTATAGTTCCATATTTATTTAAACTTTCTTGTTCATTTAAACTGTCAACTAATTAATGTATGATTTATTTAAAATTTCCTCAATTTTTTTTTTTTTTTACAATTTGTTTACACTTTCTTAATTAATGTAATATTTATTTACATTTCTTTAATTTATGATTCAATGTTTATTTAAAATTTCCTTTATTTATAATCCAATATTTATTTAAAATTTCAAGTTCATTTACACTTTCTTTTGATTAATGTAATACATATTTAAACTTTTCTCTATATTTTTTTTTCCCCCAATTGATTTAAAATCTCTTCTATTTACACTCTCAATACCGAGTTTTAAATATAAAAAAAAATTGTGTACCTATTCCTGCATTTATTTTAAATTTCTATTCTCTTCTAACCAAGGATAAATCATCCTCCCGCAATTGTTTTACACTTGTATTCGAAACCAGTTCTCCCCTGTGTATAACGTGCGTACCCTGTTTCTTTGTAAACTGAACTTGCAATTCACCCCCTTTGTGAGATCCCATTTCCCCTGTTTCCCTCTGAAAATTGACCTTGAGTGGAACCCATCTCCACTCTTTGACCGTGAGTCGCCACTGAGAAATTCTGCCTCCCTGAAATTGTCGCCACCGAAGTGTTTTGCGTGATTGGCAATCTGCTCTCAACCAGTTCCATCCCGTTGTACGTGTCGCTTGCTGTTTAAGAGAAGGGAGAAAGAAACCTTTTCGCTCGCAAATGTGTTTGTTGACATTTTGTACTGTTCGAGGAGGTGGGGAGGGGGATCGTTCGCTGGTGTTGTGTTGTGCTGACATTTAGTGAATGTCGTGTATTTTGCTACCTATCTGTCGCAAGTACGTTAAATAATAAAAGCGGGAAGAGATTGTTGCTTTCCATTAACAATTTTGACTTCATATCCATTTTTCATTTTTATAATTTATCCATTGCCAGGTCAATTTCCAAAGAATTCATTTTTTTTGACAAATTATTATTTTTACCTCTTTCTCATCTTGAAATTTTCCAAATAGCGATTGTCATACAATATTAAGTTCCTAAAAATTTTTGGTTTCATGAAAAAATGTGAACCGAGTTTTCTTTCATTCCGCTTTTGGATCTCCTCACTTACACTATTGTTACAAACTTGCATTTTCTGTGGAACCTCTATTTCTTGCCTAGCATACCTTTTGTTATGATTCTCATTTATTTCTGAAGGTTTTTGGACGCAATTCACTTCACTATCGTTTTGGCTTTTCTCTCTACTTGTACTAGAATTTTTATTTTGAATATTTTTAGTGGTCTCCTTTGAATTTTGTAAATTTTGAGAGTTAGTATTTCCATTATCGTTGTCCATAATATCCATCATTTCACTTTCATTTGAATTTTGTGTATCTTGTATCATGTGATTCTCATTCGTAATTCGAATGTCCTGAAGCTTGCATTTTGTATTTTGAATATTTTCAAAATGAACCCTTTCTGTAATCAAAACCTCCGTTATTTTGTTTTCATTTGGATTTTTGCTATCTTCCTTGCCATAGCTTGTACCAGTGTTTCGTGAATTTTCGGGATCAGCATTTTTGCTAATCAAAGAATCCATTACTTTGTTTTCATTTGAAATTTTGATGTCTTCATTGCCATAGTTTGTACTTGTGTTTTGTGGATTTTCGGGATCAGCATTTTTGCTAATCAAAGAATCCATTACTTTGTTTTCATTTGAAATTTTGATGTCTTCATTGCCATAGTTTGTACTTGTGTTTTGTGGATTTTCGGGATCAGCATTTTTGCTAATCAAAGAATCCATTACTTTGTTTTCATTTGAAATTTTGATGTCTTCATTGCCATAGTTTGTACTTGTGTTTTGTGGATTTTCGGGATCAGCATTTTTGCTAATCAAAGAATCCATTACTTTGTTTTCATTTGAAATTTTGATGTCTTCATTGCCATAGTTTGTACTTGTGTTTTGTGGATTTTCGGGATCAGCATTTTTGCTAATCAAAGAATCCATTACTTTGTTTTCATTTGAAATTTTGATGTCTTCATTGCCATAGTTTGTACTTGTGTTTTGTGGATTTTCGGGATCAGCATTTTTGCTAATCAAAGAATCCATTACTTTGTTTTCATTTGAAATTTTGATGTCTTCATTGCCATAGTTTGTACTTGTGTTTTGTGGATTTTCGGGATCAGCATTTTTGCTAATCAAAGAATCCATTACTTTGTTTTCATTTGAAATTTTGATGTCTTCATTGCCATAGTTTGTACTTGTGTTTTGTGGATTTTCGGGATCAGCATTTTTGCTAATCAAAGAATCCATTACTTTGTTTTCATTTGAAATTTTGATGTCTTCATTGCCATAGTTTGTACTTGTGTTTTGAAATTTATTTTCCACCTTGTGTAATTCCGTGTTTAATTCATCTCCAATTGACGCGATATGTTCAACTTTGTCCTTCCTGTCCTTAATGTCCTCTCTCTCTCCATTATTTTGGGTTCTGTAATTACCAATATTTCCACTATCAATTTGAGTTTTATATTTTTCAACGTTACGTCCCTCGTTCTCAATATTTATTTGTGTAACATTCCTTTTTCTAATTCCTTCTCTATTCCTTTGCGTACCCCTTTCTAGGTCTCTGTTTTGTGTAGGAGGTTCTGCATAGTAATTTCTGCTCTGGTGATATTTTCTCGGAAAGGCGTGGTTTGAAATGTAATTGTATGTGTCCGGCTGGGAGGCGTAAGTTCTGCGATCAACATACGGTTGGTTTTGAAATGAGTGGGGAGGAGATTGTATTCGTTTATTCAAAAATGTTCTGGAATTGTTTATGTTTCGATTCCGTCCCCCATTATTTGTTGCGTACGCCCGGCATTCTCTCATACAATGACCCTCTTTATTGCAATAATGACATGTAACAATTTTTCTTGTTTGTATTGTGGGAATATGTACCTTTCTTTGTATTTTAAATGTGTTTATCTTTTGGGTAATAGAATTTAAAAGATGTGTTCTAATTTCTTGTTGTTCTCTGCGGAACGTCTCAATTTCCCGTCTAAAATTATCATTATTTACCTTTGCAGTTATCGGAGCTAAATTTGCTTGTTCTAAGTATGTGGCCATTTTTTACAGCTTAATCAAAATTATTCCCTGTTGTTACACTTTAAAATCCTCCCCCAAAATATTTAAATACAATATCACATAAATTCAAAAACATAATTCTAATCATTTCACTATCTACGCATGCAAATACTTCACTCCTCAAATATTACACAAATATTTATATAATTCAAAAGTTTCTTAAAAGCTTCAAGTTCCCTAATAATTATATTTTCACATACAATATGGCATGTCTCATTAAGAACACATAATGATTCACTATTTGCTTGCTTCTCATACTGTGAAATAAATTTTCTTAAATTTACTTATATTTATTTTAATTTTAAATTTCTTTCTTTAATTTAATCCTTATTTTACACAAAAAAAATTTTTATTCAATATTTTCATTTTTCATTAATTCCAAATATTTTTATTCTCTTCATTAAAATTTAAATTCTGGCATATAACAGGTCTAAAACAGCAAAGTCGCCAGAAGGGTGAAATAATTTTGAATCCAGGTTTGATTGGTCATGATCACCAATATGATAAGGGTGCAATAATTTTGAGTCCAGGTTCGAAACTGGTTTAAACGGCACCAAAATGATATGTGATTCCTCACACGTCATGTATTGGCGCTACGTGGACCGTTCTCGTAAAGTGGAGTAAATAAAGAAATACATAATACCAGTAATTAAAATGAAGAGGCTTAATTTTAAACAATAACAAAGAATTTATTTCATTAAGATACAACCTTATTTAATAACTATTAACATCTGGTAAATTTCATATACCAACATCTTTAGTGTAGTACATTAAGACAATCAAATCCCCTCATTCTATGATCATAATATGGGCATTACAATTATTAACCTATTAATGTACATTAACTCACTATTCTTACAAGCCTACGTCTTAATGGCCCAGGTTAACCTTATTTAGGAGGGTCAGAGAGATAATAATAATCAAAGTGCAAAAATATGTGTAGAATTGTCCTACCTCGATCATCACTGCCGATGTCGGACTTTATGACGGCGCGCTCCGGCTCTGTCCCGTGGGCTCGCTCTCTCCGAGATCCGTCGCTCTTGCGACCTCTTCTTTTCACTCACAAAATTCAAGTCCACGATTTCAAAAACTTAAAGTCCAAAGTTGCTCTCTGTCTCTACCCCCTTAACAAGGCGCCCCTGTCCATAATTGGCTAAGTAAATTAAGGGCTACGCCCTTCAGGCTATATTATTGGTCAAGGCCCCCCTGAAATATGAGATATGCAGTCTCCAGTTTTAAAATCGTTGAAAGTTCTCACGAGAATTTTCCCAAGGTTCAAGTGATATGAATTGACTCTGGGGTCAAGAAGTTCAACCCCTTCCGTTTGTTGTAGCACCTAACGCTGACATGAACTTGAGAAGCACCCTCTCTTTTCGAAATGAATGTCCGGTGCAGCTGCGTTAGAGGGAATGTTACAAAAATTGCCTCACTTCATGAGGGACCGTCTTCTTAGGTCCACTTCCTCTTTCAGAAGAGCAATGTTATATTGGGAATTGAAAATTACAATATAACAGCCTGCATCGGTTTTTATAATAATAGATTCTAAGGTGCACAAAAAATACGTTAAATACTGTTATGAACTTGTAAAATGCTATGGAGTCTCTTTTCCTTCTATCTCGTTCGTATCTTTCAAATACCAGACGGAGAAAGCACCCGTACACGCAACCTTTCCCATGACGTGAGTTTAGGGTTGTCACATGCTGAAGTTCGAAAAATGGTTGCTATATTTGCCGATTTATGGCCAATTTGGCGACACTTGGCGACTTCTAGAAGGTTAGAGAAACACCTCGAAATAACAAATATTCTACATGATATGAGAGATTTCCAGAAGGTTCTGTGGAGAGTATAGAAAAAGGCGTTATTAGTTAGTCGCAGAGCAGTCGATGAGATACTAGCTATATTGAACTGTGACTGCCGTCAATGTTTTGAGAATAGTATCACTCATTTTGTGAAATGAGTGGAGCACTTAAGTGCTGTTTAACTGTATGTTGTTTCTGTTTACTCTGTGCTTGTGAATAAACGTGTTAGTTGTCCAGAAATTTGGACTCATTCTTGTATCTTGAGAGCATACCCACGATTATAGAGGATACGTCGTAACAAATTGGTGTCAGAAGTGGGATTTCTGGGATTTTGAAAAGAGTATATGTCAGTGACTAGAAAAGCGATGGAGGAACAGTTGAAAGAGATGATGGTTTTGATTAAAGTCATGAAAGACGAGATGAAAGCCGGACAAGACGCGATAAAAGCCGGACAAGACGATATGAGAACCGGATAAGACGATATGAGAACCGGATAAGACGAAATGGAAAGGGGGAGGGGAGTTGTTAATAAAGTTGTTATCAGGAGATAAAAGGATGAACAACGTTCACCTCAGCCTGACACTGTAATGTTTATCCTTATATTTATCCGAACGGATACAATTAAATAACGTAGTAACAGTCTAATGTCCAATGATATATATATATATGGTGTATATAAATTGATGGTTAGAAATGTAAAGGGTTATAGAACTCACCAAAACAAACAACTTTCACAATACAATTAAGACTCGGAAAGCAAGGAGGGCGCCGTGAGAGGGCGCTTTCTCTGGGAGTGGATGAAACGTCGGGTCAAAATGGAGTGACGTGAAGACGAATACAATGAAGACGAATAATGAAAATTTATTGACAAAATGTTCAGAACAAATGCTCAAATGAACGACCACCAACTGCGAGACAGGCGTCACAGCGGCGACGGACTGAATCGCGTACACTTTGGAACATTCCTAGCATTCCACGAACGTCTGCAGCTGCGACGCTCATTCAGGCGACAAGGTCCTCTGGTGACTCGATGGGGGTCTCGTAAACGGCGCTTTTTAGCTGTCCCCAGAGGAAAACATTCAGGCAGGACAGATCGGGAGATCTGGGAGACCACTCGACGGAATCACCACGGCCAATCCATCTGTTCGGAAAGGCAATGTCCAGGTAGTTCCGCACAATCCTGGTGTAATGTGCTAACTCTCCGTCGTGCTGGAACCACATAATCACTCGATGATTTTTCTGATACAAGACGTAGTAAATCTGACAGCACCTGCTGAAAGAAG
Organism: Amaurobius ferox; assembly: GCA_951213105.1. Classification (NCBI taxonomy): domain Eukaryota; kingdom Metazoa; phylum Arthropoda; class Arachnida; order Araneae; family Amaurobiidae; genus Amaurobius; species Amaurobius ferox. The sequence goes on along the minus strand of OX578152.1, from coordinate 5,404,186 downwards.
ATGAGGTACGTCTGTCTGTCTAGGCGATCTGGTAACAGATTAATTGGTCAATTAATTGGTCTGGCCAATTAATTGATCATGGATAATCCTTGCCCACACATTCACGAAGAACCTTTGCTGGTGGCATCTGGAACGTGTAACAGGCGAATTTACTGTGTTCTCCATTTTGACGCGACGTTTCATCCACTCCAGAGAAAGCGCCGTTTCGCGGCTCGCCGGTTACTTTCCGACCCCACATTGTGTTGTGAAAGATATTTGTTTTGGTGAGTTCTATAACCCCTTACAGTTCTGACCATCAGTTTATATACACCCTGTATATATATATATATATATATATATATTAATGTGTGTGTGTGTGTTTTATTTTATTTCCATTGTTATAATATGAATTTATATATCTATACATCAGGGCTTCGCCAGTTACATACACATTTCCAAGGTGGACGTAAATAATAAAATATTGAGAAACACTGCATTATACAATGCCCTACAACTTTGTAATTGGCTATTTTCGTTTATCTCGTTTCACTTCCGAGTTTGTTACATAAATCTTTATATTCTTCGAGAGGGAGTAGCAATAATTTTTTTCAATCGGGTATAGTCACTTTAATATAAATAAATATAACATATGGACTGGCGGTTCTTTCCTTACAAAGATATTGGAGTGCTTAAGGTCTTTCCTAGGAACTCTGTAAACAAGCAATCGGAGTCTTTAACCTTTAGGCTCCAGCTAAAGTTGTACACAAAAAGAACTGCACATAAAAACAAAACCGACTGTACATAAAAAGAACTTTAGAACACCGAAAGTATTCCATTGAATTAAATCTGGGAGCTATAAGCATTGGCGAACGAAAGTTTTCTTGTTAAGTTATTTATAAGAAAATTTCTTGCTTCCAAACGGGCAGCTAGATTCCTTATTTCTACATACAGCTGGGTGCATATTTTTTACTGTATCGAAAAAGCAGCCTATTGAACACATTATATTTTTGATGTGAAACATCTTATGACGCGGGGTATGGAATTAGTTATGACAGAAATATGACGAGAAAGAAACAGAAGTATGTAACGGAAGTGAGATCACATTGCTACGAATTCCTAAAGGCCCTATTACACGACAATATTTGGGACAACAAAACCGTTCGCAAAACAGATCATTCAACAAATTTAGCCACAACATTTTAGATTTAAACCTAAAATGTTGATGATGAAGAAACGGTTGTGCGAAAATCGACCAATCAGAAGTGCGTAAATCCGAAAGTCACAGGTGACGTGCTTTCCAGTAATTTTATTTCTTACTTTAATGGCGACCAAGATGGCCCGTAGACTGTTTTGGAATGTGTTAGAATCTCGAGATGAAAAAAATAATAGAACTTCTACTAAATTACAGACACCAGTGGGATATAAAAGAGCCAGATTATATGAAAAACTCACACTAAATAATGCTTTCTGGAATCGGCGGCATTAGACAGGAAGTACCTGTTAAAAAGGAGGAGCTTAAAGTATCATTACTGAGCGGAAATTCTGAAGTCTGGAGATGGAAAAATAATAATAGAACTTTTACCAAATTACAGATATCTGTGAAATATAAAAGATCCAAATTATACGCAAAAAACACTAAAGAATGTTTCTTGGAATTAAATCGGCAGCATTAAAGAGGAGGGGTGCGTTATAAAGACGGGGACTTAAAGTATAATTGCCGGACGGAATTGCTAAAGTCTGGAGATGGAAAAATAATAATAGAACTTTTACCAAATTACAGACATCTGTGAAATATAAAAGATTTAAATTATAACAAAAAACACTAAAGAATGTTTCTTGGACTGAAATCGATGACATTAAAGAGAAGAGGAGCTTTAAAAAAGCGGGGACCTAAAGTATAATTGCCGGGCGGAATTGCTGAAGTCTGGAAATGCAGATGGAAAAAAAGAAAATAATTTTTACGAAATTGCAGACACTTTTGAGATATAAAAGATTTATAATATACGAAAAACACACTGAACAATGGTTTCTGGAATGAAATCACCGTCATTAGAGAGAATGGGCCTGTTAAAGAGGAGGAGCCTAAAGTATGATTGACGGGCGGAATTGCCGAAATTCGGTAATAAAAATTGCCCTGTGTAATAACACCATTATTCAATCCAAATGGAACCTTTGGGATGTTAAAAGCGATCTTTACAGTATGAGAACTTTAAAACGGTATTCCTATGAGAAAATTAGGAAGCGAATGCAAGGGGGAAAAGTTTCCCCGTTTGCTGCTTGGTGTGACGTCACTTTCGTTCTGTGCTGCGTGGAGTGACGTCACAAATCTTCCAAAGCTGTTTTGTGAACGATTTGTTGTCTCAAATTACTGTCGTGTAATAGGGGCTTTACAGGAAACTAGTGTTATAATTTGAATGTTTGGGTCACTTGGCCTTGGTGACGAATTTGGTGAAATATCAACAACTTGGCGATCTTCGAAAACTTTTCGAATTCTGTAGATTGGTAAAGAACTTCACGGCTTGCTTGCTTCTACCAGAACGTTCAACAGAAGGTAAAGTTGAAATCTTCTCATTACCTTTAACTTGAGTTACTGACGGGATTGTAAAGTACCTTGCTGTCCCAATCGCTAATCGAACCATGGAAATTCGTACTTCTCAACCGTCGCTCTAACATTGAGCAACTGGGGCGGAATTGAAAGTTCTTATCGGCGAAGTTGACTCTGCATTTTCACCCTCTAATGTCAGATTGCCATGTAACTGATAATTATACTGGCCATATCCTACTATTTTTACCATAGCTTAACCTCCTGCTGCTATTCTTATCCTCCAGGTTCGCTTTCTGATTGATTTTTGACCACTCTATTCGATTTGAAATCGACACTCAATATACCAGAGTCCAGTGAATCCATACCAATCGTATACTAGGATACTTTCAAACCTCCAGCATCACTGCACTAACCTGCAGGGTTGATTCATTCGGCGTCTTTTGTAGAGAACCTTATTGCCATAACCTGGAATAGAACTATGGCTCTTCGTACTGACAAGCCAATGATTTACAGTTATACCTACGTTATTTTTGACAAAAATATCGAAACCTATCCTTAGGTACCTTGTAACTGTTATCACACACAACAACAACAACATTTCGAAATATGCGAAAGGAGTAACATTTTACATCAATCTATAACGAGTAACTGAGTTACTCAGTATTTATCCCCATATGTCTCTTTTCGAGAACAAGATAGTAAAATGCTACTTAATAAATCAATTTATCATTTTCCTGGTTTGACAAGGATAGCTAAACATATTGACTATCTATTTTGTTCCTAAAACGATTTTAACGCATCATGAAATTTCGTAGTCACATGCAGGCAAATATTGATGGGGCGCTTCTTAATGGGGTTTTTACGGCGTTATTGTTGAGTATATTGATCAAAGCAATTTACAACATTCGTACTTTTTAGCTATAAATGAAATTGATGGACACGACTCCCGATACACTGTAAGTCGTGAATATTTTATTATCGCCTAAATTTTTGAGATCCAAAATAGCTTTAATTGAGTGTCAAAATTGGATCGCAAAATGCCACTATTTTATGCCACTACAATTATTTAAAACAGATGCTTGTGAAAATTTGTTTATGAACAGTTGCGAAACGCCACGGGAGACAAAGGTAGACAGTGTCTAAGTAAATCATTTTTACCAAGTAACTTTGATTTTAATTACATTTTGTTCGAAAGAATTGTATAAAATGCTTTCTGTGCAAATAAATGGAGGGAGATGACGGCAAATTCATGTTCCGTTTGGCGTATGTGTCCTTATTTCCTGCTTTGTTCGAGACTGGGAGCCGATTGTTCAGGAGAGACATATTTCAAAGTGTCTCGCTTTGTAAATGTTCCATTGTCATGTGAAAGAGTATGCGTGCGTCGCTACCATCCGGGCAACAAGAGTTATCAGATGGACGTGTCTATATGCTGTTTTCATTGAACACATTTATTACGTTTCATATCTTTGAGGTCTTAAAATAGTTTATTACACTATACATAGTGACTTAAAATTTGGCATATTGTTGTCCTTTGAGGTATACTTTGATTCTTAAAGATTTGGAATTTGGACCTTGCCGATTCAGCCCATTCTGGGACCACAATGAGTTTTTGGAAATAACTCAAGAGTCGGGGCAACTAGAAAGCTCAAATTTGGTATATTGTTAAAGTTTCATGTTAAATGTTCGTCTTTGGATTTTGATCTTTACTTGGGCAGCCCATCCTAAGTCCACAAAAGAAATGTAGACTTAAAAGTTAGTCCTGTTAAGTACAGTGCAAGCAGACTTAAATTAGACATATAGACTTAAATTAGACATATAGACTTAAATTAGACATTCGTGATATATTTTAATTCTTTTGATTGCGAATCCTTACCGGTCTAGCCCGACTAGGACAGGCATAGGAAAGCACATGTTTTGCAGTAAGTTCAAGTGAGCAAAACGCATGTTTCAAAGATCCACACAAATGTTTTCTTAGTTATTAAGTTAGTTACTATAGTTACTATTTTTACTTAGTTACTAAGATTTTAATAATATATTATTTGAATGAAATGTATAAATATGATTTCTGCACAAATAAATGGAGAAATATGTCAGCAAATCTATGTTCCGTTTGGCGACTGTTTCCTTTTTTCTTGCTTTTATTGTTCAAGAGAGCGGGTGCTCATTGTACAGGAGAAACATAGTTCAAAGTGTCTTGCCATGTCGATCATCTGCTGTCAGGTGAAAGCATATGCATGCGCTGCTGCAACCCTTGCAACAACAGTTATCGGATAGACGTGTCTATCGGCTGTTTTCATTAAACACATATGTTGCGTTTCAAATCTTTGAGGTCTTAACATAGTGGTCTTAACATATAGGTCCCACAATTCATTGTGACTTGAAATTTGGCATTTCGTTGTCTTTTGTGGTATATTTTGAAGATTTGGATTTTGGACCTCACTGGTACAGCCCGTTCTGGGCCCTTAGTAGATGGATACATGTGTTTTGGTAATAACTCGAGAACCAGAACAGCTAGAACGCTCAAATGTGGCATATCGTTAAAGTTTCATGTTAAATGCCCTTCTTTGAATTTTTATTCCTACTTGTGCAGCTCATCCTAAGTCCACGAAAGAAAAGTAGACTTAAACGTTGGTCCGGTTAAGTACAGTGTGCAAATACACTTAAATTAGACATATAGGCGCTTTCCATGGTATCTTTCAATTCTTTGGATTGCGAATCTTTACCGGTCTAAGTCACTCCAGGATAGTCATAGGAAAGCACATGTTTTGCAGTAAGTTCAAGCGAACAAAATGTAAGTTTCAAAAATCCACACAAACATTTATTTTAAAATGTACTGAAAATCGAAAACAAATTAGAAACATTCTATTTGCTAACTTTAATCTCTGGTTTTATGTATCTCTAAATTGTTTTATGTCACTTCGCCACTGTTTATGAGAGTTAACATAAAACACCTTAAGCATTTGCTGTATTTAGTATTTAAAAAATAATTTTATCAGTGTAACTTAACAATATCAGTTGTAATGTTTAACATAAAATATGAAACTTCGTCAAAAACAGAATAAAAAAATTTCCATATTCCAGCAACTCCGTTTTTATCAGTCTTCGTTGCAAGGTTTTGTTGCAATCGTTTGTAGTAAAAATTGAATTTAGCACAATAAATAAATCTGCTGCTTGTAGGAATAAAACTTTAAATTATTTCCTTAAAGAGAGCAAGAATAAGAAAATTAGGTGATTATAACTATTTCGAGGGCTATTGTGTCAATTATATCAATCGCACCACAGAAAAATTTTAATCAATATACAAACCTTTGAGTTTTACATTTTAAACATTTGCATGATATAAACATTTGGATATTTTAATGAAGCTGTACATTAAAGTTTAAGACTAAGCCCAATTTTTAAACTTCGCGAAATAGTTCAAGTGCTAGGCATGGCTATAGGTTAACTTCTCTGGCATCAAAGTCTTTATAATATCATCATATAAAAGTTATAATGCAAAATCATTCTTTGGAGATCGCACTTAAATTCGTTAATTTCTGTTGACCAACTGTGCTTCGCAAATATGTTTATATAAGTTTCAGTTTCAGCTAAAGATGTTCATATAAGCTTCAGTTTCAGCTAAAACTTCTATCGTTGAAGGCGACTGTCAGTGGTTCTATCGTTGAAGGCGGTGGGGAAGATTTTGAGGGAAGATTTTTGAGATGAAATGAAGAAGCCTCGCTGTCACTTTTTATACTCTGATCTAACTCTAGAGCATGACATGTAAAATTATCAGGCTCCCGCAAGAGCTCATCTTTGTCTAAATCGGTGTTGTTGGGGCTCCCAAAGTCTATTTCCTGTTCCTTTAACTTATGTGTATGTATATTATTTTTCTAAATACACATGATATGACATTTTCGTGATTTTCTGGCACTAAATTTTTTATATCATCAAGAAAGTTTTGATGCAAACTCAGGTTCAATGAATATTGCACTTAAATTGTTTAATTTCTGTTTGCCAACTGTGCCTTCAGATATGTTTTGATAAGCTTCAAATTACTAAATTTCTTTTATTTGAGAAAGTTGTCATTGACAGTGTGAGGAAGATTTTCATGGAAGAATTTTGAGAGTCATCAAATTGGGATATGCATCAAGTCCTTTTTCACTGATGAAATGAAGGCGCCCCACGGGGCTGACAGACTTTATTCCCTGCTGTAATTTTGGGGCATGATATTTATAAATTTTTAGTTCCAGTATGATTTCATATTTGTCTAATCGGTATTAGAGGCTTCCAAAGTCCATTGCCTGTTTCTTCGACTCATGTATACTCATGCTACTTATCTGTGCTCCCTGGAGGACAATGAACTTTATCTGAAGTTTGTCAATTGAATGATTTTCTATTATTGATCTAAATCTGTTATTAATCTCTAAAATAAATCTGTTATAGACGAAGAGGTGAGAGATTGACTTTATCCTCTTCTGTGAGATCATAAATTTCATGTTGGCAACTCTCTTCAATCATCCTTTTCTTCTTCCTATTGGTTTTGATTCAAGAAATTTTATACATTTCATTGAAATTGGAAATGTAATTCATAAAAAAACTTGTAAGGTGTTTAATGAACGTTTGCGCCTCCTACCTCTGGCGTGCTCCCTCTTAGCTCTGTCCCTACTTTTAGACTTCAAATTTCATAAAAAAATAAATCATTCGATGGTGAAATGGAAGAAATTTCAGTATCAGTTTTTTGCTATTTAAGTGGGATTCCGTATCAAAATGTTCGATTTGTCTAATACATTCAAAACATAAACTATTTCGAAATGCAAACTGATAACTCTAACTCTTTAACATGAAATAGACACATAAAATTTGAAGTCTGGAAAGAATTTTGGATAGTATGAAAGGGAGGGGGGGGGGGGGTAGTTAGGATTTCACAATATTGTGTTATTGTACAAGTTTTACGCCAAATTGATTAATTTGGAGAATAACGGAGGAACGCCTTCGTTTAATTTTGATAGCAATATGAAGTTTTGTACGCGGTTCAGTAATGTGATGAAAAACTCAGAAAAAATAAAAATGTTTAGAACTTTACACTTCTAGGGAGGTTATATACCAGAATTTTGAAATATGAATTGTTTGGGAAACGATCTTTCAATTAAGATAGATATTTTTTTTCCTATTTAATATATGAAACTATCTTCGAATAGCAACCACAGTTGAAATCGAATTATTCGAAAATTTACCTTTGAAATAGGTGAAGGTTTGAAATATGAATTATTTTAAAAACGTACTTTCCAATGAGATAGACTTAATATTTGGTACCAGAATAAATGGTTTGATAGAAAGAGACAGCAATAGAGTTTTAAAATTTATTTATCACTTAATGATGCCAAACACCAAAATATTTGATATGCGGAACATATAAAAACGTTCCCTTTAGGTGAGATAGAAAGAGATATATAGAATTAGGTACAGTGGTCAATAATTCAGATAAAAATTTAAATCTTCTCATAAGTTAAACAGTATAATAAAGCTGAATAGAATTTTATAATTCTATCCGTTTAATAATAAAGTAAGAAATTACTCACATAATTGCAGAAATATGTATATCATTGTCCGGGATTTGTAAGTTGTAACACCATTGGTTTTTAACGGGTATTAAGCTAGTATTAATTAATTTTTCATGTTTTAATTTTGACCTATTATAGGTTTGTTTTATTTATTTAGCGTCCGACCTGAACTATTTTCGACAGATTTCTGTATGGCCAGCGAGCGCGACCTAAACCCGCTGGTTAGTCCTATAGGTTTAGGTCCACTTAAACCTTTACTAGATATCCTATGATTTGTTAAATTAGCGATCATATTTTTAAATATAATTTCATTACAGAAACTATCTGTATATATTGCAAAATTAACAACATTATTTTATATAAATAAATTTTTTTTTTTTCTGAAAATTATATAATGCAAGCATAAATTTTAAGCTATCAGATTATTTCCAAAATGCTGTGACATAACATAACCATACAAACTTATATAGGACAATTAACTGTTATTAATTTAATATTAATCTTAAAGAGACACTCTACTCTTAAAATCATGAAAACTATTTTTACTTTCCTTATATACATATAATATATAAGGAAAGTATTGTGACGGAGTCGAAAGTTCGAATTCGAGTTTTCGACGGGAGAGCACGTTTGAAGCACCTCTGAATACGAATCAGACGTTTTTGAGGTGATGTCTGTGTGTGTGTGTGTGTGTGTGTGTCAGTGGGTCTGTGGAGACGATAACTCACAAACGAATGAAGCGATTGAAACAAAATTTGGTACAAAAATCACAATCAGTATATACTGGAAGCCTATTGATTTTACATGTAATCGAATCTTCAGAACCCACCTAAATTTTGAAAAAATCATTTAAAATTAAAACTTTCAATATAATTACGTAAATAAACATTTCTTATGTAATTTTTCATTAGAAAACGATTGACATAAGCTTTAGAACGATAGCATGAACCGTTCTCGAGATATTGCACATTTTTCAAATAAATATATCAAAAATCATATCAAATTCATAAAAAGCATTAACTATTTTGAAATTTGTTCACTTTTCATATGCAATATTATGCGATAAATTTATTATCATCATTCTCGTAGATCTATCTCGTTCCATTCACGAGAGAAGACACTTTGGGTAATAGCATTCTAATTTGACTCCATTAGTCGTTTATCTACTATAAGAATTACCTATTTCTGCATCTATAATGTTTAGCAAAACTTTGACGACGAATTTGGCTGAATATCGCTAACTTGGCGAGTTTTGAAATGTTTCCAAATTGACGAAAATATCGCCATATTGATAAAAATGTCACCAAATTGATAACAATGACGCTAAATCAATGAAAATAAAGACTAATTGATGAAAATTCAATACCTTTTAAAGAATATAAGAATCTACTGTAAGAGAAGATACTTCGGGTAATAGTTTTGTATTTGAAAGCCATCTACTTTAAGAATAACCTATTTCTCCGATCATAATACTTGACGAAATTTTGGAGACGAATTTGGCGGAATATTGTCAACTTGGAGAGTTTTTTAACTGTCGCCAAATTGATGAAAGTGTCGCCAAATTAATAAAAATTGTCGCCAAATTGAGGAAACTGTCGTCAAATTATTAAAAAATGTCGCCAAATTGATAAGAATGACGCTAAATAATGAAAATGACAACTAATTGTTGAAAATTCAATATTTTGGAAAGCACATAAGAATAACCTATTTCTAAAACTGTAACGCTTGGCGGAATATTGGCGACACATTTTGTGGTATATTGCCAACTTGGCGACTTTTTAATTGTTGCCAAATTGGCAAAACTGTTGCCAAATTGAAATTTTTTTTAATCAAATTGATAAAAATGATGCCAAATGGAATGCAACGTTTTGCAAAATTTTAATTTCGTCATATGAAGGGCATACATTTTATTATATAAGTAATGCTCTTATAAATATTGTCGACTTGGCGATATCTATCGTCACATTGACGAAGATATAGTCAAAATTGTAAAAATGACGCCAAGTTAATGAAAATGACGCCTAATTAATGAATTTATTATTAAAATATTTAAATATATGGACTATACTGCTTATTGAGGATGGTATCAATGTCGATAATTGTTAATTTAGAAATGCGTAAAATATAAGTTAATTAGGTACGAAATAGTTTTACATGTTGCCATCCGGAAAAGCACCAAATGTACAATTTAACGTTACAAACACTGTGCAGTGAATTTCTTCATCACTTTTTCACATTTAAAGAAAGAAGTAAATTCATTGCATTATATAAGACAAGTCATGTGCTGCCCACATCAGATTTTTTTTTATTGTCCAGTAATAAAGTTTGGTCAATTTTGAATATTTTAGTACTATTGATTGCTCTGAATGTGAATTCTTTCCAGAGATATTACGAAACTACAATACATCAACAATACAACACGAAACATAAATTTTACACTTTGAACACGTTGTTTGTTCTCAGAACGCAGATTTTTGAACTTGCGAGCGTGATATTTTATGAACCGTTTGATGACTTTTTATATAAGCTCAGTAATAACATCATTGCTCAGCTATGCTCATATATACTCAGTAATTACATCATTGCAATTTATATGCTCAGTAATAACATCATTGTCCAATAATTGTACTAGATTTATATGTATAAATTATAAAATCAAAGTTTTAGAAGTTTAGAAAAATTAAGTTTGTCGTTCATCCTACGAATGAAAATGTCCGTGAAGGCTTTGGAGCCCAGTATTTTATGGATGCCATTCGTGACCCAGAAACTCGGAACGCTGTTCTTATGGACGAATGCAGGGACCTGAGAGCTAGAGCTGCATTGGCTTTTGCCAGCAGGTTTGAAGCATCTCGGCAGTCATCTCGTGGACTTCATCTGTCCATCGTAAGTGGCGCGTCTGCGATTGATAGCACTTCAGAATCTGAGAGAATGCGTACTATGAAAGGAATAAAGGACACGCTACAGAGGCAAAGTGATGACAAATTCAAGCGATCATCTGGCTCATTTGCGAAATGGCTGGTGTGCTGGACCTGCGGAGGCAGAGGTCATATAAAGAGAAAGTGCCCACTGTCAGGAACCCCTCTCTGTCCATGTCAAGAGGTACTGGAGAAAAGGTCATTTTCGGATCGCCATCTTGCTTCTTCGGGGTTTGTACAGCTAGGCCCCAACTTTCCCTGCAATACATGGTAATGTATAGGGAAAGTATTGGAATCATGCCGAAAATCGCAACTCGAGTTTTCGACGGATCTATACACGTTTCGATACCTCTAAAATACAAAAATCTATTTTTAGCGTGACGTCTGTGTGTGTGTCTGTCTGTGGAGATTTTGTATCCACGCTAACTAAAAACTAATTGACCGAATTTCATAAAATTTGGTAAGTCACTTGTAAGCGAATCTGGTGCTGATTAGTTTTGGGTACGATTCGCGATAAAAGAACCCACCTTTATTTGCGAAATGGCCCGCAAAAGCCTGTATACACTCTAGCTGAAAAACTAATGGACCGAATGTCACAAAATTCAGTAGATAAGTTGCTTGTGGGTCACCTTGTGCTGATTAGATTTTGGTACGATTCGTAAAAAAATAACCTGACTTTTTTTTGCGAAATGGCCCCCAATAATCATCAAAATTTAAAATAAAAAAATTAAGTATGCTCAAATATATCCATTAAATGCTTGTTTTATACATAATCTTTAACGAAGAAAAGAATAAGACCTACTCCATTAGTCTAGAACTAGCCGTGCTTGAGATATTTTAGTTTTTCCGTATTTTCTCTACGCCACCTTTGAAAATAAGTCCAGTTACCAAATGAGAACGAAAATTGGATTAAAGGTGAATTAAATTTAATTAAAATAAAGAGAACGTGGATATAAGTCGGCAGGGAAAGTCATGTGCTGCCCAGATCAGATTTTTTGATACTGCGTTGGGTCAGGTGGCGAAAACTGGAGAGCAGGGATAGTGGTTTAAGGACTAAAGGTTTCCTTTCTGGACTTTGTTCTGAAAGGACGATAGGACTCGCGGAGACGCCCGAGTGTGATACTGGAATTGAAAAATCCAGAATCTTCGTATATGTGCTAAATATGTAGATATAATAAATGTGTTCGTGTGATTATAAGAAAGTGTGATGAATAAGAGTAGAGGAAAGAACCATCGAGCTGGCTCAAGGCGATAAGCATTTAAAATAGAAGTTAGTTTGTAACACCCAATATCTGAGCATAAGGATAATAGGGCATATCCTTTCAAAAAGCCCCAGGAAAACTAATCAGCGGCCATCTTGTGGGGCGAAAATTGCCGTATGAAGAAAATGCCTCATTAAAGACTTCAATGAGTAATTTACGAATGAGAAAAATTAAATGAGATTACATCTAAATATAGGCATAGCCAGGATCTTAGAAAAGGGGCGGAGTCGAAGACTGAATGGGAATTATAGTGATAAATATCATTTAGCCAATATGAACCCAAAGGAGAATAAATGTAATTATTTGTATTGCTCGTCATGTCATTGTTGATATAACCTTTAATCAACCTTGACAACTCCGCAAACCTTACCAACCTGCTTTAAAACGTCACATTTATTTCCAAGTGCATCACAGAGAAACGCAACTAAAAATAATAATTAATCATCTCCATGGCTAGTCAGGGATACCTAGACATATTGAATATCAATCCATTTTTAAAAAAGACGGTAATTTAAAGTACCACGAAATTCCGTAGTGACGTGAGCAAAATTATTGATCAGACGCTTTCTAAAGGGATATTTTACGGTGTTCTTTCTGTGTATATTGATCAAAGCAATTTACAGCATTCGTGCTTTTCAACAATAAATGAAGATGATGACAAGACTCTGATGGATTCAAAATCATAAAGTTTTATTGTCCCATAAATTTTTGAGGAAAGGAAAGCGTTAATTGGGTGTCAAAGTTTCATCGTATAAAAACAACCTGACTTGAATAATTGCTGATTACGGTTAGTTGCAAATAGGAAAAACAAGGTACCATTTTTATGATATTACAAAAATTTGAATGTGGCCAGTACGTAAATTTTCCTACTACCCGTGATTAACTTCTGATATATTTAAAAAGTATAATTTATCCTCATTTATTCAAAGGCACATTTAAAACCTGTATCGCAAATTTATTGAATTAACATCAGGTAAATTAAAATTTGGCGTTGTTGACAACTTAATTGGCTATGAAATCCCTCATTTAAACTCTACAACAAAAAAATCGACGCACCAAGAAGGAGTTGTCCGATTGTGGTAAAAATTGGTGGATGTGAAGAACATACATAGAAAAAGAAACGATTAAAATTTCTGAGCAATTTAATGATTTAGAGTTTGACCGTATACAAAGGAAGTCAATAAGGCGTTGGTCCACCTCTGGCCTGGATGCAAGATGTCACCCGGCGTGGCATAGACTGATAAAGTTCAAGGATGGTCTCCTGCGGAAGGTCTTGCCAAATTGTCTCCAACTGTCGGGCTAAATCGTCAACATTCCGTAATGGTTGCAATCGCCTTCCCATAACGTCCCAAATGTGCTCTATGGGAGAGATCAATAGACCTAGCTGGCCAAGGAAGTGTTTGGCAAGCTTGAAGACAATTCATAGCAACACATGCTGTGTGCGGCAGGGCATTATCTTGTTGAAAAGTAAGTCCGGGGTGTCGCAAAAGGAACGGTAGCACAACCGGTCGTAGAATGTTGTCTACATACCGCTGTGCTGTCAGTGTGCCAGAAATGACTACCAAAGGGGTCCGGCTATCAAAGGAGATGGCATCCCAGACCATAACGCCCTGTTGTGGGCATGCGGCATGCGATAGTAAGGACAGGATCCCCACGCTGCCCTGGACATCTCCAGACACGTCTGCGGTTGTCGTCAGGACTCAGTTGGAAACAGGACTCGTCACAAAAGACTCAAAATGTCTTTCAGAAGAAATTTCATTACAATCGGACAACTCCTTCTTGGTGAGTCGATTTTTTTGTTATAGAGTGTATATTCACTTGAAAAATCCACTTCAAATGGTAATAAATATTACAGGATTTATGTTAAATTTCAAATTCTGTTAGCGACTGAATACAAGGCATAATACAACGCAGACTGTATACATAACATAAAATACTATCTTCACTTCTACTTATTTTTTCATAAAATGTTCAATTAAATGCGAACTTTTTCGGATAATAGATCTCGATAAAAGATATTAGTGCTTAAGCGCTCATCGCGCAGTCAACAATCGTGCAATACAGTGGAGCCTGTATTGCAGCGAGCCGAGATGTGTGTCGGTTATAACGATTTTTTTTCTGTGTCTTAGGATCTGCAAAACTTTTATAATGTTATACGTATTGCTCATAGTGAGCAATTAGATACCTGTGCATCAGATATTGCGAAGTTTATAGAATAGTAGAGGTCAAGAAAATGATTATTTTCATTGAACTTCTTGGTGTAAAAAAAAAGAAAATCCCAAGAGTAACAATTAATTTGGTAACAAAGATGCGTCCCCAGATACATTGAGGCCAAACACTTTCCTAAACTCATCCCTAGATACATTGAGAGAGATAGCCTAAACACACGAAGATAGCCAGCGAATTTTTAAATAATACCTGGCGTGATTCGCAAACCGAGCAAAACTACTGGAAGCATGATGAATTTTTAGGAGAAATGCAGCAATCCTTCATTTCCAATCCTGCGTACGAAGATAGTTCAATATGAAATAGGTTTCGAGAAAAAGTAGTAATACCAAGAGTACTTTTGACTATTATGATTTAAGTGGTGATTGTTTTGAAACAGAAGTGCAAGAAACCGATAATGTCATTATTGGTACAGTTACTGATAATACATTTGAAGAACCAGAATTCGGAGACATCAAAATTGATCTAAAAATACCTAGCGTGATCCGCAAATAGTAAAACTACTGGAAGCATGCTGGGTTTTAAGGAGAAATTCAACAATCCTTCATTTCTGATTCTGTGTATGAAGATAGTTCAATGTGAAATAAGTTTCGAAAAAAAGTAGTAATGCCAAGAGATCTTACTTTTGACTATTATGCTTTAAGTGGTGATTTTTTTTTAAACAGAAGGGCAAGAATCCGATAATGTCATTATTGGTATACTTATGGATAATACATATGGATTATATGGTACACTTGAAGAGCCAGAATTCGGAGAAACCAAAATTGATTTAAAAATACCTGGCGTGATCCGCAAACAAGAAAACTACTGGAAGCAGGCTGGGTTTTAAGGAGAAATTCAACAATCCTTCATTTCTGATCCTGTGTATGAAGATAGTTCAATGTGAAATAAGTTTCGAGAAAAAGTAGTACTGCCAAGAGATCTCACTTTTGACTATTATGCTTTAAGTGGTGGTATTTTTTAAACAGAAGTGCAAGAAACCGATAACGTCATTATTGGTACAGTTGCTGATAATACATTTGATGAACTAGAATTCGAAGAAACTGAAATTGATTTAAAAGTAGGGATGGTTGACATTAAAAATTGCCATGGAAAACTCCCAAAATTTTCGCTACTATTTCAACATTAACAGGAAAAGCGTTATACAAATGTGTTGCAAATTTAAATACTTAAAAGAAAGTAACTGATTCTTTCAGCGTATACAAACTTACTCTAATGATTTTTTGTTTAGCAATATGCAGGTAGATAAGTCACTCTTATTGTTTGTCTCATACCTAAACTTTTTATCGGTTATTGCGAATATTGGTTTAGTAACGAATATTTTTTCCTGTTCGCTATGTTCAGGCTCCACATTTTAATCGCACGACAGATAGTTTTCACATAGCCACACTACATCCATCACCTAAAAGATTTGATTCGAGTTGAAGGATGGTGATCCAAACATGTAAATCCGTCGAAAACTGAAATTTGAATATTGACACTTTTACAATAACTTCCCATTGATGTAATTATAGTTAAACCAGAACTTTAAGAGAAATGCAGAAATTTGCAAGATATTCAAAATTAAAACTATACAATTTGCACAAATACATTAAATATTTCAAGAGGAATAAAGCTGAATTGAAATAGTGTCATAATTACTTAAGTAGAATTAACTTTGTGTGCGTAAGGGAAGTCAAAAATACACAAAACATGTTTAATAACAATAATATCTGTCTGTTTGTGTCATCTGAAGCGAAAAATCTAATCAGCCATTAAATTTGGTAAAGGTTTAATTATGTTCCTTGTCGATTTTTTTTTAAATTCTAATTCACTCTTAATGTTGCAGCGCCATTTTGGGCGATTTTTACACATATCAGTACCTGGGGCGCTGTAGCCCAGTGGTTAGCGCTCGGTAGGCCCGGATTTGATTCCCTCCGCTGCCAAAACTGCCGCCGTGTTCACGCGGAGTACGATCACGTTAAACATGTGGGTCCGTAAGTCTTTCCAAGAGGTTGGTGGTAGGGGAAGGAGGGTACGGTCCCTGTGGATGCCTCCCCCACTGGGTCCCGGTCTAAATTGGGTGGCTCTTCCCGGCCGTCCAAACAGTTACTTCACACCTTCAATTTTAATACATTACTTTCAGAGATAGAAATTTTTGATTATTTAACCTCTAATTTTCTCCTTTTGGGAGACTTTAACGCTAGAGCTCGGATGTGGGGATATGGGTTCACAGACCAGAGAGGTCTCGACATGATTGATTTTTGCCTCAACAACAACCTTTTAATCTGTAATGATAAAAACAGTGGTCCAACTTTCGTCTCTCCCTCAGGTAATGGCTTTCCTGACCTTTCCCTGTTAAATTATTCATTGTTTGATTCTTTACATTGCTGGGAGGTCCTTTCGAGTGACACCCTTAGCGATCATAAATATATAAAAATTACTCTTAACTTAGTTCCCCCCCCCCTCCTAATTCTTTTTATCTGAAAACACGTTATGGAATCGGCAAATTTATATATAATTTCAAATCAAACCTTAATTTACTTAATTCCCTATTGGACAACATCGGAGATACTCATTCCTTGGATTCATTTTTTAATACATTCATAAATATAACGCAAAATTGTGCAATTAAACATATTAGGAAGAAGAAATCAAAAACAATTAGGAATTTTACTTGGTGGAATAAGGATCTGTCGAAACATAGAAACTTTGTTACAGCCCTCTATAAAAGAATTAAGTCACTCGAGAGGAACTCCGCTCCCCAGTCCGAAATCTCGGCTGCCTTGATTAAATATAAACTTAACAGAGCAAAGTACAAATTAATGATAAAAAAGACAAGATTAGACTCCTGGAAATCCTTTTGCTCTAAATGCAGTGAAACTTTCGGATCCCTTTTCAAATTTACTTTCCACAAACATAAAAAATTTAACGATATAAACCTTCACTTTCCAGACTCTCCTTCCCTCTCCCATGATGAAAAAATGAGACGCTTGTTGGACCATCATTTTAAAGAAGATAAGGACTTCATGAATTTTCCGTCCTTCACTTTGCCATCTGAGAGTCTTGGAGTTATTTCGGATGAAGAGCTTCTGATTGTCTTTCAAAATTTAAAAAATGGCAAGGCACCGAGCCTTGATAATTTGGATTTTACAATTTGGAAACATCTATATAAATCTTTCCCTTCTCTCCTATCCAAAATTATAAACCTCTGTTTCAAATTCTGTCATTTTCCCTCCTGTCTTAAAAATGCTAATATCTTATTTTTCAACAAACCCGGAAAGGATCCCTCTCTTTGCTCCTCTTATAGACCTATTTGCCTTCTCCCCACCTTTGGAAAAATCCTTGAAAGAATATTTGTAAATAAACTTAATTTTTGGCTTTCTTCCGCGGGAGCTTTCCATCCTCTCCAATTTGGCTTTAAAGAACTTTCCAGTTGTGAGGACGCCGCTCTCAGGCTGATTGAAACGGTTTCATCACATAAATCTAAACATTTTGTTTCCTTGACCACCGTAGACATCTGCGGAGCCTTTGATAGTCTCAATTGGAACATTTTACCTTTAGCTCTTACAAAAATTAATCTTCCCCTTACTTTTCAACATTTTATTTTTTCGTATCTTTCAAACAGACAAATTTCCCTTTCCATTGGTACTTCCCTTATCAACAAATTTATTTCCATGGGTGCTCCACAGGGCTCGGTTTTATCGCCCTCCCTGTGGAGTATTTATTTTAATGATATTCTTAATCTGAACAATGATCTATATCACCTTCAGGCTTTCGCGGATGATCTCGCGGTGGTCACTTACTCCTCTAGCCTTAAATCACTCCGTTTAAATACCAATAACCTTCTTGATGTCATCTCCTCCTCTCTTTCAAATTTGAAATTATCTATTGCCCCAGAAAAATGCAAATCCATAGTTTTTAGCAAAAACAGATCAAAAATTAGACAGCGTCCCTCCTTTAAAATTCAAAATTACAGAATTCAAACTTCTAGACAATTAACCTTTCTTGGATTAACAATCGATGATAATCTTAAATGGAGTTCCCACATTTTTAACCTTAGAGAGAAATGTTTTAAGTTTGCCAGTACCTTTGGGCGGGTTACTGGCAATAATTGGGGAATAGATAAATCCTTTTTAAAAACCTGGTATCTTTCGGTTATCGAAAAGATTATCATTTTCGGCGCGGGAATTTGGGGACAAGCTTTGACTGGGGCTCAGGTCAAAAAACTTTTATCTCTCCAAAGGATTTTTCTTCTAAAAATTGCTTCTGGTTTTCGGACTACTTCCAACATTTCTCTATATTCTTTAACTGGTATCCCTCCCATACATTTTGTTATAAATACTCAATATAAAAAATATAATTTTTGGAAACTCCGGAATAACCTTTTTACTGATCCGTTCCTCCCCTCCCCTTCAAACTTCGATTTTAATTCTCCCTCTTCACTTATCCCCCCCCATCTTCGTATTGCTAACCTTTTACCTCTTGTTCCCTCCACCTTTTCTGATATCAATGTTTACACCGATGGCTCTGCCATTGACGACAAAATTGGTTATGCTATTTGCATTTTTAATAAAGACACATTAGAAAACACCTTTACTTTCAAACTCAACACAGTTTTTCAGGCGGAAATCGCCGCTATCCACTTTGCTATCAAATGGGCATCTTCTAATAATTTCAAAATTAACATCTTTTCAGATAGTCAATCCTCTATTTCGGCCCTTAAATCTATTAGAAACAAATCTGACTTTCTGTCCAAAATTAAACTTGAAGCTAATATTAATAAACATTTAATCAACCTTTGTTGGGTCAAGGCCCACTCAGATATCTCGGGTAACGAGGCCGCCGATACAAATGCTAAACTTGCTCCCACCTCTATACCTTTTCCATATTCCTTATTAAAGAAACACTGTAAACTCGACTTCCTAAATTCTTGGCAAAACTATTTAAATGATTATATTTCCCCCAGAAACCACGATCCAGCTAGAATATTAAAATTTCTCCCGAATGTTAACTTTAATACCCACATAACAAATAAATATCTTGTTTACTTTATTACGGGCCACGGCCCATTCCTCGATTACTTATACTTTTTTAAACACAAAACAACCTCATGCTGTACTTGCGGATCCTATGGTGACGCAGACCACTATGTTTTCACTTGTCCCCTTACAAAATCTTTCCACCTTTCTAAACCTTCTGCTGGAAACTCCGCGGCCTGGTTCTCGAGTGTCTGCTCCAACAAAACTTCTATTAACAAGATCAAAAACTGTGTTCTCATAGCGAGAGAAATTTCTAATAAAATTACATAATCAGCCTGGGAGCCTCTTCTGCTTTTAACATTTTCTCTGCTCTCTGGACCCCCCTGAGGTGTCGCTTTTTTGGTGGAGGTTTTTGCTTTGTTTTTGTAGTTGGTTTTGTTTATGTGGTTTGTTTTGTTGTGCTGTTTATATTGTATTGTATTGTATAGTTTTTATGTTTTGTTTTGTTGCCATTCTTTTATTTGTCTTGTTGTAACTGTGTTGTGATTCAATTTTAACCTGTCTTGTAATGTTTTGAATCTAAAATAAAGTTCCCGGCCACACACTTAGCTACAGTAAACCTTCGGGTCTGTCGTGTGGTCTGGGTTTTCAACACTTCAACACCTTTCAGGTAGGTCGGACGGTCTGGGTCTCAACAATAACATATCGGCGCCTTAGCGATCGAAACGATTATTGCAGAATTTCCATCTTAGCATCATCGAGAAGATCACAGATTTTCTCTCTCAAAAAAACTTTAAATAGAATCCGTACGATAAATATATGAAATTTCGTGAATTGTAAAAAAAATCGTTCTGCTCTTTGAAGACGTAATCAATTTTAAAATTTTGACATAGAAAAATCGCCTGATAATCCGATCTTCATAATTTAGCAGAAGCTAAACTGGATATTACACAGTACTCCAAAACAAGAATTACGTTTCTGGAGTTATCCATTCATAAATTATGATTTTAAAAATGTATTCGTGTATCGCTAATTTTTCAACAATGTTTTCCGGGAAAAAGCGTGTCTATGAAGTGAAAATCCTCGTTCTTTAATGCATGTGCATTCTGACGAAGGCGATGTTCGCAAATGCTAAGACGTTACGTCACTGGCATTCTTTTGGGGTTGGTCGTGCTGATCTGAGAAAATTTCACATGTTAGAACGTCATTTTTAAATAATTTTGTGATTAATATTTTTTATAGGATTTTAATCTCTTTAGTAAACTTGATAAAATCCTTATAATCTCCATAAAATTCTTATAGCTACTTTGCTATGCTTTTGCGGTGTAAGGTAATCTTTTTGCATGTAACAGAGTGCATCGGGTGCATATTGGCTGATGCTAACTACGCCCGCGTAGCTAAGTGATCACGAACTATCTATTAGAGTTTAAAGATTTTGAAAAGTACAGCAGGTTCATTTTATTCTTCACACTGGGTGCATTTTCTAGTTTGGATACATTTGTGGAAATAGTTCCTGAAAATTACTTTTACAACGTCTCAAAAAATGTAGTGTATAAATAAAACAAGTTCCAATAACAGTAAAATCCATTTATTTTACAGACAAAAACATCCATATAAATATTGAACGCATTTTGTACAGTCGAATATTCAAAGAATTTTCGAAATATAAATAAAGACTGACAGAAAATATGTGTATAATTTTCACATTCCACAAAATAATTGTACACAGACAGATAGGATTAAAATATAGTAACTCTTAATGACATGAAAGTTTTGGGACAACCAAGTTGTAAGTCAAAATGCTTGAATTTATAAATAACCGATTCATATTTACATTGTATTTTAATGCAAAGAAACAAATTCGAGGTCGATTAATAAATGATCTAATCCATAATTAATGCAGTGTATTCGATTTGAGTGTCATTGTATTTATTTTAATTTATTTCTTGCAGATAATTTCATAACTCACGTTATACTATAACCTATGAACATGAAGCATATACAGGCTCCTAAAAAAATTTTAAGCATCCCAATAACTTTAAAAGTAAAGGTCCATGAGTGTACAGCCTAGGTCTATTTATAGCAGTGGTACCCAACCTTTGAGACACCAAGATTCACTTTTGATATACAATTAAGCAAAACAAAGACTTCCTTCTGTAGTCAACATAACATATCGTTAGTCGAAAGCCCAGACCAACCGACTCGTCCGAAGGCTTGGAGCAGCATAAAGGTCGGAACATATCGTTAGTGACGTATTTAAATGGTGATAGGGGGGGGGAGTCCTAGGGGGAGGGTCCCCCGCCGAACTGAATTTTTTTTTAAAAAATCTCAATAAAATTGTAGGTTTTCGATTTCAGTTATTTTGGATGAAAATATTCAAAACTTACAATACGAGTATTACACAAATATTGAGCATGCAATTTTAAAGAAAATTTTAAATTCCGCTTTAATTTTCCACCACTTTTTCTAACAAAATAAATTTAATTTCAAACATTGTCCAATTTCAAATCTATCTATATATACTATATGCCAAGTATCCGTCCGTCTGTCACATTTTTTTAAGCACTTCTCGAATAGATAACGATTTGGTAAACAGGTCGATCGTTCGATAAAACCCCTTGGAAAAATCGAATCTTTCGAAAATGTTCTATAGAGAGGTTGCCCCACACCAAAACCTTCGAAAAGTGAAATGATAGAAAAGCATGTTTTGAGATGAGATAGAGGCTTTAAATTTGGTGTACTGGTAAATCGTTTGAAAGGAAGAAAGTTTGCAATTTCAGATTCCCAATATATTCTACTATAGGAGGCGCCGCACACCAAAATGTTCGATATGCCTAATAAATGAGTGAACCTTCTTTTAAATTTTGGCAGAAGATAGAAATTTGGTACATGGGCTAATCATTTAATAAAAATATCCAAGACGAATAGAATTTCTCAGACATGTTCGATTAAAGGGGTGCTCCAGAGAAAAACGTTCGAAATGTGAAATTATAAAAAGCATGCTTCTGTATGAGATAGAGATTTCAAAATTCGGTGTACGGGTAGATAATTTGGAAGGAAGAATGTGTACAATTTCAGTTTTCCAATATTTTCCACTTTAGGGGGTGCCGCACACTTAAATGTTCGATTTTCGGAATAAAGAAGAAACGCCCCTATTAAAATGTGATAGAGGCTTGATATTCGGTATATGGGGGAATCATCGGATAGAAAACCCAAGAAGAATGGAGTGTTTCAAAAATGTTCATTTAAAGGGGGTGGGTACTCCACACAAAAACAGTCGAAAGACAAAATGATAGAAAAAGCATGCTTCGTGATGAGATACAGACTTCAAATTTGGTGTACGGGTAGATTGTAGGAAAGGAAGAAAGTGTACAATTTCAGTGTTCCAAAATTTGCTATTGTAGGGGGTGCCGCACAGTGAAATATTCGATTTGACGTACAAATGAAAAACTCTCTTTTAGATCTTGATATCGGCTTGAAATTTGGCATATGGACTAATAATTTGATAAAACCCCCAAAATCAATACAGTTTTTCAAAAATGTTCACTTAAGGGGATGCTAGACAGAAAAATATTCTAAATGTGAAATGATAGTGAAACCATGCTTCGCGATAGGATAGAGACTTCAAATTTGGTGTACCAGTAGATAGTTTGAAAGGGAAAAAGTGTGTAATTTCAGATTTCCAATATTTGCTACTTTAGAGGATGCCGAACACCAAAATGCCCGATTTAAGTGTTTACACGCTTCCTTTTAAATGTGATAGAGGCTTGATATTTAGTGCATTCGTCAATCATTTGATAAAGAATCCAAGACGAATGAAGATTTTCAAAAATATTCATTTATGGGTGTACTCCACAGAAAAACGTCCGAAAGGGGAAATGATAAAATAGCATGCTTCGGGATGAGATAGAGACTTTAAATTAGTATACGGGTAGATAGTTCGAAAGGAAGAAATGTACAATTTAAAACCCCTGCAAAAATCGAATTTTTCGAAAACGTTCTCGAGAGGGGGGAGGGGGTGCTCTACACCAAAATGTTTGAAAAGTGAAATGATAGGAAAGCATACTTTTCGATGAGATAGAGACTTCTAATTTAGTGTATGGGTAAACCGTTCGAAAGGAAGAAAGTGTAAAATTTCAGATTTTCAATATTTGCTACTCTAGGAGTTGCCGTGAACTGAAATATTCGATTTGCCGAACAAATGAGACTCCTGCTTTAAAATTTGATAGAGGCTTGAAATTTGGTATATAGGCTAATCATTTAATGAAAACACCCAAGACAAAAGAGTTTTTAAAAAATGTTCGTTTAACAGATGCTCCAGAGAAAAAACTTTCGAAAGGTGAAATGATGAGAAATCGTGCTTCGATATGGGATAGAGACTTCAAATTTGGTGCACGACTAGATAGTTCGAAAGGAAGAGCATGTGCAATTTCAGTTTTCCGGTATTTTCTACTTTAAGGGGTATCGCAAACTTAAATGTTCGATTTCCCGAATAAATGGGAAACGCCTCCTTTAAAAATGCAATAGAGGCTTGATATGTGGTATATGGGGAAATCATCTGATAAAAAACAAAAGAATAGAATTTTACAAAATTTTTCATTTTAGGTGGTGGCTACTCCACACAAAAAATCACGTTCGAAAAGTAAAATGATAGTAAAACTATACTTCGCAATGCAATAAAACCTTCATATTTGATATATAGGTAGATTGTTCAAAAGTAAGAAAGTGTGCAATAGAAAATTTCCGATATTTGTAATTCTGAGGGGTTCTGAACACCAAAACATTCGAAAAGTGAAATGATAGAAAAACATGCTTTGCGATGAGACGGAGACTTCCAATTTGGTGTATAGCTATATCGTTTGAAAGGAAGAAAGTGTGCAATTTCAGATTTCCAATATTTGCTACTTTAGGGGGTGTCACACATCAAAATGCTCAATTTGCTTAATAAATGAGAAACGCCTAATTTAAAATTTGATAGAGACTTTAAATTTGGTATATAGGTTAATAATTTAATAAGAAACACAAGACGAATAGATTTTTTCATAAAAGTTCATTTAAGAGGGTGCTCCACATGAAAACGTTCGAAAAATAAAATTGCGTGCTTCAGTATGAGATAGAGACTTCAAATTTAGTGTGCGGTTAGATAGTTCGAAAGGAAGAAAGTGAGCAATTTCAGTTTTTTAATATTTTCTTTTTTAGGGGTTCCGCACACCAAAATTTTCGATTTGAAGAAAAAAGGTTAAACGTGAATTGTTCAAAAACTTATGCTATTCAGAGGTTGCTTATTGTGAGACCGTTGATTTTCAACTGGTATTCGGTTAGTTACTCTTATAATTCCTTTTATAAATTACAATGCTTAAAATTAAACGTTTATCAAAATATAAATACATTTAACCTCGCTTGCTTAATTAACGAGCGTTTTAAGATTACATTTTGTTTTCGTTCCCTTAAAGAGTAATGTACAATTCCGCATTTCCCTCAAATCAGCCAAAGACCGACTTGGATGGATCACCATTTATCTAGAGTGAAGTAGCCATGTCCGCTGGAATTAAAACAATTGCAGTGCCTCTAGTGGAGAATTAAAACGTTAGGATAACAAACTTGGCGACTAAACGAGATACACAAAAATAGCCAATTACAATGTCGTACACTGTACAGCATTGTCTAATGACTAGGAATCTTACGTGTGTGCGCGCCTGTAGCGGGAAAGCTAAATAACATATACAGGGGTGTTTTACGGAAAGCCTAGGCTCTTCGGAGGTATATTCGATTGTATTGGGAACAATATGATATTCCATTTTTGTTTTGTCATGTGTCGCGAAAGCGAAAGAAAAGTGTATTCTGTTCTATAATCGTTATCCCTAACTGCTAAAAATAAATGACAATTGGCTGCAACACTGTAGTTGAAAATTCTTTAGATTTTTGATGATAAATAACAATGGCATTTTCTTTACTTAATACTTAAATTGGAACAAAGAGTATGTCCCCATGAATCGATTTCTGAAGAAATGAAATATGGGAAAACACCACTGAAACAAAGTCAAACATATAAATAAAACAAGTGCTGAAACATAAGGAACTTTTAAAAACACGAAGCATAAACAATACATGAATATTTGCAAAGCTCGTCCAATGTCGTGAATTTAAATAAAATGAATCATATACAGAAAGATACGTCTACATACAAAACTGAAAGATCACAGATACACATCTGATCTTTGAAACACACATATTGAGTACACAGAAATACTTTGGGCGATTGCAATTAAAGTACTCACAGAACCCGCCTAAAACGGGCCTTAGCAAAACTAGGATCCTGCTCCCATTGCAGATAACAGCATCCATGGACCCCTCACAGCAAAGATCGTCACATGTGTGACAGTGACGTTGTAGTCACGTGACACCTGGGTCACAATGTGACATCATATTCCTGACTTCCATGCGACGTTACGTATTAGTAACTTTGTAACTTCATTGTGACTATATTCTGTGACGTTTCCACAACTTGATTAACACGTAACAATGTGACGACATTACAATGGCAATTACAATGTGACGACATTGCAATGGCAATTACAATATGACGACATTACAATGGCAATTACAATGTGACGACATTACAGTGGCAATTACAATGTGAAGTCACAAACAAGTTAATATGCGACGTCACAAACGACCATGAAAATGACAAAAATGACCTCAATATGACATTGCCGAGACGTAATGCGACGTCCCAAAGTCACAGTGTGACGTAAATCTTACGTCACTGTGAAAAAAATGCTGTTAGGGATCCGTTTAGTGCCTTTTATGAGCTCTTTAGCATTGAATCGGTGACGCCTAAACAGCAAGAAAAAGTGCTTGCGCTACAATTTTAGAAACCTCTGCGGAGACAGACAAACTCAATCCTACACGCATCCGGCATCCAATTTCTAATAGCATTATTAAATTTCTAAGAACGGCTGCGTGGCAGGATTGAATCTGTCGCTCCCCACAGAAGTTTACAAATTAATGGCACATAGAAAGTTTACTTGCTGCCATTGAAGATATCACCCATTTCATGCAGTTACTTGCATGCTATTATCCGTTCCATGCTGTTATCTGCAATGTGAAAGCAATCCTAGCTTTAAGAATGCTTCCTTTTGGCGGGCTCTATGAATATAAAATAATCCTGTTCCAAACGTTCTGCAGAGATATCCAGCGTTTAAAACTCAACCAAACTTAGAGGTCATGGGACTTTTAAATGTTAATAGGTGAAAACAATGCATCATATTTAACAGTTTGTATCTTAGTATACATTTAAAAATCACACTTTTTTTTTCTAGTCATAAATGTATATTTTCTTTTAAGATACAATATTTTTTAAATATAACAAAAAGAGATATTTTTTATAGAGAGTTGAAAATTATAAACCATTGGTCAAACAAAAAGTTGGTATGACAGTTTGCGGGTAAAGTTACTCAGAGAATGTCGTGTTCAAAATAAAGCTGGTGTCTAATTATACTTTAGGAACAACTGATTATTTTGAGCTCAAATTAATTTGTATTTAAAGAACATCTCTATTTTCTACGATGTTGTACTTAGTTTTCACAAAATTTTTCGAAATTTCAACAACTTAACCTTTTACGAAATATTTTTGCAAAAAGAAAACATAAAATTAGATTAATTTTATACACTGACATAAATTATATATTCTTAAAATTCCATGAAAATATAAATATTAAGAAGTTTCATCACTATCTTTAGAGCAACGTAAAATAAAAAAAAAATAAAATCACTTTTTGAGAAAAATGTCTTTAAAGTTATTTCTTCATAAATTTTCGATATTTGACTTGCGACATTTCTGGCGATTACTCCAATAATTATAGGAATTTTTTCATTTTTCATGTCAAAAAATATTTTTTATGCATATTTCCTGAAAAAAAAAAATTGATTAAATTTTTTTTAATGTTTAATAATCTTATGGACCTTAATCGAAATACCCCCAGAACTTGCGGTAAATATTTCAACAATTTTTTTTTAAATCGCCACCAGGGGTTTACTTAGCGCTTTCGAATGTTAAATATGACTAAAATTTACATTCGCCACAATTTCTAATGGGCAATTGGCGGTTGTAAGGAATGACACAGCCCCGTTTTCTTCCTTTTTTTTTTTGCTTGTAGAGAATGTATGATGACGCTCTTTTCTGCTTATGAATAATATATATCCTACAATAACTGTGATAGAGGAATAATAAAACTTACAGATTGCATCAAGTTTCTTGTTCATGAAATACGGCAAGCATTAGAAATAATTTGAATTTAATTCAGCGTTTTAAATCAGGCTTTTGCCAATGATGCTTTTTGTCGCCATTCATGCCAAATGAACCATGTGATTAATTTTCTTGTTAAATCTTTTTCGCATATTTTGAAAATTATAAAATTTGTATGAATTTTTCCAGCTGGAAAATTCAGCAAAAGACTGTATACATAGATACTTTAATTACAGTCCATATTGCATGTTGACATTTTCACAAATTAAATACGCAGGTGAGCTGTTGGCGGTTCTCACCAAAACGAGCAAAACAAGTACAAAACTTCATGGTCTGAGTTAAAAGGTAAATTGTTTGTGAGAAATGTTTGGAATTAATTATGAAAGTTATTTAAAAAAATATAATGGCTTAAACTTTTTTAAACAACAAAGAAATTATTAATGCACAATAAATGTGTAACATGCTTAATTATTAGTGATATATCACAAGCAACATCTGATGAACTGGGAAAAATATGACATTTTTAATAGAGCACTATTTGTTAAAGTGCCCTAAAGTATCGGTTTTAAAATTGGCTCACCACGACAGTTCACCCAGTGTTACAAATATTTGGATAAGCCTTACGGCTAGAATCACAGCAAAAAATTGCTAGATTTCATAGCCATTCATTAAAAGTTGTTACAAACTTGGCCATTTTATGACATGACTAGATTTAACCCTTTTTTAGATGCTAAATGTTTTAAAATATGGCTAAATTTAGCCATAAAATGGTAAAGTTGTCAACTCTGACACCATGGTGATTGGAATTAATGATAAAATAGTTTTATATAAACATTATTTATGAACTTTTAACCTCAATTACTTTCTATATTTATAAAAAATTATTAAAAGCGCTAATAAAAATAATTATTTTTAAAAAATCTATTAAGGGTGAGCGTCAGTAAATTTTCTGCCCTATCTGCACTTTGTTAACTTTCGCGGCACACATATTTCGCCGAAATTCTGCTCAAACAGTTGCGAAATATTTTCTGAAAGATAAAATGCAATGATTAGATTATATTAAAACTAAATTTAATGCCCCAAAAACATAGAATATATTTTTTATTTTAATCCAAAATACGAGTATTTTCGGTGCTGCCATCTGTTGTCGTAATTTAATTCATACCGATTACTTTTATTTTTTAATGAACATTTCAAAATATCTATTCCTTCTAATACAGTGTTAAATACAGCAACAGATCATATATAATAATGCCACAATCACGGAAAGGTAATTTATCATTCTATAAATTTGATAAAGGATCTGAATGTACATCACTGAGGACTGCAGTTTTATCTTGAAGTTCCTTTGTCTTCAAGCCCAAGTTCAATTACGTTTCCGTGATTATGGCATTATACATGATCTGTTGTTGTATTTAATAGCGTATTAGAAGGAATAGACATTTAAAAATGTTCATTAAAAAATAAAAATAGTCGGTATGAATTAAATTACGACAACAGATGGCAGCACCAAAAATATTTTAAATTAAAATAAAACATATATTTATGTTTTATTGGGTAATAAATTTAGTTTTAATATAATCTAAGCATAGCATTTTATCTATAAGAAAATATTTCTCAACTGTTTGAGCAGAATTTCGGCGAAATATGTGTGCCCCGCGAAAGTTAACAAAGCGCGGATAGGGCAGAAAATTTACTGACGCTCACCCTTAAACAGTTCGTTTTATACTTTGTCTATATTAATAAATGTATAATATTATTCTTAGAACTGTCAGCAATAGTAAAATGTAAAAATTTTAGATAGTGATTAACAGTGGTAAAGCGTCAGGGGAGACACAAGGTAGACAGTCTCTACTGAAATAATTTATGACCAAATAACTTTTATTTTAATTACACATTATTCGTAATAAATGCATAAAATATCTTTTGTGTAAATAAATAGAGACGTAGACAAATTTTACTCCGCATGGCCCCTGTTTCCTCTTTTTCTTGCTTTTGTAGTGCCGATTGTCCAGGAGAGACATATTTTAAAGTGTCTCACCACGTCAATGCTCTAATGAGAGTTGAAATAATATGCGAAGGGCTTCTATCAAGGCAGAAATAGTTATCGGGTAGACGTGTCTATCTGCTCGTTTCATTACTCACATTTGTCACGTTCCGAATTTTGGAGGTCCTAACTAACCCGGTTTCACTATTTATTGTGACCTGAAATTTGACATAGTGTTGTTTTTGTGGTACATTTTGATTTTTTAGATTAGATTTTTTAGATTTTTTTGATTTTTTTAGACCTTACCGGTCCAGTCCGGTCTTGGGCCCCGCAGCCTGCAATGAAAAGACACGTGGTTTTGGTAATAACTGAAGAACCAGAACAACTGGAAATATCAAATTGATACTCGTTGTCTTTTGTGGTACATTTTAATTCCTTGGATTTTGAACCTTGCCGTTCTAGTCCATCTAGGGCCTTTCATAGGAAAGCACGTGATTTCAAAGATCTACACAAACATTTATTTTAAAATGTACTATAAAGTAGAAAACAAATTAAAAAAACTATTAATTTTGGTCCCTGGTTTTATATTTACTCAAATTATTACTTTCCTTATATACATAATGTATAAGGAAAGTATTGTGACGGGGTCGAAAATTCACTTTCGAGTTTTCGACGGGAGAGCACGTTTCAAGCATTCCTGATCACGAATCGAACATGAGGTGATGTCTTTGTGTGTGTGTGTGTGTGTGTGTGTCAGTGAGTCTGTGGAGACGATATTTCACGAACGAATGAAACGATTCGAATGAAATTGGTACAAAAATCACAATCCGTGAATACTGGAAGTCTATTGTTTTTAAACGTAATCGAATGTTCAGAACTCCCCTAAATTTTCGAGTGAAATTTTGAAAAACTCATTAAAAAATCAAAACCTTTAATAAAGTTATGCAAATAGACATTTCTTATGTAATTTTTTCTTAGAAAATGATTGACATAAACTTTAGAACGCTAGCATGAACCGTTCTCGAGATATTGCACATGTTTCAAATAAATTTATAAAAAAACCCATAAATTAAAAAAAAATATTAACTGTTGAGAAACATATTTACTTTTCACATGTAATATCATTCGATAAATTGGGTGACATCATTCTCGTGGATCTAGCTCGTTCCATTCATGAGAAAAGATACTTTGAGTAATACTTTTGTATTTGAACGCCGATAGTCATTTATCTGCTATAAGAATAACTTATTTCTCCGTCCATAACGTTTGGCGAGATTCTGGTGACGAATTTGGCGGAATGTCGCCAATTTGGCAACTTTTGAAATGTTGCCAAATCAACGAAAATCTCGCCAAATGGATAAAAATAACGCTAAATCAATGAAAATGACGACAAATTGTCGAAAATTCAAAATCTTGGAAAGAATATAAGTATCTATTATAAGAAAACCCTATTTTTTTTACTGTAAAAGTAGTAAATTCATTGCATTATATAAGGAAAATCATATGTTGCCCACATCAGACTTTTTTTAAATGTACTAAAAAGTAGAAAACAAATTAAAAAATCTATTTATCAATTTTGGTCCCTGGTTTTAGATTTACCCAAATTATTTTATTACGCTTTGCCACTGATGATTAAACACCTTTAAGAAATAAACTATTATGTATTAGAAAATATCAGACGATGACATGAGAAATTTTTATGACTACTATGAGTCTTGTCTCGATGGAATTACAAATCGAGATGATATTACTAATTCTCTAAAATTCACAATTCTGTGCAGCATTCCAGATTCCGATGATAAGCTCGTTTTTTTTTCTTTAAAAGCAGAAGAAATATGCGGAAATAACTTTTAACGAGGAAAAGCCATATAATTAGAACGCTGGAACTTTACTTTTTTTGTCAAAGCACTTTATATGTGCAGCAGAGATCTTGTAGAATCCGCCATAAAGAATACAAATAATTTTTCAATTAAGAGTGCGCGTGCCGTCACGTAGATGTACAAGTTTCTAGGATATTTTAGATAAGTGTAAATATATTGTTTTGACATGATCAAGAAAGTATAATTATGACATCAATACCATTGTGACATAAATACCTACACTATTGTAGCATTAATACCGCATAAATATCTATACCATTGGGGCATAAATATCTGTACCATTGTGGCATAAATACCTATACCATTGTGGCATAAATACCTATACCATTGTGGTACAAATATCTAACCACTGTGGTGCAAATACCTAACCACTGTGGTACAAATACCTAACCACTGTGGCATAAATACATATAAAACTGTAATATAAATACCTATACCACTGTGGCATAAATACCTATACTATTGTGACATATATACCTATACCATTGTGGCATAAATACCTACATTGCATCATAAATACCTATACCAGTGTGGCATTAATTCTAAAATGTAAATACTTCAAGTGAGGTAGTACCATATAATGATGTCCAAAGGAAAAATATGTTAGTTCCTCACATCAGTGATCGTGTATTGTCATTTGAATGTTAACAAAAGCTTAAATTTCATCAAATTATGGGTGCGTCTATTATACTGATTGGGCATGTAAGTTATTCTATGCAGCCAGAATCTTGGATAATTTGGTTACAACTGTAATGAACGAAAATTGAATTCGACACAATGTCACAAATTTACCATTGTCCAATTCCCCTGTCCAGTTCCCCCATTGGGGGTAAAGCAGTTATAAAGGAAGACCAGGAAAAAGCTTTGTCACTATTTAAAATTAGTTGTATAATAAAAAATAAATTTGAACACAAAGTTGTAGTACATTTTAAAAATGCTTAACGTAGAATTCCGTCGAACCGTCCTCTTAAATGTGACCGAAAATTGCAGAAAAGATAAGGGGACGCTTACTGTGAACTGTCGGCTAAAAGAAACAAGTAGAATTCTTTCAATCAGTCCCTTAAATGTGACTTAAATTTGCGGAGTATATTTAGGGGGTATTTAAATCTTATTATTTCGTCTTATAATCATTCATATATGATAATCAGTTTATGATTATCATATATGAATGATTATAAGACGAAATAATTATTATATTCGATGACGAAATTATATACATATTGTTCGGATGTTTTCGGTATTCGAAGAATTTTCGGGTAAGACTAATTTACAGCGTTATGAATTTTTCTATAACACAAGTTACATTCGAAACACTTTTAAACAGAAATATACAATTTTACCGTACTTTCCACTGTTTGTATAATTAGAAGTAATTAAAATGAGACGATTAATCTAAAAATTTACTATACTGCATTAAAAATTGTATAAATACAGAAATTTTCCTCATCGAAAAATCCATCAAAATCATCCATTTTATTGTCATCATAAAGGAGTTTAGAGTGAGTGAGTTCGACTAAAAGCGTAAAAGGGGATATTAAAAACGGTATTTTTACCCAATACGAAATGTCTTCATATTTTCGTCGGGAGGGGATATAACATTGGAATTCTACGATAATTTATCTTGTCAAAGAGTATATAATGCTGCTCATAGTTAGTTACAGACATGACAAAAATAATTTAATAATTGTTCAAATTCTTCCAGAAAAATGGCGCAAAAATCATTTCGAACAATGACACAAAATATACATCGTGAAGAGATCAATGAAGTCAGATGTAGCATTTTACATTTTGCAAGATATGTGGAATCATTAAGTACTGGTAAGATGTAGGGTTCAATGTCTTTAACCCATAAGTCTCGGATTTGTTCATTCGGCACAGCAGAAAAACAGTTTGACAGTTCAACTCTTTTCTATTCTCACTTTCATCTGTGGATCACTAAGTTACGCAAAAAAACTGCCACAAGTACATATACATATTAACCAGTATATACCTAAAGGGAGAAAAGGCATTTATGCAGTATACCGACCTCCGTCGCCGCTCTTTAAAAGTTGCCGTCATTCTGCGCAACTTTAAAAGTCTTCTGGCAACCATAAAGGGTCTGATTCATTCGAAAATGAAGAAACATGTGGCGGATCACAATGTAAACAATAACAAAACACAAAATGATGGAAGGATTTAATTACATTAAAATTGAATCATTTTAAGAATACTGTGAAGCTGCTATTACACAGGGCAAATTTTATTGACGGAACTTTTGGGAATTTCATTCGTCAATCCTGTTTTAAGAGTGGAGGGTCTCCGCGGTTTTAGGACCTACCTATCGGACAGATAATCTTTGGGTTGCCAGTACTTTGCAACTTATTTGTATTTAGCACGTTTAGCATTAGGTCATATAAATGCTAGAATTTCACCAATTTCCCTCCACGAAGCATTTCTAGATGCTTTTATAGTATAATTGTGATATTTAATGTACCGTATATTTGTGCAATGAAATAAAAGTTCGTGTAATTATCATTCAATATCCACTGTTCACCGTAGAGCTGCATTCATAGCCATCATCTTAGAAGGCGCAGCAGTGTGAAGCCAAATTTTAGCATCCACTGATTGGATCATGTTCAAGAATTGATCAATTTTTCTTGCTGTATACAAAAATATTCGGAAGAGAGGGGGGGGGGGGGGGGCGGCAAGTTTGCTTTCTATTAAAATATATGGTGTTACGAAAAGATTGCTGGAAGAATTGCTACTTGTAATAGGACTTTAAGGTCACAAAAAAAACTTGAAATTTCATAACTCTCATGTTTACATTTAAATTTAGATTTTAAAAACTATTAATTACATATAAATAATTTACATTTCAAAGATATTTTGTCAACTCTTTACTTTAAATTTAAAAAATATATTTTATTTTTCAAGAATCAAAAAGCAATCTGGTTACTTTATAAAAGTATGTACAAATTCTAAAATACTTTAGTTTACTTTTAAATAGTTTAAATTAAAACAAAAACTTTTTGGTAATTTAAATTTTAAAAATTATTACTTACTTTTTAATAATTCAAAATATAAACAAACTTTATTTTTCGATACTTTAAACTCTTTGTTTACAATACTTTGCATAAGCAAATGATGACGTCATGTGTAAAAAGAGCGTATTTGGACTGCACGTGGAGTATGACGTCATATTCTGAAAGTAACATACATTATAATTGTTCAGTTAGTTTCTTTTTGTTGTAAATATTCGGAGGTTGGCAAACTGCATAAGCACCAAGAAGGTTATATACCAGAATTTGGTTTCACAGTTACTAATGGATATTAACTCGAACTAGATATAATTAAAAATCCGCCAGAATACTGAATCGCCTTATGCCTGTACAGAAAACGTGAGAAATCTTCAAAATTGGAGGTTAACAACGTAGTACTTGAAAAGTCTGACTATTTATAAACAACATCTTTAACAGATATGTAACACTTGATTTAAGCAAATTTTGCGTAACTGAAGTCAGCATTGTTTTATCAAACATAGGAATTCTTGGCCGCTTTGAAGCTTTAGTATTGGAGATGTTAACTGAAATCTGTAACTTAAATTTAACGTTTTAAGTTCACTTCACACATTTTGTTGGCCATTTGGGTGAGAGTTAGAATCATTCAGAAACAACATTTTTAACAGATATTAAACACTTGATCTCTGTAAATTTTGTGTAACTGAAGCCAACTCTTTTTATCAAATATGAGAATTCTCGGCTATTCCGTTACAGCCTTAATACTGCAAATGTTAGCTTAAATCTGTAAACTGAGTTTTGGATTTCAAGTTCACCTCAGACATCTTGCTGGCCATTTTTGTAAGAGCTGGGGCTGAGAGTGCTTCCATTTCGACTGGTTTCGGCCTCATCCGAAACGTGCACTTGCTGTCTTCGGATTCACCACACCAGAAGCGCTTTTTCAGAGCTAGTCTGAAATCACTCATGTGGTACGCGTACAGAAAAGGATTCAATGCGGAATTGACATGTGAAAGAACAATAAAAGTGTCCAGCAACCAAATGGGCACTTTGCAGCTGCTGCAGAACGCCTGGATGCAGTTAACTGTGTATAGAGGCATCCAGCATATCATGAAGAAGACGACAATAATGGCCAAGTTTTTGGCTGTTCGAACCTCCCTCTTACTGGCTTGATGGGGTCGGTTTCCAGGCGTACCTTCGGCGGACTGTAACCGTCGGTTTAACTGTAAACTTCTTTCGGAACTCGAAGTCGATCCACCAGCTGTGCACCTCCGGTTGGATTCTCTGGTTGCCAGTTCCCGAGCAGAGCCGTTACGAGGGAGTTGCTGCTCAAGTGCTGTGATCTGGCGAAGCTGAGGGAGAAAAAATAGGAGTTTTGTTAACCCTTTGTGAGAACTATATTAAATTATTTAAAATTAATCAAATAAACATGATAAAATATACAAATTTAGACAAAATATACAGGGTGTCCAGTGCTATCGGTGCCCAATGGCTATTTCCACAACAGTTAGTCACAGAGATATACTTCCAATTGCAAAAATGTTTCAAATTTTAAAATCTATCATTTTAGAAACAGTTTAAATCAATAAATGCATTTCTGAAAGAAATATGAAATATAAATTTTTATACGGTCCCCCAACCCCATCAGTTATATTTAGGAAAATCATCCTTATACAATTTCATGCAAAATAAAAGAAAAATCATCCTTTTACGACCAAAATTGACCAACTTATAGCTGCTTAAATTTGGAGCACTTTTTATGCTGAGAAATGGGGGTTATACATAAAATAATTGGAGAGACAAATGTTTCACAGCAATTTCATTATTTTTTACAGCAATTTTTTTTAGATTTAATGTACGTAATTTTTTATTTTCGTCTGCAGGTACGTTGCAACTAGTCTATTACCATATAAAAATTTAAATTTTGTAATTTTTACAGAAATACATTTATTGACTTAAACGATTTTTGCGATAATGTGTTACCTCATTTACAAAGATCTTAGAAAGACGCCAAGAAGATCTTAGTCGAGCGCCGACTATAATACTCTTCTAATAAACGAATTCGATAAAACTTGTTTCATTTTCAACATTATGTCAGCAAATGCAATCGAAACATAATACTTTGAATACGGAATTTCAATATTTATACTGTCCCTTTAAGGTTGCCTGAAACGGGACATTTTTGTGCGCGGAAAAGCGACTTAAATCATAAAGTTTAATGCTTCATAACTCAGTGAATTTTAGTCGTAAAAGGATTATTTTTTTTTTTTATTTTGCATGAAATTGTACGAGAATGATTTTCCTAAATATAATTGGTAGGACCGGGGGACCGTATAAAAATTTATATTTCGTATTTCTCTCAGAAATGCATTTATTGATTTAAACTGTTTCTAAGATAATCTATATAAATAAAAATGAAAATCTGTCTGTCTGTCTGTCTGTCTGTTTGTCACACCATCACGGGAG
This sequence comes from Amaurobius ferox, assembly GCA_951213105.1. Lineage (NCBI taxonomy): Eukaryota > Metazoa > Arthropoda > Arachnida > Araneae > Amaurobiidae > Amaurobius > Amaurobius ferox. Next base: position 5,367,181 of record OX578152.1, on the reverse strand, counting down.
AACGGCTGAACCGAATTTGATGAAATTTTGTGGGTAGCCCAGAAATAGCCCCACTTAAAATTATATCTGTGTTTTGAGTTTCTACGACCAGTGGTTCTCGAGATATTAGTAAAAAACGAAATTTTCGTTTGTCTCATCATCACGGAAAAACGGCTGAACCGAATTTAATGAAATTTGGTGAATAGCCTTGAAATATCCCCCCATAACTTTTGTCCAAGTTTCGAGTTTCTAAGACCTGGGGTTGTCGAGATATTAATGAAAAACGGAACTTTTTCCTAGGAGTTCTACTCCCTAACTCCGTGGTTTATCCAAACGAAAAGCTTGAAAATCGTTTGAAAGTGAATTAAAATTTAATCTCTGAGTTTGATGGGAGATTTTTTGCGTTAATTAGTCACTTTCTGAAAACATGAATTGTTTGAAACATGATTTAAAGGGGAAATCTATCTCCATGGTTCATGGTTTATTTAAAACAAGCTTTTACGGAACAATGAGAAGTATAGAGAAATCAAAATCGTTATTTAATTTCGCAGTTTATGTTATAAGACATGACATATTTACATGTTATAAGATTCTATCTTATATCATGTTACTCAGAAACGCAATTAAATTAAATCTGTCTGTTAATTTTAATAATTATTTTTTCGATTTGAATAATAAATAAATGGATATAAAAATATATTTTAGAAAAGAACGATTTGATTTTTCTTATAGCATTTTTGACTGGATAATATCAATTACGGTCTTCAGGTTTAAAAATTATTATTATTTATATTTTCGGGGATTATTGATTCAAGAATTATTTATATTTTCAAGTTATTATGCAATTATTTTATTATGGCAAAAATTGTTTAAATTCATATATTGTATGTTGTACGAATCTTCTACTAATACACGTGTATATCTTTTAATCTACGAGAATATAAGTAGTACAGGTATATTGACATATCTTTTGATATATATTGGCATATATTGGAATCAATTACGACCTTCTGGTATAAAGAGTACGGATATTATTGATGTTTTCAATTTATTACGTCATCTCTTTTATTTTGGCAAATATTTTTGAGACGCATATTGTAATACGGGTAATCTTCTACTAACACATTGGCATATTTTCTGATCTGCGACAATATAATTAGTACGGGGTTGCATATATTCATTCAATTCCTATTTTTTCTTCTGTAAATTTGCTTACAAAAGGGGGCAGGATGTTTTATTCTTCAGATCTGATCGTGAAGATAATTTTGCATAGTGAGAACATATATTCTTAAACTTCTCTTTAGGAGCAATAAATTTAATATTTTAACAGAATTTGCACATGATTGCGAACTTTAAGTTTCTTTAAATTATACACTCCGTACGAATAACGGGTGTGCTGTTAGTGGTTAATAAATTTTAACATTTTAGGAGGATATATCATGTTGCTCGGCATCGCAATTAAATTAAATGTGTTTGTTAATGTTTTTATTATTTTTTTTCGATTTAAATAATAAATAAATGGATAAATGGATATAAAAGTATATCTTATGAATGGACGGTTTGATTTTTCTTTTAATTATTTAATTGCTGACTGCGTACATCAATTTCATTTATTTTGGCAAAGAGTTTTCAAGCTTATATCGTATTTAGCTACTAAACTCATATATTGTGTTTAGCCAATAAATTCATATAGCCGATTGTTGAAACAGAAAAAGAGTAGAGCGGGTATATCTTCTAATACCATTGTAGTGTTTTCATTTAGTATATTGAAACGGGATAAGAATGTTTCATTCAGATCTGCAAATTCAAAGCTACGAATTTGGAGGGATATCGCTAATTTGACAACTTTTCTTAAACTTTGCCAAATTGACGGAAATGTCGCCAAATTGATATAAACGACACACAAACAGCTGCCCCGGTCGTCCATTTTGTTGCTCCAAGTCCTCTGGACGAGCCGGACGGCCTGGGGCTTTCACACAAACAGCTGCCATAAACCTTCGGGTTGGTCGTGTGGCTTGGGTCTTCTACATATCAATGAAATTTTTTTTTGTTTTGTTAGAAGAGAGTACTGAAATGATGTTTGGTTAGCATTTATCTGTCGGACCAACCATCCTACTTAGTAATACATTTAGCGAATTTTTAAAATGTCACCAAATTGATAAAAATGTTTTCAAATCTAGAAAAATATCTTGAAATTGATAAAATTGCGCTACATAAATGATATTAATTGTTTTTTGTTAGGGGATAGTATTGTGAAGATATTTCGTCAATTTGTCGCAAAGTGGAACTGTCAGTTGTTCAGTCCCACTTGGCGATAAATTTGGCGATTTTTTAAAATGTCGCTAATTTGACGAAACTGTCGCCAAATGTTCCATAGAAATATAACTATTTAGACGATATTTTTTCTACCAATTTATTTGAAGCAAATGATATCATGTCGCTTAGCAACGGATTTAAATCCAATGTGTTTATGCGGCAGACGATTTTTATTAAATCCTTTCCGATTTGAATAATGAAGATATGTATATAAAATAAATTTCATTGCCATTTCATTTTGGACTGGATAATATCAATTATACTCTTCAGGTTTAAACATTATTATTATTGATATTTTCCGGAATTATTGATTCAGGGATTATTGATATTTTTAAGTTATTACGCCATTGTTTTATTGCGGCAAAAATTGCTGACACACGCATATTGTACGTTGTACGAGTAATCTTCTAGGAATGCACGGGTATATCTTCTAACCTACGAGAATATAAGTAGTACAGGTATATTGGCATATATTTTGACATATATTGGCATATATATTGGAATCAAGTACAGTCTTCTGGTATGAATATTAAGGGGATTAATTATATATTCACTTTATTACGTCGTCTGTTGTATTTTACCAAAAAACATTTGTGACTCATATTGCAAAACGGGTAATATTCTACTAATAATCGGACATTATAAGTAGTACGTGTATATCTTCCCATATAATTTTAGCACTTTAATTTTGACATATATTGGAATAAATGACTGTCTTCAGATTTAAAGATTACGGGTTTATTGGTATTTTCAATTTATACATGTAATCTACTAATACAGGTTATATTTTCTAATATTCGCGTATATAATTAGTACGGGTCCCATACAATTTTAACGCTTTTATTTTGCATATATTGATTCAATTCCATATTTTTTTTTATATTTGCTTACATAAGGGGTCCAAGATGTTTTATTCTTCAGATATGTCCATGAAGATAATTTTATATAGCGAGAACAGAGATTCTTAAACTTCTTTTTAGGAGCATTATATTAAATATTTTAACAGAATATTTTGATTAAACATGTCATTTAGTATACTATAAGAATTTGGGCATGATTATGAATTTCAAGTTTCTTTATATTATATACTCCGTACGAAGAACGGGTATGCTGCTAGTCTATATAAATAAAATTGAAAATCTGTCTGTCTGTCTGTCTGTCTGTCTGTTTGTCCCATCATCACGGGAGAACGGCTGAACCGAATTTGATGAAATTTTCAGGGTTGCCTAGAAATAGCCCCACTTAAAATTTAGTCCATGTTTGGAGTTTCCATATCCAGTGGTTCTCGAGATATTAGTGAAAAACGAATTTTTCGTTTGTCTCATCATCACGAGAGAACGGCTGAATCGAATTTAATGAAATTTTGTGAGTAGCCTTAAAATAGCCCCCCATAAATTTTGCCCAAGTTTCGAGTTTCTAATACCAGGGGTTGTCGAGATATTAATGAAAAACGGAACTTTATCCTAGGAGATCTACTCTCTAACTCCGTGGTTTATCCAAACGGAAAGGATGAAAATCGTTTGTTTAAAACGTCAACGTGAATTAAAACTTCATTTCTGAGCTTAGTGCAGGGTTTTTGCATTAATTAGTCACTATCTGAAAGCATGAATTGTTTGAAACATGAATTTTAATGGAAAATATAACTCCATGGTCAAGCATTTACTAAACAATGGAGAGTATAAAGAAATCAAAATGGTTATTATTTTTGCATTTTATGGGGAAGAGATCAAATGGTTATTTAATTTCGCAGTTTATGAGGAAGATTCTTTATTATATTATGTTGCTCAGCAACGCAATTAAATTAAATGTGTTTCTTAATATTTGTTATTATTTTTTCTATTTGAATAATAAATAAATAGATGTATAAATATATTTTGTAAATGAACGGTTTGATTTTTCTTTTAATTATATTAATTACGGACTGCGTACATTACGTTCATTTGACAAAGAGTTTTTAAGCTTTTATATTATGTTTAGCTAATAAACTCATATTGAGTTTACCAATAAACTCATTTATCCGATTGTTGAAACAGAAAAAGAGTAGAAAGGGTATATCTTCTAATACAATTTTAGTGTTTGCATTTAGTATATACAAACGGGATCAGGATGTTTTATTCTTCAGATCTGCAATTTCAGAGCAACGAATTTGGCGGAATATCGCTAACTTGGCAACTTTTCTTAAACTTTGCCAAATTGACGGAAATATCGCCAAATTGCTAAAAACGACGCAAATCAATGAAATTAAATTAGTTTTTTTAGAAGACAGTACTGAAATGATGTTTCGGTAGCATTTGTGGGTCAGTCAATCCATCCTACTTAGTAACACATTTATCGAATTTTTAAAATATCACCAAATTAATAAAAATATTTGTAAATCCATAAAAATATCATGGAATTGATAAAATTGCGCTTAATAAATGAAATTAATTGTGTTTTGTTAGGGGATAATATTATGATGAAGTTTCGTCAATTTGTCGCAAAATGGGACTATCAGTTTTACAGTCCCACTTGGCGATAAATTTGGCGATTTTTTAAGTTATCGCTAAATTGAAGAAAATATCGCCAAACCTTTCATTGAGATAGCATTATTCAGACGATATGATTTCCATCAATTTATTTGAAGCAACTGATATCATGTCGTTTACCAATGGATGTAAATCCAATGTGTTATGTGGCATACGATTTTAATTAAATCTTTTCCGATTTGAATAATAAAGATATGTATATAAAATAAATTTCATTGGCATTGCATTTCTGACTGGAAAATATCAATTACGGTCTTCAGGTTACACATTATTATTATTGATATTTTCGGGGATTATTGATTTAGGAATTATTGATATTTTCAAATTATTATACCATTGTTTTATTATGGCAAAAATTGTTGAAACTCACATATTGTACGTTGTGCGAGTAATCTTCTATAAATGCACGTGTTATCTTCTAATCTACGAGAATATAAGTAGTACAGGTATATAGGCATATATTTTGATATATATTGGCATATATTGGAATCAATTACGTCCTTCTGGTATAAAGATTACGGGGATAATTAAAATTTTCAATTTCTAATGTCATCTGTTTTATTTCTGCAACGATTTTTCAGACTCATATTGTAATAAGGGTAATCTTCTACTAACATTCAGGCATATTTTCTAATCTGCGACAATATAAGTAGTATATATATATATATATATATATATATATATATATATATCTGTTTATTATATTTCATATTTTTAATGTTTGACATTACATGTTGAGTTTATTCATAATTTTCTGCATGAAATACTTGTCTATCCTGTGTTCTTATTACCTCTTAGCAATTTGCCTATTTGTAATTTAACTTGCTCTTTTTCTCCCCCCCCCCCTATTTATTTTATTTTATTTTATTATTATTATTACTATTATTTTTTTTTTTTTTTTTTTTTTACTTATATATATGTTTATATATATATATGAATGGATATGTATTCTTATTTATGTGTGTATATGTATTTATATATAAGTTTATACATCTTAATTTTAGTTACTTTAATGTTCATATACTGTCTTTTATTTCCTGTAATTAAATTTGATTATTTTATTTTAGTACTGTTCAAATACTGTAGTATCTCATACCCTCTCTTTCCTTACTTGTTGTCCCCCTTTAGGCATATCTTAGTGATAATTTGAATTTCATGTTAGTTTTGGGTAAAAATGCTCTTATCAGTGCAGCTCTCTCTCTTTATCTTTTAGTGCTCTTTGCCTCTAAGTAATTTGAGTGTATATATATTATAATAATCAAGTTTATATTTATATTAATATATATTAATATTTATATTTAGTTTTATATATATTCAAGAAATTATATATTCTCATTTATTTATAATTAAATATTGGATTTAACCTTTATACTTTGTACATTTATTAACTCTATGAAAATCTCTACTATGATTAGTTTTATTATTTTTTGTTAGCGCCTGGCAAAATAGTGTAATTGTTAATCAATACATTAGTGCCCGGTAACCTATATAAATTGGGATATAGGGGATCGATATCAAGCAACCAATTATTTCTCTTTCATGTTTTGTAGACACTCTTCGATGTCAAGCCATCATTACTCACCAAAACTCATGTATTTTCGTTCTTGCCGGGATAAACGATGTAAGACCTGTCCTTTAGCTTTACCCTCTCAGATTAATAATAATAACCCTAAATATTTAACTTTTTGTAAAGTGTATAACTGCATATACAAATTAACTTGTGTATCTTGTAATATCTCATATATTGGACAAACAAGCACCCCTCTTCACCTTCGTTTTAATGTTCATCGTAACCATATTAAGAAATTTAGTTCTCGAGCATCACTCAATACACAACTTCCTCCTCCTGCATATCATCACACTGGTAATAATTTTGAATATGCCCACTTTGACCATCATGGTATTGATAATATTTCAATTTCGATTCTAGATATGGTAAAGAATCCGGCTGATAGATTATATTTTGAAAATTCAATAATCAAACAGCATAAAACTATTTTTCCATATGGATTAAATCAAATGTATAATAATAAAAATGTAGTAAAAACTACCTATAAAAATCCAAATTTTGATATCTCTATATTTAACATCCTTAATTATAATTCGTTTAGTGCCTCATCAAAAAGATCTAAGCGAGGAAATTACAACAACAAAAAGTGTCAAAATCTGAACATAAAAGCTAAAATTACTGAGTTAAGAAAAAACTTTAAATCTTCATGTAACATAAATTCTTTAAAAACCTGGGTATTCAATATTAAAAAACAAATATTAAATCAAGTTTATAATATATTCTTAAAGTCATTTAATCAGGATGAGCATTTTTCACACCTTTTATATGATCTAATTATAACACGAGCTTATTTTATAAACCTCCATCTGTACATTCAACCCTTTTCTACCTCTAATTATCATCCAAATAAAACATATAATACTTATTGTGTAATTAATTACAAAAATTCCCTTTACAATAATATAAATTTTAATTATTTATTTAAGCAATATAAACACTGCTTTCCTGTTCCTAATACTCAAATTTTCAAAACATTTAAATATAATACCCCTTTAGGTAGGCAAATTTTCAATTACAATGATATATCTAAATCTATTATAAATCAAAATTCCTCTCCCAATTTAATATGTGTCTGTAACCAGCCAAACTATTCTAAATATATAGACAGCAATCATAAACACATAATTACTGGTGATCTCAATATTGTTCAAAATGTAGCACTTAAAAATCTTATGCTTTATGGTACCAAATTCCGAATCCAAAATACATTAAATCACTCTCTTTTAATTAAACAACTAAATATTGATCTAGAAAAATTCATATACAAAATTGCTTGCAGTAAAAACTATCCTATTGAAGCTTTCGATATGTGGAAGGTTAGCATTCTGACAAACATCAAACATCTTTTAAGTAACTTGCCTATAACTAAACCTACATTTAACTATACAAACTTGAAGCAGGAAATTAATGAATTAAAATCACAATTTGTCATCACATATGTGGATAAAGCTGCCAACAATTACGCCATCATATGTAAAAAATATTATGTACAAATCTTAAACGATTTCTTAAATCACGATGATATTTTTAAAAAAATTGATTCTTCAGCAACATCCATATCTAAGAAAATTATTGCTTTTCATAAATTATTAAAATTACCTTGCAACAATCTTAGATTCCCTTATATTGTCATGATCCCAAAATTTCATAAAAATCCTATCTCTTTTAGATCTGTAACTATAGGACATAAATCTTATGCAACTGTCGCTAGTAAATCTCTTTTGGTTATTCTTAATAAAATCATCTCTAATATAAATGATAATTCAACTTCTCATATTATTAATAACAGTTATCAATTAATTCAAAAGTTGGATACGATTAATATTTTGGGTTTTAAAACGTATGACTTTAAGGACCTTTTCAACAATATTGACATAAAAGATCTATATAAAGTAACTTGGGATATTATTAAATCTTTCTATAATAGACAAAATTTAGATATAGATCATTCTTTCGTGCACCACCTTCTCAAGTATGTAATTTTTAATAATTACTTGATGCAAGGCAATAAAATTTATATGCAAATTAAGGGTGTTCCACAGGGTGGCTCTGCCAGTTCAGCTCTCGCAAATCTTTATCTACACTTCTACGAGTCAAATTTTATAAACTCTGCATATACATTCTACAGATATATTGACGATGTTATTCTCATTAAAATAGCTCCCTCATCTAATGATATAGATTTTGATTTTTATCCTCCAAATTTATCCCTTTTACCAAACGAAAGCAACTTCTCGTCTAGCGTTAATTTCTTAGATGTAACTCTATCTCTTGATAATGAATATTCATTTTTGTCAAACATTTATGATAAAAGAAAAAGTTTTCCTTTTAAAATTCACAAGATAATCAATTTTAACTCATGTATGAGTAAACAGGTATATAAAAATATTTTAATAAATCAATTTCATAGGATTTTTAGGTTATGTGAAAATACACAATACAGTAACCATCTTGCAGATTTATTTCGATACTGTAAGACTGAATCATATCCAGTTAATTTTGTTAAATATCACTTTAGAAATTTTGAATACTATTTATAATATATTATTTATTGTTTTAGTCTAATTTGAAATTGCTATTGTATACTTTGAACATTAAAATATTCTTTGAGATTTTAATGTCTTAGTAATAAATTTTGGATACATATTATATAATTGTTAATTATTAATTATTACTGAGTTTATTGCGTATTTTTTTATTTTATTATTTTAAATTTTTTTTTATTTATTTATCTTATCATTATATCTCTATTTTTTGGGTTTGAAACTTATAAATTTGTATAGTTAAACATGCAGAAGTATTTCCTATAATTCACATCAGATGGCGCTCTCTTGTACTCTTTCCTAATACTTTGTTTAGTGTAACGAAAATGTGTCTTGTATAATGGTGAAGAAAGGTATGACTTTAATTCTATCCGAATCATTGTGGATTGTTGGTTAGATTGCTTATATGTTTGCTTAATGCACTTTCATTATATTCCTTCCAATTTCCTTTTGCTTATTTTTTGTCATTTTCGTTTATGTTATAGTCTGGAAATGTGTCGGATCTTTTGACGTTATTTCAGCCATGTGGCTGTATCGTTAAGCGAAACACATTTGGAACCTCTGTGGATGCAAAGATCCTTGATAAGCTGGATTCACAGAGCTTCTATCCTATTTCATATTTTCGGATTGTATCATTTCTCTTATTTTGTCATTTTAATATTTTAAGCCTCCAGATTTTGATAATGCTTTGTTGTTTGAACTTGATTAGTATGCTTCGCTCTTGAATGTTGATAAATTCATGTGTATTATTCATATTTAAAATTTAGATCTTTTTGTCTGTTATGGTAGCATTGTTTTCCTTTTGTCTGATATTTCCTATCATATCATAATTAATTAATTTTCCTCCGTATTGTTTTTGAACCAGGGTATGACACTGATCATGTTTTAAATTAGTATAACTATTTTAATTTTATTTTTAATTTTATCTTATTTATTTATTATATATATATATATATATATGTATATATATATATATATATATATATATTTTTACATATATATATATATATATATATATATATATATATATATATATATTCCCATATAATTTTAGTGCTTTCATTCTGGCATATATTGGAATCAATTACGGGTTTATTGATATTTTCAATTTATACATGTAATCTACTAATACAGGTTATATCTTCTAATATTCGCGTATATAAGTAGTACGGGTCCTATACAATTTTAATGATTTTGCATATATTGATTCAATTCCTTTTTTTTTTGTAAATTTGCTTTCGAAAGGGGCCAGGATGTTTTATTCTGCAGATCTGCCCGTCACGATAATTTTGCATGATGAGAACAGATATTCATAAACTTCTCTTTAGGAGCAATAAATTTAATATTTTAACATAATTTGCATAACGGTATGTATATCATACCGTTATGTGTTGACAATGGGACGTAAGGTATATAATTACAATAAAATTGGTAAGAATATGGGACAATATGAAAATCTGATGTGTCAGTGTACATCAAGCCCATTTATAGATGATGATCATAAACACATAGTGACAGGCGATTTGAACGTGATTAATACGAGTCAACTACGAAAAGCATTTGATAAAGGTACTAAATTCAGGTCAGAGGAATTTCATGATATATATGGGAATTATTATAAAGTATTGAAGGAATTTATATATAATATGGCAATAAAATACAGTTTACCTATGAATGCATTTGATGAATGGCGAGATCGTGTAAATTTTCAATTTCGTCGATTTTATCAACCTTCAATTCAAAAACGAGAAGAGAGTAATGTAAATCGTGACAAACTGAATGATTTATGGAACAAATATGCAGTTACCTACACAGACAAGGCAGCATCTAATTTCACTTTCACATGCATAGCATACTATATGAAGATTCTTAAAGAAAGTTATCAAGATGAGGAAATCTATAAAAAGCTCAATGTGCAACATAATGAAATTAATAATCGAATTTGTGCACTTTATAAGCGAATTGGAATTGATTTGAAACATATACGCTACCCGTATTTGGTCTTGATACCCAAACTTCACAAAAAACCAGTGAAGTTTCGTCCAGTTACAGTGGCATTTAAAACTTATACCACAAGGGCTAATACGCTACTGAAGTCATATCTACAACCTGTAATGAATCATATTTCAAAAAATGGTTCCGTCATGATAAAAAACAGCGATCAAGTTTTGGGAATTTTGAACAAACTACCTGCTAACCAATTATATAGAAGCTATGATTTCCAAGATCTATTCAGTAATATAAATTTGGAGGATCTATATAGTATATTGACGCAAATACATGAGACATTTGAATTACAACAAAGTGTCACAATTCAAAAGTTTAAACACGTTTTGGACATCGTATTGTATGAAAATATATTGTATAATGGTACTGAATATTACAAACAAATTAAAGGCGTGCCAATGGGTGGAGGGTGCTCGACATTATTAGCAAATCTATATTTGCACCATTATGAACAAGGAAATCACTTTATAAACGGAATGGTATACTTTCGATTTATTGATGACATCCTCATAGCATACGAAAACACAGGAGACGGGTATGAATTTGATTTTTCCTTTTATCCAGCTTGCTTGAATCTTATTGAGAATATCTCGGATAAAACAAAGGCAATCAACTATCTTGATATAAGTATACATTTAACACCTAGCAAGACAACGTATTATACTATTTATGATAAAAGAAGACAGTACAGTTTTAGAATACATTATATAATTAACTGGTATTCTAATTTAAGTATCAGGATATTTCGCAATATAGTCATTAATCACTTTAAACGTAGTGAAAGAATGCATTCTTATGGAAAGGATAGGATCAAAAATGATTCTATATTTATTAAGGAAGCAATAACAGAAAATTATCCTTTAATATTTATTTGTCAGTGTTACAATGTGGTACATAGTAAAGTTTTCGATGCGTTCAGTAAGGATTTTGGCAACACCTTTATTTCAGGAAATAAAATGGCATCGATACAGCGAGGAACTATTTAAGCGTGTAAAATTGACGTGAGTGATTTGGATGGAGGTAAGGTATTTGTATTTGTAGTTCGTATATTTTAAGTAGGTTTAGTTTTGTGTCGTTTCAATTATATTGCTCTTATGTTGGGGGATTTTTTCATTTTACGTTTGATATATGCTTCGTATGGGCGTCTTCTGTTTCGACGTTGTACTGAATTTAACCGCAGGTAATGCATGGCTCCGTGAGTGTTGCCATTGGTGGAAAAGTCGACTTGTAAACGGGAACTAGGGGTCACAATCCCCCTAGGGGTCACAATCCCACTATTATACTTTTCTGGGCTATTTCAAGCTGCATTGCGCTTATTGGTCTAGATAACTGTTTTTGTACTATTTGTACTATGATAGATTCTGTTATATGACATTATATATATATGTATATATATATATATTTACATATATATATATATATATATATATTTACATATATATATATATATATATATATTTACATATATATATATATATATATATATATATATATATATTCCCATATAATTTTAGTGCTTTCATTCTGGCATATATTGGAATCAATTACGGGTTTATTGATATTTTCAATTTATACATGTAATTTACTAATACAGGTTATATATTCTAATATTCGCGTATATAAGTAGTACGGGTCCTATACAATTTTAATGATTTTGCATATATTGATTCAATTCCTTTTTTTTTGTAAATTTGCTTTCGAAAGGGGCCAGGATGTTTTATTCTGCAGATCTGCCCGTCACGATAATTTTGCATGATGAGAACAGATATTCATAAACTTCTCTTTAGGAGCAATAAATTTAATATTTTAACATAATTTGCATATGAATCTGAATTATAAGTTTCTTTATATTTTATACTCCGTACGAAGAACGGGTATGCTGCTAGTCTATATAAATAAAAATGAAAATCTGTCTGTCTGTCTGTCTGTTTGTCCCATCATCACGGGAGAACGGCTGAACCGACATTGATGAAATTTTGTAGGTAACCTAGAAATAGCCCCATTTAAAATTTAGTCTGTGTTTTGAGTTTTTACGACCAGTGGTTCTCTCATTCAGATGCTCTAAGTCCAAGGACGAGCCGGATGGTCTGGGCTTTCGGGACCAGTGGTTCTCGAGATATTAGTAAAAAACGAAATTTTCGTTTGTCCCATCATCACGGGAAAACGGCTGAGCCAAATTTAATGAAATTTTGTGGATAGCCTTGAAATAGCCCCCCCGAAATTTTGTCCAAGTTTCGAGTTTCTAATACCAGGGGTTGTCGAGATATTAATGAAAAACGGAACTTTTTCTTAGGAGATCTACTCTCCAACTCCGTGGTTTATCCAAACGGAAAGGATGAAAATCGTTTGTTTAAAACGCCAAAATGAAATAAAACTTTATTTATGAGTTTGGTACAGGATTTTTGCATTAATTAGTCAATATAGGAAAGCATGAATTGTTTGAAACATGAATTTAAATGGAAAAATCTACCTCCATGGTTCATCTGTCACAAATTTTTACTCAACGATGAAAAGTATAAAGAAATCAAAATGGGTATTTAATTTCACATTTTATGAGGAAGATTCTATCTTATATCATGTTGTTCGGCAATGGAATGAAATTAAATGTGTTGGTAATATTTATTATTATTTTTTCTATTTGTATAATAAATAAATGGATGTAAAAATATATTTTATAAATGAACGGTTTGATTGTTATTTTAATTATATATATTGTGGACTGCGTACACCACTTTCATTTATTTAAGCAAAGAGGTTTCAAGCTCATATATTGTGTTTAGCTAATAAACTCATATATTGTGTTTACCCAATAAATTCATTTAGCCGATTGTTGAAGCAGAAGAAGAGTAGAACGGGCGCATGTATCTTCTAATACAATTTTAGTGTTTTCATTTAGTATATACAAACGGGATCAGGATATTTTATTCTTCTGATCTGCAAATTCAGAACTACGAATTTAGCGGAATATCTCTAAATAACTTGGTAACTTTTCTTAAACTTTATCAAATTAGTGGAAATGTCTCCAAATTGATAAAAATGGCCCAAATCAATGAAATTAAATTTGTTTTTTTAGAATAGAGTACTGAAATGATGTTTCTGCAGCATTTGTCCGGGTCAGTTCATCCATCCTACTTAGTAACACATTGAAGGAATTTTTTTAATACCACCAAATTGGTAAAAATATTTTAAATCCATAAAAATATCATGAAATTGATAAAATCGCGCTTAAAAAATGAAATTAATTGTGTTTTGTTAGGGGATAGTATTGTGATGATGTTTCGTCAATTTGTCGCAAAATGGGACTATTAGTTCTACAGTCCCACTTGGCGATTTTTTAAGTTATCGCTAAATTGACGAAAATGTCGCCAAACCTTTCATGGAGATTGCATTATTCAGATGATATGATTTCTATCAATTTATTTGAAGCAAATGATATCATGTCGCTTAGCAACGGATCCAATATGTTATGCGGCATACGATTTTTATTAAATCTTTTCCGATTTGAATAATAAAAATATATATATAAAATAAATTTCATTGACATTGCATTTTTGACTGGATAATATCAATTACGGTCTTCAGATTTAAACATCATTATTATTGGTATTTTCGGGGACTGTTGATTCAGGGATTATTGATATTTTCAAATTATTATGGAATAGTTTTATTATGCGAAAATTGTTGAAACTCATATATAGTACGTTGTACGAGTAATCTTCTACAAATGCATGGGTTTATCTTAAAATCTACGAGAATATAAGTAGTACAGGTATATTGGCATATATTTTGATATATATTGGCATATATTGGAATCAATTACGACCTTCGGGTATTAAGATTACGGGGATTTTTGATACTTTCAATTTATTACGTCATCTTTTTTATTTTTGCAAATATTTTTGAGACTCATATTGCAATACGAGTAAGCTTCTACTAACACACTGGCATATTTTCTAATCTGCGACAATATAAGTAGTACGGGGTTGCATATATTGATTCAATTCCTTTTTCTTTTTTGTAAATTTAGTTACAAAAGGGGCCAGGATGTTTTATTCTTCAGATCTGCCCGTGAAGATAATTTTGCATAGTGAGAACAGATATTCTTAAACTTCTCTTTATGAGCAATAAATTTAATATTTTAACAGAATTTGCACATGATTACGAATTATAAATTTCTTTATATTATTTACTCCGTACGAAGAACGGGTATGCTGCTAGTAGATTTTAAAATTTAAAACATTTTTGCAATTGGAAATATATCTCTGTGACTAACGGTTGGGGAAATAGCCATTAGGCACCGATAGTACTAGACACCTTGCATATTCATGTGTTTTATATGCATCACATTATTATATGTTTTGCTATAACAAGTTTTAAAATTCTTATCCTCCTTATAGCGGCATGAGTATACAGTGTGCAAACACCACGCATCTACAACTAAATTATAATATGAAAATATAGCTGGATATTCCTTAAATATGTCTTGAACTAAAAAGTGATACAGAGTAGATATTCCATAAATGTGCCACTGGGTATTTAAGATATGAATCTACAACTAAAACCAAAAAAGAAAAATACGTACATTATAAGTATGGCTCAAACTAATTTTAAACGAAGCACATAGTCGATTTTCATAAACCTTCATTAAAAGTAAAATAGATGATCTCTCTGTAGAGCACAGCAAAGTGGTAGTATACTAACGCGGCCAAATATGTGATTCATACGTGGTGCCACCTAGGGGGTTCATGCCGGGAATGGCCGACTTCATTTTTACTTTCCCTGCAATACATGGTAATGTATAGGGAAAGTATTGGAATCATGCCGAAAATCACAACTCGAGTTTTCGACGGATCTACACGTTTCGAGACCCCTAGAATACGAAAAAACCATTTTTAGCGTGACGTCTGTGCGTGTGTCTGTCTGTGTGTCTGTCTGTCTGTCTGTGTGTCTGTCTGTCTGTCTGTGTGTCTGTGTGTCTGTCTGTCTGTCTGTGCAGATTTTGTATCCACTGTAACTAAAAAACTAATCGACCGAATTTCACAAAATTTGGTAGGTAAGTCACTTGTGGGCGGGGCTAGTGCTGATTAGTTTTGGGTACGATTCGGAATAAAAGAACCCGCCTTTTTTTGCGAAATGGCCCGCAAAAGCTTGTATCCACTCTAGCTGAAAAACTAATGAACCGAATTTCACAAAATTCGGTAGATGAGTCACGTATAGGTCACTCTGGTGCTGATTAGATTTTGGTACGATTCGGAAAAAAATAACCTGCCTTTTTTTGCAAAACGGCCCGCAAAAATCTTCAAAATCTAAACTAAAGAACTTGGTATACTTAGATATATCCATTAAATGCCCGTTTAATACGTAATGTTTAACGACGAAAAGAATAAGACCAACCCCATTACACTAGGACTAGCCGTTCTCGAGATATTTTAGTTTTTCGTACTTTCCCTACGCCACCTTTGAAAATAAGCCCGGTTACCGAATGAGAACGAAATTTGAATTAAAAGTGAATTACATTTAATTGAAATAAATAGAACGTGGATATAAGTTTGCAGGGAAAGTCATGTGCTGCCCACATCAGATTTTTACTTTCCCTGCAATACATGGTAATGTATAGGGAAAGTATTGGAATCATGCCGAAAATCGCAACTCGAGTTTTCGACGGATCTACACGTTTCGAGACCTCTAGAATACGAAAAAACCATTTTTAGCGTGACGTCTGTGTGTGTGTGTCTGTCTGTCTGTGCAGATTTTGTATCCACTCTAACTAAAAAACTAATGGACTGCATTTCAGAAAATTTCGTAGGTAAGTCACGTGTGAGCGAGTCTGGTGCTGATTAGTTTTGGGTACGATTTGGAATAAAAGAATCCGCTTTTTTTTGCGAAATGGCCCGCAAAAGCTTGCATCCACTCTAACTAAAAAACTACTGGACAGAATTTCACAAAATTCGGTAGATGTGTCACTATTGGGTTACCCTGGTGCTGATTAGATTTTGGTACGATTTGGAAAAAAATAACCTGCCTTTTTTTGCAAAATGGCCCGCAAAAATCGTCCAAATCTGAACTAAAGAACTAGGTATACTCAAATATATCCATTAAATGCTCGTTTAATACGTAATTTTTAACGACGAAAAGAATAAGATCAACCCCATTACACTAGGACTAGTCGTTCTCGAGATATTTTAGTTTTTCGTACTTTCTCTACGCCACCTCTGAAAATAAGCCCGGTTACCGAATCAGAACGAAAATTGAATTAAAAGTGAAATAAATTAATTAAAATAAAGAGAACGTTAATATAAGTCTGCAGGGAAAGTCATGTGCTACCCACATCAGATTTTTTTTTATTCTGGTTCTCAACGTATGATGTCACAGGAATAGTAGCGCATTTTATTCTTGGGCTGTTTGAAGAGACCGAGAATCTCTTTGGATGTCACTGAGGAAGGCTTGCACAGCACAATTAAAACACTCTGCGCAGGTTGTTTACATCTGGATATTATCACTTCAAAATTAACAAACAATTTTTAATTGTAATAATGGGAAAACTTGCTGTATTTTAGCAACAACTCTCCTGGTCCATGGCGTCACGAATAACAAATGCTAAGTTCACCAATGTCAGGCTGACAACTATTGATTGGTTACCGGGTTGATGACCTAACCTTATATTAAAGAACCTTGGTGCCACTGTTGTAAAATGTCAGTTCGAGAAAGTTCTCTATTGTTTCCCCTTTTCGATCAATTGTAAGTGATGTTATTGTGAAGATAAAACACTTAGGAATAACAACAGCTCAATTACGAACTATTGGCTGAATAGGAACCGCTGAATGAGCGGTGATGAGAAATGAGCGGTGCGTTTAAAAATCACATATCCATGGTGGTAACACTGGGGAGTTCCAAAGTTCCTCGCTAAACAAAGCAAGTGCCAGTACTATTCATCGAGAGCTGAAAAACATGGGTATTAATGGTGAGCAGCTCATGGTGAGAAATGGAAGTACCGGATGAAGTGGTGAATAGTTTGCTATCACAAGACTGTGGAACATTAGAAACACGTTCTATGGAGTGACGAATAACATTTCACAATCAGTAAAGAACTTCACATCTTAGGGATCGCCAACGGCCCTACCGTGCTGATAACACAGGTTCTCGTTAGATCACCGAAGTCAAGCAGCATTGGGCGCGGTTAGTACTTGGGTCGGTGACCACCTGGGAACACCGCGTGCTATTGGCACATTTCGGGCGCGGCAGCCCGGTGGTTTGCGCGCTGGATTTGCACGCTGCCACAACTGCCGCCGTGTTCATGCGGAGTACGATCACGTTAAACATTTGGGTACGTAAGTTCTTCTGAGAGGTTGATGGTAGGGGAAGGAGGGCACGGTCCCTGTGGATGCCTCCCCCACTGGGTTCCGGTCAAAATTCGATGGCACTTCCCGGTCGTCCAAACGGTTACCTTACACCTTTCTGGTAGGTCAGACGGTCTGGACTTCAACAACAACATCTTAGAGATCCCGGCCCTCCAAAATGCTGCTCTATGTCTTTGGATGAGACGGACGGTCTGGGTTTTCGACATCTTAGGGATCAGGGCGCGGTAGTCCAGTGGTTAGCGCGCTGAAACTGCACTCCTAAGGCCCGGGTTCGATTCCCGCCACTGCCAAAACTGCCGCCGTGTTCACGCGGAGTACGATCACGTTAAACATGTGGGTCGGTAAGTCCTTCCGAGAGGTTGGTGGTAGGGGAAGGAGGGTACGGTCCCTGTGGATGCTTCCCCATTGGGTTCCGGTCTAAATTGGGTGGTACTTCCCGGCCGTCCAAACAGTTTCCTTACACTTTACTGGTACCGGCCGTCCAATTAGATACTCAAGTCCTCAGGATGAGTCGGACGGCCTGGGTCTTCTACACCTTTCTGGTAGGAGCCAACGGCCCTACCGGGCTGAAAACACCGGTTCTCGTTAGATCACCAAAGTCAAGCAGCATCGGGCGAGGTTAGTACTTGGGTGGGTAACCACCTGGGAACACCGCGTGCTGTTGGCACATTTCGGGCGCGGTAGCCCGGTGGTTTGCGCGCTGGATTTGCACGCTGCCACAGCTGCCGCCGTGTTCATGCGGAGTACGATCACGTTAAACATGTGGGTCCGTAAGTCCTTCCGAGAGGTTGTTGGTAGGGGAAGGAGGGTATGGTCCCTGTGGATGCCTCCTCCACTGGGTTCCGGTCCAAATTGGGTGGCACTTCCAGGCCGTCCAAACGGTTACCTTACACCTTTCTGGTAGGTAGGACGGTCTGGGTCTCAACAACAACAACATCTTAGGGCTCCACCGGTAGCCTAAATAGCTACTTGTATCCTAAGATGAGTCAGGCGGCCTGGGACTTCAAAATCTTAGGGCTCCTGAGAGATTCTGGACAGGGCTCCTTTGCCACTTATTTTCATTTCTATATGACGAACGGCTCTGTTATCACTTATACTTTCCAATATATTTATATTTAAAATTAGAACGTTTCATTTCATTGTGAGGTTAAAACTTTACATAAGAAATTAAAAAAAAATTGGGAAAATATATTTTTTGCTTTCTTCAAATTGTCATCTTGAAGAAAAATCGGTTTGGTTTGAGCCACCAAAAAGTTACTGAAGAGAGGATACAGACTCTTTATATCGCCTGTTGGATAAACCAATTTGGTTTATAGACGATCCTAAATAGGTACATGATTCCAATTTACGAGTTCTGAAATATAAGCTATGTACCATCATGTATGTCTTTGTAAAATTTAATAGAAACGACGAGCCAGGTGGAATTTCCATAAAAGCCCTCCCCCTCTTCCGGAACCAAGCAATCCAAAGCCTGTTTCCAAGATAAATTAGAATGAAAATGAGAACAACCTCAATGCCTAACTTTAAATACTTAATACAATTATTAATTGTATTTTGAAATTTGTATTATACAATTAATTATATTTTCTACATAATAAATGACTGAGGGTTATGCATAATCGCATTATCATAATGATGAAAGTATAATAAGAAAGGTAAATAGCTGCAAGTAAAGCCTTAAATGCCCTTTGGCCTAATGAAACTATCTGTCATCGCCATTGGGAACATTTAGGATAATATTGGTCAAATTTTTTCTACAACCATGGTTTTGATTCATATTATTTCATTAACCCGCTTTTATTTTTGATGGACTAATTACAAAATAAAATCAAAACACCTTTGCCAGTTGATAGATTAATCCATTTTTTGCCCAATTTAATAACAAGTAAAATGTTATACAGCAAGAAGCAAAAAGTTATAAATTTTGAGTTTTGCCGCCTCTGAAACGGAGGTACAACATAATGAAAGAGAATGAAAGTCTTCATAAACATTTGATTCAAGTTTAAGAAACTCATATCGTATAAATTCATCAGAAGCTCAAATTCAAATTTTTGACTTTGTAATAATTCTTCCCCTATGCATTCTTGCAGAGAAAATAATAACGTCTATCCGCATATATATCTTCATATTTCATGTCGTTAACGTATTCTTACTGCATCTAATTTGATCTAAAATAAATTCTATCTTTATTTTTAACAATTACTGCCTTTCAAACAAACACTGTCGGTAACCAGATGATAAGCAAACTCAAGGGAGCGTTTTCCTCTTTTTGGTCTCTGTTGTTAATCTGAAGGTCGGTTGTCTGAAGATCAAATACCAAACCACTGAATTGAAATGATGAGAAAAGACAAATGGCTTTGACGTCATTTTGTTTCTAAGCTGGCGTATTCAATGAGTGTTTGTTTTCGAAATACACATTCCAAAGAGACAATAATATATTTTTATAGTTAAAGTCGACCCTACAAGTGTTAATAAGAAACCGCGGTGAAGGTGGCTCACCGTTAGAGAGGTCCGAGAAGTTTTGGGTGTAGAATTTACATTGGTGATTTGCGTAATGTTGGCTGTGTTAGTTCAGTTTCTTTGAATTTTTAAGAAAAATAATGAGCCGGTTTAAAGCCTTTATATTTTTACATATTTGTACAAAGAAATAAATTCCATTTAAGTTCTTTTAGTTTAGATGTCGAAGGTGCTTCTTCAGGATTCTTGATTGCGATCTGGTAGAGCGAGCAGAGGTCAATGATTGGAAAAAAATTCGGACAAATTAGAGACTCGTTGACGTTCTCGCGTGAAAATTCTTCTAATAAAAATTCTCGAGATTTCACAGGAGCTGGTTTTAAGTCTCTTTTAAGCCACAGACAATCGCAAATGCTGCGCACAATACCAAACGCGTTATTGTGAAACCGTTTCGTAAATTCTTTGTCGGCCGCTGGACACTTTGACTGGTAACCTGCAGTATTAGTGGCCGTTTCTGAAACAGCCGAAGAACATCTCGCAGACAACATTGATGACCGTCGTTTGGTAATCGGACTTGTTTGAGAGCGTTGGAACGACATTGGTTAAGGAGCTGTGGACGTCGAAGATTGCTCTGCAGATTTTCTGGCTCTATACTCTCAGAAATGCTCAGTTTCAGTATTGGAATCTCAAGGGCTTTAGTACTTTCAGTCTGTACCAAAGCCATCCGTTTACGATACTCCCTCATGCGTTCAACAGCATTTTTCTTATGCATAATGAAGCTCAGAGGTATGTATCGTCACTTTGGGGCACCTTCATTTAGGTTTTCATAGTACTCAAACTCGGGTAAAGTAATTGATTCTCTATTAAACGAAACAAATTCGACCTTTTTACGACATTTAGTTCTCAAATCATGAGCGCACATTTTCGCACCGAGCTGCGATTTCGGGCGTCTACTTTCCATCCCCACCATTCGCGTTAGCACTGGCGCACGACTTTACATGCGTTGTTGTATACAGCCATCGTTGCTTTCAAATCGTATATCACTTTTGCATGAGCAATGATGAGTAAGTTCTCGCGTAACGTTAAAACGTAACGTGTAATTTTTAAGTGTCAGCCACATAAACGATCTGAAAAACGTAAATTCTACGTCAAAAAGAAACCACTTATTTAATTGACCAGACGAAATCGAGCTTAAGGCCTAATCTAGCTTAAGGCCTAATCGAGCTTTAGGTTCCAATCGTGCACACATTTAGCAATATTGCCACCAATTCCCCAGTCAGAAATTTTTTGGGTATGCACTTATGGGAAACGAACACTTACTATCATTACCCCGTGTTATGTCCGAGAACTTAATCATTCCAACTAGCCATAGACGTCGCCAGGCTTTCGCAATTGGAGTTGCTCCCGCGAAGCATGTACAGTTTAAAAATAACAAATACTTTACTTGTGGAACTTTAATTCATTATATTTTGTCCACAAATTTCTGCATGATACAGCCATGGTCTTTACTCGTAAAAAATACTAAATAAAAAGAAATTTGAAAACTATGATCACGCTAACACAGACGCCAATAGAATATTGACAACGTTCTGCCAAACTCGATACGAAACTTGTGTCTCTATCCTTCTGAAAATTGTTGGAATAAGGGGCAGTTGTTAAGTAAAAATGAGTGTTTGCGCAATTTGTAATGGGGGTACTGAAGCACCCTTAGCACCCCTGTGGCGGCGCACATGTAACTAGCCGTGTTTGGTAATTAGTTTGAAAAAGCTCCAAGATGTCTTCAGTTTGCCGCCGTTATCTATGTCTCAGGAACGGCGTTAAATCCGTGTAGCGGCCTACCCACCCGCTGCACCTACATACCAACTAAGCGGACGCATATCTGCCCAGGGGGTCCTTGTCCCAAAGTATGACTGAATTATTTTTACCTGGTTCTGCACGTATGACGACATAGGAATTAAGAACGCGCGCATTTTGTTCTTGGACGCTCAAGAGGGACTGCATTTGTTAACTGCAACTCTCATCTTACTCCAATGACGTTACTAAATTTCATTGGACGTCACTGGATTCTGTGTGCACAGCACAATTTAAAATTTTTATGCAAGATGTTTATGCCTGGATATTGCCACTTCAAAATGAACAAACTATTTCTAACTGTAATAATGCGTGTGGTTTGGCAACGCCTCTTAAAGTTTACTCTGGACAGTGACATCATGAATGGCGAATCTTAATTCCCATTACGTCAAACTGACAACTTTTTCATTGGATGCCGGATGGAGTGCTCAATCTTATATTAAAGAATCGTCTATTTGCCGTCGTCCTGAGTAAAAGGAAGCTGAACTATAAATATTTCATATTTTAGTTAAGCGTTTGGGGAATGCTACTAGACGAACATTGGCAACCACGGATAAGTTGAAAGCCTTCATTACGAACTAAACTGTTAATTACACCTCATCTGCAAACTTTTCTTGCGAACCAAACTTTTAATTTCACATCATCTACAAGCCTTTCTTACGATCTAAACTGTTAATTTCACCTCATCTGTAAGCCTGAAACTAAGAACTATATTCTTAACACCTTATTTGTCTAAACCCATCCATCAAGCAAACAGTTATCTTTAATTTTCCCAAAATGAGCTATGCAGTTAAGGTCCATCTTCTGAGGACGTCAGATACGAATACATTGCTTGGATTTTCCGTTATCCTAAACACAAACAGACACACAAACAATACCTTTTATTGACACACAAACATTATCTTTTATTGAAGAGCAGCAAGGTACGAGCGTAACTTCCTTGCAATCGAATTAAATGCATTTCTGTTGTGAACGCTGTTTCTCGGTGATTATTTGACTGATTGTTACGAAATATAGAACATTTACATATAAAACTCACAACTTACAATTCGTGACTAAGCCCGACTTTTAAAATTCGATCTGTGAATTGAGATACTTAAAGTAAAAATATCCCCAAATTTACAAAAATTCAATATCTCAGTAAATTAAGTTTATTTTTTTTCTAATATCTTCTGTCAATTTGTGGTGAAATACCTTAATACATATTAAAAATAAAGTTTTTGGCATAATGTTAATTGGCAAACAATAATTAAGCAGCCAACTAAATATTATTCAATAAAGAAACATTGTATAATTTGTTTGTCTGCTGACCTTCATTTTAGGAGTCGGTTGGTTCATTCTAGTTACTATAAATATGTAATATTTATGAACAATTCTGAATTTTTTATATTAAGAAAAAGAAATTTAGAATTAAACTTTTTAAGTAGTTCAAATATATAAGAACTATTTATGAGTTCTAATATTTTTTTTCACTTAAAAATAAGATCTATTTAACTCCCGTTTAACATTTGAAAATATGTTATATTCTTACATAATATTTTGATAGATCTTGAATTAATTTTGTATAAATAATCAAAGTATTTTTCCTGTAAGGATTTCCTTCTCAGATCTTCCGTTTCGTTATATTCAAAAGCACCAGAAACAAAATGGAAACGGTATTGTAGCATTGATATAGAGTAAAACAAAGCTTAACAAAAGGCTTTTTCCCTTCATCCAAAGGCAAAAAAATAAAAAAATAAAACCGATAGTAAAGATAAAGAGATGACGCCCTGTTTTCCAAGAATAATCATTTATTGGTAGTTTTTTCAATGGAGATACAGTCGAACATGCTTTAAACGGAATTCAGAGGACCGGAAGAATTTTTCGTCTTGAAAAGGTTTCCGTTTCATGCAGGTCATTTCAGGAAAAGCTGAGTTAAAAAGTTTAGCTGGAAATGCTGATAGTCCATATGTAATTGCTCACCTATACATCAGACCTTAAAAATTCTGAAAAGTGTATACTATATTATACCATAATATCTAAATTATTTTAAATATGTATATACAACATTTTTGCATACTGCGATCACAGGAGTATATGTAAATAAAAATATAGTGTATCCCATGTCCTTAAATGTTAGCTTATTACCATATCTTAAAACCTAGATGAATGGACTTACAGCAAAATATTACTGCTTACCATAAAAAAAGAAAATGTGTGAGATGAACTTTTAAAATAATCCAAAATGGTTTCTTAGCCATATGTATTATTAATGACGCGAATTTCAGTTAAAAATTGTGCATTAATTAATATTTCTAGCATTTCCGAGTCTCCCTGATTAACGGAAAATTCTTGAAGTTCTGAGATGGCTTTCAGAAAATCGTGATATAATTAAATAGAAAGTTCTGTGAAAAATGGTTATCATGGAAATAAATGGATAAAATAGTTGGATTATTTTTCCATTTTCTGTTCGTTACAGCAGGTGATTTTATTAACAAAATATTTTAAATTGTTCGTCCTTTTCCGCATTGCGCAGGTACCGTTACACACAGGGGGAAAATAACACGAATTTCCAATATATTTTTGGACGGGGCTAAAGGCATTTTCCGCTTATTACAGTATTCCGTTTCCCACAGGTTCTGTTTCAAACAGGTTCAGCCGTACTAAAAATTCTGCATATAGTAAGACTTCATACGGAATTATTTCAATTTAATTTCATGATATTGTCCTGGGTCGACATGGCCTATACAGGATGCAATCGCGTCTCACAGATGCCCTTGACGCCCAGGTCCTCAAAACGCCAAGACAAAATGATTCAAACTGCCAAAATTATTTTCTTTTCGCTTGTTAGGGGACCTTGTAAACCTATTTTTCGCGGGGGGGGGGGGGGGGTCCTTAAGTATCTAAGCCGACTCGTCAATAATTTATTTCGCATTATACTATTTGTACGGAATTAAAATCAAACATCTAGAGAGTGAATGCCCATTCGGCGTTTCCGTACATACATATTCCAAATTGTTCAAGTTTACTTTTTACGCGATAAAAGAAAATGGGAAAATGGTTAACTGTCCGTCTGTATGTGCAGTCTGTAACGGAAAATTTAAGTTTAGGATAGCCACAAAATTCGGTATTGGATTAGTTGAACTATAGGTACGAAAGAACTGATTTTGTTTTGATTTTTTATTCTCCTTTCAATACATGGTAATGCATAAGGAAAGCATTGGAATCCTGTCGAAAATCGCAACTGGAGTTTTTAACGGATCTACACGATTTGGGACCTCTAGAACACGAAAACACTAATTTTAGCGTGACGTCTGTGTGTGTGTGTGTCTGTCTGTGCAATGTATGCATCCACCCTAACTCAAAAACTAATGGACCGAATTTCATCAAATTTGGTAGGTAAGTCACTTGTGTGTGACCTTGGTGCTGATTAGATTTTGATACGACTCGGGTAAAAACACCCTGCCATTGTTTTGCGAAATATACCGCAAAAATCGACAAAATATAAAATATAAAACTACGTATGTTCAAATATATCAATTAAATACTTGTTTTATACACAATATTTAACGATGAAAAGAATAAGACTAACCCCATTACACTAGGTCTAGCCGTTCTCGAGATATTTTAGTTTTGTCGCATTTTCGCTACGCCACCTTTGAAAAAAATCTGATGTGGGCAGCACATGACTTTCCTTATATAATACAATGAATTTACTACTTTTACAGCAAAAAAATAGGTTATTCTTATAGTAGATATTTATATTCTTTCCAAAATATTGAATTTTCGTTAATTAGTCATCATTTTCATCGATTTAGCGTCATTTTTATCTATTTGGAGAGATTTTCATTAATTTGGAAACATTTCAAAAAGTCGCCAAGTTGAAATTCCACCAAATTCGTTGCCAAAATCTCGCCAAGCGTGAGAAATAAGTTATTCTTATAGCAGATAAATGACTATTGGCTTCAAATACAAAAGTATTACTCAAAGTATCTTTTCTCATGAATGGAACGAGCTAGATCCACCAAAATGATGTAACCCAATTTATCGCATGATATTACATATGAAAAGTGAACATGTTTCTCAACAGTTAATATTTTTTTTAATTTACGGGAGTTTTTGATAAATTTATTTGAAAAATGTGCAATATCTCGAAAATGGTTCATGCTAGCGTTCCAAAGTTTATGTCAATCGTTTTCTAAGGAAAAATTACATAAGAAATGTCTATTTGCGTAGCTTTGTTAAAGGTTTTGTATTTTTGATGATTTTTTCAAAATATCACTCGAAAATTTAGGGGGGTTCTGAACATTCGATTACGTTTAAAAACAATAGGCTTCCAGTATTCACGGATTGTGATTTTTTTACCAAATTTCATTTGAATCACTCCATTCGTTCGTGAGATATCGTCTCCACAGACTCACTGACACATACACACACATACACATACTTTCACACACACACACATACTTTCACACATACACACACACAGACATCACCTGAAAAATGTTTGATTCGCGATCAGGGATGCTTGAAACGTGCTTTCCCATCGAAAACTCGAATTCGAATTTTCAACCCCGTCACAATACTTTCCTTATTCATTATGTATATAAGGAAAATAATATGCCCAGTTACCAAATGAGAGCAAAAATTGAATTAAAAGTGCAAATTCAGTTTAATGTTAAATAACTATGGGTGTTATTTTGTACAATTAAACTCTATAATGTATTATTGAAGAAATAAAGAGAACGTGAATATGAGTTTGCAGAGAAAGTCGTGTGCTGCCCACATCAGATTTTTTTTGGCGAAATTTTCCGCAAGTGCCAGAAAATAAACGTGGGGTGACTAACTCAGCAAGAAAATGAGTTCACTAGCAGTCTATAAAAACCGTTCTTCGCTTTAAAATAATTTTTTAGTACCTAAAGCACATGTTTGTAGTATGGATTGCCAACTTAATGGCTTTTGTGCGGGCGTTTACGGATTTAGTGGCTCAGCAAATTTGTTCAAGGATATTGTGTTCGATCTTTGATGCGCAAAATAGATATTTCCAAAACTTTTATA
Source organism: Amaurobius ferox (assembly GCA_951213105.1). Taxonomy (NCBI): domain Eukaryota; kingdom Metazoa; phylum Arthropoda; class Arachnida; order Araneae; family Amaurobiidae; genus Amaurobius; species Amaurobius ferox. The sequence goes on along the minus strand of OX578152.1, from coordinate 5,339,541 downwards.
TAAGGTGGCATCATGCTATAAAGTACAGGGTAATCAGAAACTCGCGCAAATTCTAAAAATGTATATTGAACAAGAAATAAGATTGTTTTCTTAAGATTAAGGGCCTGTATTATTGCAATATATGATCATAAAAATTTTAACACAATCAATAAAGTTTAAACTTTTATATTTACATGGAGTTTTGTGAAAAACAATTGATAGTAAGTCAAAAATTCCGAAATCTTAAAACTATACTGTCGGCTATCTATCCCTTGGTGTCCGGGTTTTACACGGTGTTCCAAAAATATTGAAACGCGTTTTAATTATTTACCTGTTGGAGATAAGTGGGCAATGCAATGTAAATTGCAGAAATGTTGAAAGTAAGGTAGAAAATAAGACTATGTTAATGAAATAGTCTTCCCATTAATTTTCAAAAAGTTACACTTTTTTAAATTTTTACACGATTCACTTAGACAAATTGAGTCAATCAGAAAATTTTTGTTTTTAATACAACAAGATCATTAAAAAACCACATATCTGTATCTTTAAAATTGAGCGAGTTATATTTAATTTAAAATTGAACATTGTGAATGTGAACCATATTAAGAAGGTGAGCAGAAATCATCGAATTAATAATATGAAACGAATCATCGAATATGAAACATAACTTTATAGAAAGGCCAATTATCCTATGCTATATGACTACTTTTATAATACAGACTGGAACTTTCTAAATACATATACAAATGTTAATGATGTTATATATCTAGTTTTTATGATTGTGTGTATGGGATATTTGACTTATGTATACCAAAATATATTCCTACTAAGCGGAGATATAAATCGTGGTATTCTTCTAGCACTATCCATAATATTAAATTAAAAAAAGTATCGTAAAAAATCTATTATAGGTGGTGATATAAGTGATCTATAGGAATTTCATAGACTACGCAAATCTGTGAAAGATGGAATCAAAACTGATTTTACCAATCATGTTGTTATCATGGAACAAGAACTCAATAAGAACCCCAAGGCTTTCTGGAATTTTTGTAAAGGTGATTCGCCTGGTAGTCATGGGAGCTCAACAATGAGTTATAATAATACTGATTATTCTACTGTTAATGATATTGCAAACTGCTCTGCTGATTTCTTTGAATCTGTTTATATCCAAAGTAGCCAACCTGTTGATTTTGAACTGCTGACCAAGTATTGTGAACTCAATAACATTGACTTTATTAAGGTTAAATATATTACTGAAAAAATGATGTTGCCAAAGCCTTAAAGAAGTTAAAACCCAGCCAGTCTTTAAGCTGTGATGATGTTCCTTCTTTCATTATGAAAGGTTGTGCTGACTCTTTAACTTATCCTTTGCTTATTTTGTTTAATCTTCCGATTCAAACTATGGCTTTTCCCAATGTCTGGAAATATGGTCAAGTTATTCCTGTACATAAAAAGAACAATATTCATGATATTTCTAACTACAGGCCCATTACCATTCTTTCCCCTTTTTCAAAAGTTTTTAAATGTGTTATGCATGAAAGGATCTTTTCCCAAATTAAGCAATGGATTTCTCCGTACTAGCATGCGTTTATGCCAAGACGATCAACTGTAACTAATTTAGTTGTCTTACCAGTGATATTATTGATGCTATTAAAACCAAGAAACAACTGGATGTTATTTATACTGACTTTAGTAAAGCTTTTGATCACATCGATCTGGGGTTATTATCCCGTAAACTGATTACTACTGGATGTAGTGTTGATTTGTCGACTTGGTTGTACTCTTATATTACAGATAGACTGTATTCTGTAAAGTACTTTGGAGTACACTCTATACTATATAGTAATTCCTCTGGTGTTCCTCAGGGATCAAATCTGGGCCAACTTCCTTTTTTAATTTTTATTACTGAAATTCCCCGGATTTTTAAAACTGTTAAATGTCTTATGTTTGCAGAGGATTTGAAGCTTTATATGAAACTTAACTGATTGTGAACTGCTGCAGAGAGATCTAGATGAACTGTATAACTGGTCTGTACTAAACAAACTCCATTTAAATATTTCTAAATGCTATATTGTGAGCATTGCTAGGATCCGTAATATTCTTAATTACAATTATATTTTAAATAATTCATCTCTATCTCGATGTACTCATATTATTGATTTGGGTGTCACTTTCGATAATACTTTTCAGAGACATATTGATAATATTATTAAAAGAGCCTACCAAAGACTTGGTTTCACCTTAAGACGATCTCGTGTTTTTGCCAGTTCTGATACGATTATTTGTATTTATAATACCCTTGTTAAACCAATTTTGGAATATTGTGCATTGATTTGGGACACTGTTTACAATCTGCATTCTCAACGGATAGAAATCGTGCAAAATAAACTATTACGTACTATTGATTACAGATTGACTGGCTATTATCCTTATGATATGCATACGAGGGAACTCAGACAGAAATATAGTTTAATGTCTCTTTAAAAAAAGAAGAAGCTGGTCCTGCCTCTTATTTTATTGTAAGGTTTTAAATAATACTATTGATTGCCCTATTTTACTTTCTTGCCTGGAATTTCATATACCTGTAAATAATACTAAGAAAAAAACTCTTTTTTACAATACTACTGTTAAACACAACTACATTAAATGCTATTCTATCTATAAATTTGTTGATCTATATAATACCTATTGTGCTGATATTGATATATTTAACTTGACTCCTGCATGTTTTAAAAAAGCATGTTTCAATGCGCTTGACATGTTTACTACTTAGTATTCTTGTATCTTATGTTCTGTATATATTAATTTCTTGTGTGGCTACTGTAATCGGATTTCATCTGTAGTTGCAATGTAAATTGAATAAAACATATATCAAATTAGAAATGTAAATTTGTGACATAGCACAAAAAAGATAAACCTGGATGATAATACATAGAATACCCAACCGCGTAGTGAGTACCACTGCTTTATATGATCTCTGTCTGTGTAATGCTTTATTTAGATGCATTTGTGATAAAAATTTTTACACATATTATCTTATTTTTGATCTAAAAAATTTCCATCATCAATTTGTTTATGATCCCCATTTACACTAATGAAACAGCCTTTCACATGGTACGGAAAAGTGGCATAAGTCAGATTTTTTCCTTTATCATAATTCAGTTGATTTTAAAGATATAGATATGCAGGGTTTTTTTTAATGGTCTTGTTGCATTAAAAATAAAAATTTTCTGATTGTCCAAATTTGTCTAAGGGGGTCGTATAAAAATTTAAAAAATGTAACTTTTTGAAAATTAATGGGAGGACTATTTCATTAACGTAGGGGGTTAATGGGAGGACTATTTCATTCACGTAATGTGTAGGGGTAAGTATTGTGACAAGGTAAAAAATTCGAGTTCGAGTTTTCAACGGAAAAGGACGTTTCAAACTTCTTTAAACTTGAATCGTATGTCTGTGTGTGTGTATATATATATATATATATATATATATATATATGTTTGGAGCAAAAGTAAAACGCTATAAAAATATGTATGAGTTGGAGAGACATGAGGTTTGCAGATTAATATTAACCGTGATGGGGGATTTTGTATGACATGAAAAAAATAGTTCGAAATCTCGACATTAGGGGGCGCTGCTGCAAAGAACACAATGCGAGGTAATAAATGTGAAATGAGATATTTTATTTTAGCATGTTTTAGAGCTGCAAGTGCTCAATATATGTGTCCACCACCACATTCCAGTACTGAGTGCAATCGCGGTATTACGGCTGATACAGCATATCAACGAGAATGGCTGCTACCTCCTGCCGTAAGGCGTCTTTCAGTGCTGGTAAGAACTGTGGATTTCCTCTATAGACCCGTGGTTTTAGGTATCCCCACAACCAGAAATAAGAGGGTGTGAGATCTGGGGATCTCGCAAGCCATTCATGTGTGCAATGCCTGCTCAGTAGGCGATCGGCGTCAAACGTTCACCGTAGCAACTCCATCAATTGACGTGCCGTGTCGGGTGGTGTTCAATAATGTTTTTTTCTGATCCTAATTTTGGGTTGCATGAGCGATATGCACAAGTCACCTCTATGGCTTTATCTGCAGCAGCGCCCCCTAGTGTCGAGATTTAGAATTATTTCTTTTCATGCTATACAAAATCCCCTACCACGGTGAATATTAATCTGCAAACCGCATGTCTCTCAGACCCAAAGATATTTTTTATAGCGTTTTACTTTTGCTCCAAACTTTTGAATTACCCTGTGTATATATATACATATATACAGGGTATATATAAATTGATGGTCAGAAATGTAAGGGGCTATATAATTCACCAAAACAAACAACTTTCACAATACAATGTGGGGTTGGAAAGCAACCGGCGAGCCGCGAGAGGGCGCTTTCTCTGGGAGTGGATGAAACGTTGCGTCCAAATGGAGTGAAGTGAAAACGAATACAGTGAAGACGAATAATGGAAATTTATTGACAAAATGTTCAGAACAGATGTTCAAATGAACGACCACCAACTGTGAGACAGGCGTCACAGGGGCGACGGAGTGAATAGCGTACATTTTGGAAGAGTCCTAGTATTTCACGAATGTCTGCAGTTGCGACTCTAATTCGAGCGGCAAGGTCCTCTGGCGACTCGATGGGCGTCTTATCAACGGCGCTTTTTAGCTGTCCCCAGAGGAAAAAATTCAGGCAGAACAGATCGGGAGATTAATTTTAACTTATAGAGATAGTCTGTCGGAGAGTCGCTTCTTCTTCTTCGACCCTTATCGTTCGATCTACCCGAACGTGTAAGGTACCTGTTTGGACGGTCGGGAAGTGCCACCCAATTTGGACCGGAACCCAGTGGGGGATAACATCCATAGGGACAGTAATCATCTCCCCCAATCACCAATCTCTGAGAAGGACTTACGGACCCACATATTTAAGGTGGCAGCCCTCCGTGTATCTTTGCGCAATTTATACTGGGACGATGTCGCTTATATAGCCACTTTTTATTATTTTCTCATTCAGCAATATAGAGAGAGAGTCTAGTTTTCTGAAACATTTTCGATTTCGAGATTTGAGCAGAACAGCAAAGCAAATTTCAAGATTTGAACACAGAGCTGCTTTAACCTTTAATAGGGCTTCTACGCAAAAATAAATTCTAGGGACTCCATAAAACTTTTATAAGAAAGGTATTATAAAAAAACTGGAAGTTACTGTTATACTTTATCTGCTACCTTTCTTTCATATACACTCGTCAAAAGTGAAATTGCAACACCATGAAAAAATGAATGTAGCCATATGCAAATCAGAGTACCGGTAGAAGAGAAAGTCATATACAAATGATTGTTTTCGTACGTATCAGGTCACGTGACACCCATTTCAGATGATAAAGACCAGTAGACGGTTCGTCCCGTAAATACTATCAGCGACAATTTGCAGTCGTCGAACTTTCGAAAAAGTGATGAAGAGATGCTTCGAAGACGTCAGCGAGCTGTATACCAGCAGGTAATGACTGGAAAACGAGATCGTATCCTGGAGCTATATGAAGTGAGTTTTTCGATGCGTGCAATTGCCAACCGTGTTGGGCATGACGTGAGTACCATTCAGTGATGCGTGACACGATGGAGGCAGGAACATCAGAGAACATGCCGAAGAGGGAGTGGATCGAACAGGCGCACAATAGGGCACACACACCGGCAGATTTGCCGAACGGCTCGTCGAGACCCTTTCGAAACAGCAAATGACATCCGAAACAGCCTGTCATCATTAACGGTTGCACTTCCGTGCACCCAAAACCATTAGCAACAGGTTGCACGAAGTATAGCTGCGCGTACGGCGGCCAGCCACTGGGGTACCAATTGGACCAATGAATGGCATCGAGTGTTTACAGATGAATCTCGCTTCTGCTTGTGGAGGAATGACAGCCGTGGACGGGTATGGCGGCTTCCCGGGGAACGCCACTTGCCAGCCCATATCACCGAGCGTCACACTGGCTGCACACTGGGCATCATAGATTGGGGAGGTTGTTGATGTTGTTGAAACCCAGACCGTCCAACCTATAGATTGGGGAGGTATCATGTTCGATCAGCGGACAGCTGTGGTGCACATTTCAGGTAATTTGATAGCGGACCGATAAGCCACACAAGTTGTGATGCCTGTGGTTTGGCCACTGGTGCAGGCTGTCGCCATCACGTGTTCCAGCAAGACAATGCCACACTACACACCGCACGCACGGTGAACTCTCAACAACTTGAACGGAATTCACATCATTCCCTGACCGGCAGCCTTCCCGGATCTCTCTCCCATTGAACACATGTGGGCCCTAATCGGACATCAGGTGAACCAGGAATCACCAGTTCATACCGTAAACGGACTGCGTACCGCAGTGAACACTGCTTGGCAAGGATTACCTCAGGTAACCATTAATAGCCTCATCGAGAGTATGCCTTGACGTTTAGCGGCCTGTATAGTTACCCGTGGGGGCCGCATTCTTTACTGAATAAACACGTTTCTTTTGCATATTTTTGTTTGTTATTTTAATCATGTGCATATAACTTCTTCTACCGGTACTGTGATTTGCATATGACTGCGTGTATTCGTTCATAGTGTTGCAATTTCACTCTTGACGCCCAACGTTTCACCAATATCCATTTATTTATAAATAAGAAAAGCCCTTCACTCCGTTAATCTGTAAGGCCTGGTGACAAATTTGGCTATTGATCTGGAGAAATATCAGCAACTTGGCGACTTTATGTAATGATGTCTAATTGACGAAAAGTGATCAAAATTTTAAGAACAATGCTAAATGAACGAAAATAACGCTTTAAAAAAGTTTAACATATGGAGTATATTACTTTATATATGGTTTTACATATTTTACATATGGTATACATTATTTTTTCGCTGGGAAAGAATATCCATTGCATTATGTAGGGAAATCACGTGCTGCTCACATCAGATTTTTTTTTCCAATTTTTATTTCAGAACATTGTAAACAGTTTGTCCAATATCCTCTTCCATATATTTTAAAAAAATACTACATTAAAAAGCTTCAGATAATTATATGTAATTCTTTTAAATGTTCATTTGGATATTTTATTTGCATACACCACGGATATCACATCCCGGGTAGCAATCTCACCAACACCTCAAAGGAAGTCCGACAAAGAGCGGTCTGTGTGAAAAGGCATATTCTGTTTCATATTCAATTCTCAGCTGTTCCTGGTATTTCCACAAACCATTGATGAAAAAGATAGTGGACTCCTGCTAGAAATCTTTATCTGTCTCGTTTTTAATTGGTGGAACGAGGATACAGATGTCTTGAAATTGGATCATGGGATTTTGATGATTATTATGACGTAGTTGGTCCATGTAAAACTTTGAAGATATATTATGTGACATAATCCGCACATTTTAACCTAGACCAATAATTTTGTATCAGGGTACGTCTACTTTATATATAAAATAATCATTTTTTATTTTCTTTATTACTTTATCATATTATATAGAACATAGCATAGAGAAAGCATTGTTTTCACGAAAATTTTCTATTCCGAGATTTTAATACCAAAATATGTTTTAGGAACTCCTAAACGTGTTTTGACTATTTTTAGAGTGATGTCCGTCTGTCTGTGTGGTCGATTTTTTGTGTATACGAGATATGTCGCAAATATCAATGGATTTTTACGAAATTTTATATTGGACTCTGTTAACGAAAAATATAGAACTAGAAAGCGAAAGCTTCGAAATTTTATATTTTCTTAACATGTTAGTATAGGGCAAGATTTTACATAATCATGCATAAAAGGGGTTATTTATGGGGCAAATTATCCTCCCGAGGAAACATTGTCAATCTGGGTATCAATCGAAAGATTTTTCAACCCCTTTAAAATGAAGGGTAAACATGTCATAATTGTGATCATTTAGATCAATGATACAGATTTTTCAAATTATTTCTTGTAAAATTTGTCAAAAAAAAATTAAAAATGGATGATGATGTACTGATATAAGCCACACATCAGTTAATTTTCATATTTTAGAATAAGTTAATTGCTACAGCTTACTATAAATCTGGCAGTTCCGGTCACCTGATTAGCTAAGTTAAAATTTAAAATCACAATACTAGTAAAACCGAATCGAACAATGAAGTATATATGCACCGTTATAATTAGAATTTTCCACTTTTGGAATTTTTTAGAATAGCTTTATATTTCCTGTTTATAAAATTCGAATTTATATTTATTTTATTCATTCGACAGGCGTGTATCCCTCTGCCTGAGTCTGTGCAATGTATGTATCCAATCTAACGCATCTAATTCATCGAAATTTCATAAAATTCAGTAGGTAATTACCTTCCGAATTTTATGAAATAGGGTAACCCACAAGTGATATAAGTCAATTGTGGGTTAACCTGGTGCGGATAAGATTTTGGTACAATTTAGAAAAGAAGAACTGTCATTTTTACTTTCCTTATATACATAATGTATAAGGAAAGTATTGTGACGGGGTCGAAAATGCGAATTCGAGTTTTTGACGGGAGAGCACGTTTCAAGCATCCCTGATCACGAATCAAACACTTTTGAAGTGATGTCTGTGTGTGTGTGTGTGTGTCTCTGAAAGTGTGTGTGTGTGTGTCTCTGAAAGTGTGTGTGTGTGTCTCTGAAAGTGTGTGTGTGTGTGTCTCTGAAAGTGTGTGTGTGTGTCTGTGGAGACGATATCTCACGAACGAATGGAGTGATTCGAATGAAATTTGGTACAAAAACCACAATCTATGAATACTGGAAGCCTATTGTTTTAAACACAATCGAATGTTCAGAACCCTCCTAAATTTTCCAATGAAATTTTGAAAAAACCATAAAAAAATTAAAACCTTTAATAAAGTTACGCAAATAGACATTTCTTATGTGATTGTCCTTAGAAAACGATTGACATAAACTTTAGAACGCTAGCACGAACCGTTCTCAAGATATTGCACATTTTTCAAATAAATTTATCAAAATTCCATAAATTAAAAAAAAATATTAACTGTTGAAAAACATGTTTACTTTTCATATGTAATACCATGCGATAAATTTGGTGACATCATTCTCATGAATCTAACTCGTTCCATTCACGAGAAAAGATACTTTGAGTAACGCTTTTGTATTTGAAAGTCAGTAGTCTGCAGTAAGAATAACTTATTTCTCCGTCCATAACGTTTGCCGAGATTTTGGCGACGAATTTGGCGGAATGTCGCCAACTTGGCGACATTTTTAAATCTTGCCAAATTAACGAAAATCTCGCCAAATGGATAGAAATGACGCTAAATCAATGAAAATGACGACTAATTAAAGAAAATTCAATATCTTGGAAAGAATATAAGTATCTACTATAAAAATAAAATTTTTTTAATTGTTAAAGTAGTAAATTCATTGTATTATATAAGGAAAGCCCATATCAGATATGCCCATATCAGATTTTTACATTCCTTATATACAATAATGTATAAGGAAAGTATTGTGATGGGGTCGAAAATTCGAATTCGAGTTTTCGACGGGAAAGCACGTTTCAAGCATCCCTGATCACGAATCGAACATTTTTGAAGTGATGTCTGTGTTTCTGAAAGTATGTGTGTGTGTGTGTGTGTGTGTGTGTGTGTGTGTGTGTGTGTGTGTGTGTGTGTGAGTCTGTGGAGACTATAACTGACGAACGAATGGACCGATTTGAACGAAATTTGGTACAGATATTACAATCCATAAACACTGGAAGCCTATTGTTTTTATAAGCATTCGATTGTGCAGAACCTCCCTAAATTTTCGAGTGAAATTTTGAAAAAATCGTGAAAAAATCAAAACCTCTAATAAAGTTACGCAAATAGACATTTCTTATGTAAATTTCCAAAAGAAAATGATTGACATAAGTTTTAGAACGCTAACTTGAACCGTTCTCGAGATATTGCCCATATTTAAAAAAAATTATCGAAAAATCATATAAAAGACAATATATATATTTCCTATTGAGAAACATGTTCACTTTTCATATTTAATACCATGCGATAAATTGGGTGACATCATTCTCGTGGATCTAGATCGTTCCATTCATGAAAAAAGATACTTTGAGTAATACTTTTGCATTTGAAAGTCAATAGTCATTTATCTGTTGTAAGAATGACTTATTTTACCGTCCATAACGCTTGACGAGATTTTGGCGATGAATTTGGTGGAATGTCGCCAACTTGGCGATTTTTTAAATGTTGCTAAATTAACGAAAAACTCGCCAAATGGATAAAAATGACGCTAAATCATGAAAATGAAGACTTATTGGCGGAAATTCAATATCTTGGAAAGAATATGAATATCTACTATAAAAATAATTAATTTTGTGACTGTAAATGTAGTAAATTCGTTGTATTATGTAAGGAAAGTCATTTGCTGCTTACATCAGATTTTTTTTTTTTTTTTTTTTTTTTTTTTGTGGAATAGCTCGTAAAATTCGTCAAAATCACCAAGTATGCTTAACCAAGTATGCTTAAATGTATTCATTATATGTTTGTTTACACGCAACATTTACCACTAAACGAATATTAGCAACCTTATTACTCGTATTGAACCGTTCTCGAGATATTTAAGTTTTAGGAATTTTGAGGAGCTGGCCAGTTTTAAAATGCGTAAATTTGTCCAATAAAAATGAAGACGTATTAAAACTGCTAGTTTGAAATAATATCAAATAAATATCTGTGTCATTTTGAGCAATGAAACCCAATTCAATGGATTGTGAAATAGAAAATGAATTTGAGTTTGCAAGGAAGGTCATGTGCTGCCCACTTCAGAGTTTTGAAATTATTAACAGTTCACTTTTATGGCGTCAGAAAGCTGTGCAGGACCTTTTACGAGGTAGAACAAATCTATTTTTATAACTAGGTTGAATTTTCGTAAATATTTAATGACAAAGTGGTAAAAAGAATCTAAGTTCGAACAGAAAATATGCAGGAAATAAAAAAAATTCCAGCAAAGACTAGAGACGACCATATAACCAAACTGTCCAGTTTATTTTTGTTTCCTTTTTATTTCCTCTACATATACCCGGTGTTCATAAAATGTCCGAAAGGAATATAAAATTAACATTTGTCGTAAAACAGTGAAATGGGAAAATAACCAGCAAACAGACGATAATTTAGCTAATTTATCAGAACACCGAATTTCATAAAAAAGCGAAATTGAAATTTTTATGCTTTCCATTCCATTAAAAACTATAAGTTAGTAAAATTTTTGCTGCGCTTAATTAGGACGAAATAAACTTACCAGGTACCTTTTAATTAAAACATTAGCCGCGATATACGAGTTATTGTTACTAGGTCCTTTTCGTTTGTTTGTAATGGAACAGCAACAGATAAATTAAGGAAAACTAGAGAAATGTGAGTAAACACAAAGAACACAATAAACAAACATACACATGTTTATTTACGTTGCCCTAGTTTTTCTTATCCTTTACACAAAATATATTATATTTATTAAACAAGTAAATTATTGCAAATTAAATGGTAGAAAATTTGTAACAGCTTCTTTTATGCTATAAAGTTTTGTCATAAAGTTCGTATAAAGTTGTCATAAAGTTGCTATAAAGTTCGTGTTTAATAAAATGTAACTATAATGGGCATTGTCTATGTAAGATTCAAATCAAACTCCTGTAATATCTGGAGAGACAAAATTTCATGTTAAATAGATTTATAGATGTCCCTCATGTTTACTATCGGAAGAAATTAAAGGTGAACATCTTACGAGACTGATAAATGCAGTCATACCACGCAATCGATTTGAAACAAATTCCTTGGAGATAAACTACAAGTTAATAAAAATACGTTCAAAAATGCTGTTCATAATTAACTTCAGGAAAAATGCAGTTATTATATTATATGCAGTTATTAACTATAGACTACAATAAAAATTTAGCCGATCCGGTGGTCGAGCGGTCAGGGCATGCGTTTCCGCTTGATCGCTGGAATGCAGAGTTGCGGGTTCGAATCCCGCCAGCGGTCATGGATGTTGTCATGTCGAGGCCATGTCAGACTTCCGCCCTTCGGGGAATCTCTATAAAAGTAAAGCTGCAAATCTCCTTCCCTTCGCCATGGAATACCCTGGGGAGTCTTGTGGTTGTGGTGCGTAGGCGCTTCTTCACCACGGGGAATTAGTAACGAACAATAAAAATTTGGATATCAAGTGGTTTCGAAAGAGGAAAACAACCCCCTTTTTCAAGACTAGCAAGAATCAATAGCTATATTCACCTTTTTACTTTCCTTATATGCATAATGTATAAGGAAAGTATTGTGACGGGGTCGAAAATTCGAATTCGAGTTTTCGACGGGAGAGCACGTTTCAAGCATCCCTGATCACGAATCAAACATTTTTGAGGTGATGTTTGTGTGTGTGTGTGTGTGTGTGTGTGTGTGTGTGTCAGTGAGTCTGTGGAGACGATAACTGACGAACAAATGGACCGATTCGAACGAAATTTGGTACAAAAATCACAATTCGTAAACACAGGAAGTCTATTGTTTTTATACGCAATCGAATGTTCAGAACCCCCTAAATTTTCGTGTGAAATTTTGAAAAAATCGTCAAAAAATCAAAACCGCTAATAAAGTTACGCAAATAGACATTTCTTTAGACGTAATTTTTCATTAGAAAACGATTGACATACATTTTAGAACGCTAACATGAACCGTTCTCGGGATATTTCACATTTTTCAAAAAAATTATAAAAAAGTTATATAAAATAAAAAAAAATATATTTCCTATTGAGAAACATGTTCACTTTTCATATGTAATACCATGCGATAAATTGGGTGACATCATACTCGTGGATCTATCTCGTTCCATTCATGAAAAAAGATACTTTGAGCAATACTTTTGTATTTGAACGCCAATACTCATTTATTTGCTGTAAGAATAACTTATTTCTGTGTCCATAACGCTTGGCGAGATTTTGGCGACGACTTTGGCGGAATGTCGCCAACTTGGCAACATTTTTAATTGTTGCCAAATTAACAAAAATCTCGCCAAATTAATAAAAATGACGCTAAATCAATGAAAATGATGACTAATTGAAGAAAATTCAATATCTTGGAAAGAATATAAGTATCTACTATAAGAATAACATTTTTTTTTAACTGTAAAAGTAGTAAATTCATTGCATTATATAAGGAAAGTCATGTGTTGCCCACATCAGATTTTTCCTATTGTTTTGCAGTTTTTTTTACTTATTACTTTCCCTACAATACTTGGGAAAGTACTTAAAATCGTAAAAATCGTCAAAAATCGCAATTCCAGTTTTTGATGGATCTACACTTTTCGAGCACTTTAGAACCTGAAAAAATTATTTTCAGCGTGACGTCTCTGTGTCTGTCTGTGTAAGGTAAGTATCCACTATAGCTGGAAAACTAATTGACCAAATTTCACAATTTTTGCAGATAATTACTTGTGGGTTTGGGGAAGTCTCTCTGTGCATGTGTAGCGGTAAGCCAAAGAGTGTTCTACGACAGAACCCTTCTTTCAAATCATACGCCAAACGTCATTTTATCGCCAGCGTGATAAGCGAAGCAGCGCTCTCTTTCAAGATTACTATAGCAACCACGTATTCTCTACATCAAGAGAATGAATTCCCGCAATTTTAGTTATCTTTTTATAGGATATATAACTTACAATTTAGCAATACAGACACATTTTAAATGTGTTATCTCTTAGATTAAAATTAAATTCAGTATTGACTAAATTGAAGAAGCGGAATAACTTACAATTTAGCAATACAGACACATATTAAATGTATTATATCTTAGATAAAAATTAAATTCAGTATTGACTAAATTAAAGAAGCGGATATACAGAGTATCCCCAAAAGCTTGAAACGCGCTTTAATTCTTTACCTGTTGGAGATAAGTGGGCAATATAAATTGCAAAAATGTTGAAATTAAGGTAGAAAATAAGACTACGTTAATGAAATAGTCCTCCCATTCATTTTCAAAAAGTTACACTTTTTAAATTTTTATACGACCCCCTTTAGACAAATTTGGTCAGTCAGAAAATTTTTATTTTTAATGCAACAAGATCATTAAAAAAATCCCGCATATCTGTATCTTTAAAATTGAACGAGTTATATTTAATTGAAAATTGAACATTGTGAATGTGGGGACCATATATATAATTAGAAATGTAAATGAGACATATCACAAAAAAGATAAAACTGGATGATAATACATAGGATACCCAACCGCGTAATAAATACCACTGCTTTATATGATCTCTGTCTGTGTAATGCTTTATTTAGATACATTTGTGACAAAAAAAATGTTGACACAACGTATTTTTGATCTAGACAATTTCCATCGTCAATTTGTTTATGATTCCTAATTTCACTGATGAAACAGCCTTTCACATGATACGGAAAAGTGGCATAAGTCAGATTTTTTCCTTTTTCATAATTCAGTTGATTTTAAAGATACAGATATACGGTTCTTTTAATGATCTTGTTGCATTAAAAATAAAAATTTTCTGATTGACCAAATTTCTCTAAGGGGGTCGTATAAAAATTTAAAAATTGTAACCTTATGAAAATGAATGGGAGGACAATTTTATTAGCGTAGTCTTATTTCCTACCTTACTTTCAACAAGTTTGCAATTTACATTGCCCACTTATCTCCAACAGGTAAAGAATTAAAGCGCGTTTCTATCTTTTTGGGACACCCTGTATAGAACATGAAATAAAGGATATACCCTAGTTCAATAACATTAAAGAGGTTAAATTATATCCTTCAAAGAGGATTTGAAATATTATATCTAACAATATCAATGAAAATCTTTGAAATATTATATCTAACAGTGATACCAGAGAATTAAAATTGGTCTTATTTTCATACTAAAAGGCGATATAAGCAACAAAACATGAGAATTAAAATTGGTCTTATTTTCATACTAAAAGGCGTCATAAGCAACAAAACATGAGAATTAAAATTGGTCTTATTTTCGTACTAAAAGGCGATATAAGCAACAAAACATGAGAATTAAAATTTGTCCTTTTTTTTTACTTTCCCTGCAATACATGGTAATGTATAGGGAAAGTATTGGAATCATGTCGAAAATCGCAACTCGAGTTTTCGACGGATCTACACGTTTCGAGACCTCTAGAATACGAAAAAACCATTTTTAGCGTGACGTCTGTGTGTGTGTCTGTCTGTGTGTCTGTCTGTCTGTGTGTCTGTCTGTGTGTCTGTCTGTCTGTGCAGATTTTGTATCCACTCTAACTAAAAAACTAATTGACCGAATTTCATAAAATTTGGTAGGTAAGTCACTTATTCACGAATCTGGTACTGATTAGTTTTGGGCATGACTCGAGTTAAAAGAATCCGCCTTTTTTTGCAAAATGGCCCGCAAAAGCTTGTATCCACTCTAACTAAAAAACTAATGGACCGAATTTCACAAAATTTGCTAAATAAGTCGCTTGAAGGCCATCCTGGTGCTGATTAGATTTTGGTATAATTCGGTAAAAAATAACCTGCCTTTTTCTGCAAAATGGCCCGCAAAAATCCTCAAAACATAAATTTAAGAACTACGTATGCTCAAATATAGCCATTAAATGCTTGTTTAATACGTAATTTTTAGCGAAGAAAAGAATAAGATCAACCCCATTACATTAGGACCAGCCGTTCTCGAGATATTTTAGTTTTTCGTATTTTCTCTGCGCCACCTTTGAAAATAAGTCCGGTTACCGAATGAGAACGAAAATTGAACTAAAAGTGAAATAAATTTAATTAAAATAAAGAGAACGTGGATATAAGTCTGCAGGGAAAGTCATGTGCTGCCCACATCAGATTTTTACTTTCCCTGCAATACATGGTAATGTATAGGGAAAGTATTGGAATCATGCCGAAAATCGCAACTCGAGTTTTCGACGGATCTACACGTTTCAAGACCTCTAGAATACGAAAAAACCATTTTTAGCGTGACGTCTGTGTGTGTGTCTGTGTGTCTGTCTGTCTGTCTGTCTGTCTGTGCAGATTTTGTATCCACTCTAACTAAAAAACTAATGGACCGAATTTCACAAAATTTTGTAGGTAAGTCACTTGTGGGCGGGGCTGGTGCTGATTAGTTTTGGGTACGATTCGGAATAAAAGAACCCGCCTTTTTTTTGCGAAATGGCCCGCAAAAGCTTGTATCCACTCTAGCTGAAAAACTAATGGACCAAATTTCACAAAATTCGGTAGATGAGTCACGTATAGGTCACCCTGGTGCTGATTAGATTTTGGTACGATTCAGAAAAAAATAATCTACCTCTTTTTGTAGAATGGCCCGCAAAAATTGCCAAAATCTAAACTAAAAAGCTACGTATGCTCAAATATATCCATTAAATCCTTGTTTAATGCGTAATTTTTAACGAAGAAAAGAATAAGACCAACCCCATTACACTAGGACTAGCCGTTCTCGAGATATATTAGTTTTTTTCGTATTTTTCCATCCCACCTTTGAAAATAAGTCCAGTTATCAAATGAGAACGAAAATTGAATTAAAAGTGAATTACATTTAATTGAAATAAATAGAACGTGGATATAAGTTTGCAGGGAAAGTCATGTGCTGCCCACATCAGATTTTTCATACTAAAAGACGATATAAGCAATAAAACATGAGAATTAAGTTAACAGTTTATAAGAATGATACTTATAATCTAAACACGTGCGACAAAGGAATGGTGAAATATCAAGAATATAATGAAGAAAAGATATAAATTTGAATATAAACTCAATTTTATGAATTATGAATGAGAGAAAAAGAAAATGAATTGAATTTCGATCTGTAGAGAAGGTCATGTGCTGCTCACATCAGACTTTTTATTCTCTACGCGGTGATGGTCAAGGTCAGTAGAATATCTGATATATAACCCAAGGTTAATATATTATTAACCTTGGGTGATGATAACTTTTCTTCTACCATCATTGACGTGTGCTATTCTGCAGCAGATGTTGAGCTTGCTTGAATAAGTGGGGTTCCTTGCTTTTTCCGAAGAAGAAAGTGGATTTTTCTGAAAGAAGATTGGTTGATGCTAAGTTTCAGAAACTTCATCTCTTTTTAGCTCCTAGATTTAACAGTCTTCTGCTTCAGTCTTTTAAAAGCATTGTTACCTTCCGTTCCTTTTCCAGGACTATCAAAGACTGGTTATTTACTTATAATTCAGTTGAAATTGAGAATATTTCCCATATTGATAGCTAATTATTTACCTGTTATTGTCATATTATCCTTTTACTTTTCCTGCAATACATAGTAATGTATAGGGAAAGTATTGGAATCATGCCGAAAATCACCACTCGAGTTTTTGACGAATCTACACGTTTCGAGACCTCTGGAATACGATAAAACCATTTTTAGCGTGACTACTGTGTGCGTATCTGTGTGTGTGTGTCTGTGCAATGTATGTATCCACTCTAACTAAAAAACTAATGGACCGAATTTCATAAAATTTGACGTGTAAGTCACTTGGGTGAGACCCTGGTGCTAATTAGTTTTGGGTAGGATTCGTAAAAACAGAACCCACCTTTTTTTTGCGAAATAGCCCGTAAAAATTTCATGTATCCACACTAACTAAAATACTAATTGACCAAATTTTACAAAATTTTGTAGATAAGTTACTTGTAGGATGACCTGGTGCTGATTAGATTTTGGTACAATTCGGAAAAGAACAACCTGCCTTTTTTTACGAAATGGCCCGCAAAAATTGCGAAAATCTAAAATAAAAAATACGTATGCTTAGATATATCCATTAAATACTTGTTTTATACGTTTTTTTTAATTGAAAAGAATAAGACCAACTCCATTACACTAGGACTAGCCGTTCTCGAGATATTTTAGTCTTTTCGTATTTTCTCTACGTCACCTTTGAAAATAAATACAGTTACCAAATGAGAACGAAAATTGAATTAAAAGTGAATTAAATTTAAATAAAATAAAGAGAACGTGGATATAAGTCTGCAGGGAAAGTCATGTGCTGCCCACATCAGATTTTTATTGTCTATGTTTGTATTTTTAGATGTTATGTTGTAATGATTTATTATAGTATTATCTGTAACTGTTTTTATGTCATTTGATGCTACTATAATTGCCGTGTTTGCCCATCTCCTTCTATAATTTCAGGAGTGGGTATTCGTGGATTCTGTAATCTCCTTACTTTGAATGTTAAATAAATAGAAGAATAGAAGAATAGAAAAATAATGGAATTGCCTTCGAAACAAGTTGGAGCCCAAATTCTATTATACGTTGTTATACAAACATTTCATATTAATTAACTAATATTTACGAAACCCAACTATACGGGCGTTTCCAAAGTTAAGATCATATATTCTATATTGATGTGTGCATAATAAGCACGAAACGGTTGCTGTTATCATCAATGAAAGCACGGTTCTAAATTTATTACTTGTCTCGGCATATTTTTCTTTTTATCATAAACATTTTTAAACTACAGTTTCTAAATAACTATATATGAATATAGTAATTTCTAAATATAGTATAAATCTATGAATATAATAATTTCTAAATATGGTACAATCTAAGAACATAGTAATTTTTAAACTACAGTAATTTTTAAACTACAGTTTCTAAATTACTATATAAGAATATAGTAATTTCTAAATATAGTATAATCAAAAAATATAGTAATTTCTAAATATAGTATAATCTAAGAATATAGTAATTTCTAAAAATAGTATAATCTAAGAATATAGTAATTTCTAAACTACAGTAATTTTTAAACTACAGTTTCTAAATTACTATAAGAATATAGTAATTTCTAAGTATAATGTAATCTAAGAATATAGTAATTTCTAAATATAGTATAATCTAAGAATATAGTAATTTCTAAATACAGTATAATCTAAGAATATATGAATTTCTAAATATAGTATAATCTAAGAATATAGTAATTCCTAAATATAGTATAATCTAAGAATATAGTAATTCCTAAATATAGTATAATCTAAATATAGTACTTCCTAAATATAGTATAATCTAAGAATATAGTAATTCCTAAATATAGTATAATCTAAGAACATAGTAATTTCTAAATATAGTATAATCTAAGAATATAGTAATTCCTAAATATAGTATAATCTAAGAATATAGTAATTCCTAAATATAGTATAATCTAAGAATATAGTAATTCCTAAATATAGTATAATCTAAGAATATAGTAATTTTTACACTACAGTAATTTTTAAACTACAGTTTCTAAATTACTATATAAGAATATAGTAATTTCTAAATATAGTATAACCTAAGAATATTGTAATTTCCAAACTGCAGAATTTTCTACTTTGCAATATAAGAATTATTACTTTCTCCACATGTGCAAAGTATAATGTATAGGGAAAATATTGTGAGGAAGAGCACGTTAAAGCATCGCTGAACTCAAATTAAACGTTTTTGAGGTGGTCTGTGCATGAGGCTGTATGTTAGTATGTGTATGTTAGTGTCTATCCGTATGTTTGTAGACTCTATATTTCATGAACAAATGGAACGTTTCGAAAATAATTTAGTATAATTATTACAAGCAGTGCATACTGGAACCTTAATGATTTTAAGTGCCATAGAATGTTCGAAACAACCCCTTATCAATTTTTGAATAGTTTTTTTGTAAAAATTATTAAAAAATCAACATCTTCAATACAGTTATATAAATAATAAACTTACACGCATTTCATTAAAAAACAAATGACTTAAACTTCAGAACATATGCAATATATGTAGAACATATACAATATATTAGAACATATCCATATACAATATTGTGCCATATACATTTTAAGTTCATTCTCGTAGATCTAAATATCATTCTCGTGGATCTAAAGATCATTCTTGTAGACCTAGTTCATTCTATTCACGAGAGAATATACTTTATATAATGGTTTTGTATTTTAACGCTTAAGAATTCACCGATAGTCATTTATTTCACGGACATTTAATTAAATGACAATTGCATTTTGATAAGGAATTTGCACGTAAATAAGAATAAGCCATACTGTTTGAACTAATGAGTTGCCAAAGTGGTTAATTTCAATTTATGTTGTGTTAATCCAATCCCAAAAACATTGTTCTGTGGATCTTATCATCGTTCTGTGGATAATTTTTATAATGCACTTTTACTATTTATAATACTTTTTTTATTTTTTATAATACTTTTCACTTTTTACAATACTTTTTTATCCTTTATAATAGTTTTAATTTCTTTTGTAATACATTTAATTCTTATAATGCACTTTTACTATTTATAATACTTTTTATACTTTTTATAATATTTTTCACTTTTAAAATATATTTCCCTTTTTATAATATTTTAAAACTTTTGTAATACATTTAATTTTTTATAATACACTTTTACTATTTAGAATATTTTTTTACTTTTTATAATACTTTTCACTTTTTGCAATACCTTTTACAATACTTTTTTATTTTTTATAATAGTTTTTACTTTCACTACAATGCCTGGTTATGTATAGTATTAGATTCGAGTCGAAAATCAGTACTCAAGTTTCTATCTAAGTATAATCTAAGAATATTATAATTTCTAAACTATAGTATTTTCTACTTTGTAATATAAGAATTATTACTTTCCCCACATACAAAGTATAATGTATAGGGAAAATATTGTGAGGAAGAGCACGTTAAAGCATCGCTGAACTCGAATTAAACGTTTTTGAGGTGGTCTGTGTATGAGGCTGTATGTTAGTATGTGTACGTTAGTGTGTATCCGTATGTCTGTAGACTCAATATTTGACGAACAAATGGAACGTTTCGAACATAATTTAGCATAACTATTACAAGCAGTGCATACTGAAACCTTAATGATTTTAAGCGCAATAGAATGTTCGAAAGAACCACTTCTTATCAATTTGTGAATATTTTTTTTTATAAAAATATTTAAAAATCAATATTTTCAATACAGTTAAATAAATCATAAACTTACACGTATCTCATTAAAAAACAAAAGACTTAAACTTTAGAACATATACAATATATTAGAACATATCCATATACAATATTCTGCTATATACATCTTAAGATCATTCTCGTAGATCTAAAGTTCATTCTCGTGGATCTAAAGATCATTCTCGGGGATCTAATTTGTTCTATTCACGAGAGAATATACTTTTTATAATAGTTTTGTATTTTAATGCTTAAGAATTCACCGATAGTCATTTATTTCACGAACTTTTAATTAAATGACAATTTCATTTTGATAAGGAATTTGCAAGTAAGTAAGAATAAATCATCCTGTTTGAACTAATGGGTTGCGAAAGTGGTTAATTTCAATTTCCGTGGTGTTAATCCAATGCCAAAAACATTGTTCTGTGGATCTTGTCCGCTAACATTTCGCTGTGAAAGAATAAAAGTCATTGCATTATGTAGGGAAAGTTATGTGCTGCCCACATCAGATTTTTTTTTCATATTAACTAAAACATTTACGAGAATATTTATAACACGGTTAGTCCGTTATATCTAATTTATGGTTATATTTCAATATCCACGTATATTTTAATTTTCGTTGAATACCCGAGAACGTGTACTTGAAATTAAATAAAAGTGAAGACATTGAAAAGAACAATTTGCATTCATATCGTTGCTCATACTGTGCTTTCTAAAACTTGTTATGTGCAAACCACGCCCAAAGATTATTAAACGAAACGCCGTGCTGACAAAAAGAAATCTAAATGTGTAGCGACTTAAATTACGAAAAGAAGTAAAAGTGAAAAAAAAGCTAAAATAATTTCAAAATTTTCTGACGTAGTTAATATAAGATAAAGTAACATGATTTAAATTAAATCGCTTAAACTTCAGTAAAATTAACTAAAAGCAAATTCTCTGTTAATAGCACGGTATATAGCAAATGAAAATGAAACGAAAATGAAAGCAGTATCGACCAGATTTGGAGACGCAAAATACCCTTTTGCTCTGGAACAATAAGACAGAACAGCAATACAAACAAATGCAAGATGGTGTTTGCCTGTTTGAACTGCATTTTAATATTTTTTGCTTTTTATATTTTAAAAAACTTTTTTTAATTTTTATCATATTTTTTTACTTTTTATAAAATTTTTAAACTTTTGTAATACATTTAATTTTTATAATGCACTTTTACTATTTATAATACTTTTTTTATTTTTTATAATACTTTTCACTTTTTACAATACTTTTTTATCTTTTATAATAGTTTTAATTTCTTTTGTAATATATTTAATTCTTATAATGCACTTTTACTATTTATAATACTTTTTATACTTTTTATAATATTTTTCACTTTTAAAATACATTTTCCTTTTTATAATAGTTTTAAACTTTTGTAATACATTTAATTTTTTATAATACACTTTTACTATTTAGAATATTTTTTTACTTTTTATAATACTTTTCACTTTTTGCAATACCTTTTACAATACTTTTTTATTTTTTATAATAATTTTTACTTTCCCTACAATGCTTGGTTATGTATAGTATTAGATTCGAGTCGAAAATCAGTACTCAAGTTTCTATGTAAGTATAATCTAAGAATATTGTAATTTCTAAACTATAGTATTTTCTACTTTGTAATATAAGAATTATTATTTTCCCCACATACAAAGTATAATGTATAGGGAAAATATTGTGAGGAAGAGCACGTTAAAGCATCGCTGAACTCGAATTAAACGTTTTTGAGGTGGTCTGTGTATGAGGCTGTATGTTAGTATGTGTACGTTAGTGTGTATCCGTATGTCTGTAGACTCAATATTTCACGAACAAATGGAACGTTTCGAAAATAATTTAGCATAACTATTACAAGCAGTGCATACTGAAACCTTAATGATTTTAAGCGCAATAGAATGTTCGAAAGAACCCCTTCTTATCAATTTGTGAATATTTTTTTTGTAAAAAATATTTAAAAATCAATATTTTCAATACAGTTAAATAAATCATAAACTTACACGTATCTCACTAAAAAACAAAAGACTTAAACTTTAGAACATATACAATATATTAGAACATATCCATATACAATATTCTGCTATATACATCTTAAGATCATTCTCGTAGATCTAAAGTTCATTCTCGTGGATCAAAAGATCATTCTCGTGGATCTAATTTGTTCTATTCACGAGAGAATATACTTTTTATAATAGTTTTGTATTTTAATGCTTAAGAATTCACCGATAGTCATTTATTTCACGGACTTTTAATTAAATGACAATTGCATTTTGATAAGGAATTTGCAAGTAAGTAAGAATAAATCATCCTGTTTGAACTAATGGGTTGCGAAAGTGGTTAATTTCAATTTCCGTGGTGTTAATCCAATGCCAAAAACATTGTTCTGTGGATCTTGTCCGCTAACATTTCGCTGTGAAAGAATTAAAGTCATTGCATTATATAGGGAAAGTTATGTGCTGCCCACATCAGATTTTTTTTCATATTAACTAAAACATTTACGAGAATATTTATAACGATTAGTCCATTAAATCTAATTTATGGTTACATTTCAATATCCACGTTTATTTTAATTTTCGGTGAATACCCGAGAACGTGTACTTGAAATTAAACAAAGGTGAAGACATTGAAAAGAACAATTTGCATTCATGTCGTTGCTCATAATGTGCTTTCTAAAACTTGTTATGTGCAGGCCACGCCCAAAGATAATTAAACGGAACGGCGTGCTGAGAAAAAGAAATCTAAATGAGTAGCGACTTAAATTACGAAAAGAAGTAAAAGTGAAAAAAAGCTAAAATAATTTCAAATTTTTCTGACGTAGTTAACATAGGATAAAGTAACATGATTTAAATTAAATCGCTTAAACTTCAGTAAAATTAACTAAAAGCAAATTCTCTGTTAATAGCACGGTATATAGCAATATAGCAAATGAAAATGAAACGAAAATGAAAGCAGTATCGACCGGATTTGGAGACGCAAAATACCCTTTTACTCTGGAACAATAAGACAGAACAACAACACAAACAAAGGCAAGATGGTGTCTGCCTGTTTGGACTGCATTTTAATATTTTTTACTTCTTTATATTTTAAAATACTTTTTTAAATTTTTATCATATTTTTTTTTACTTTTTATAAAACTTTTAAACTTTTGTAAGACATTTAATTTTTATAATACACTTTTACTATTTATGATACTTTTTTTTTACTTTTTATAATACTTTTCACTTTTTATAATACTTTTTTACTTTTTATAACACTTTTCACTTTTTAAAATACTTTTAAATTTTGTAATACATTTAATTTCTTATAATACACTTTTACTATTGATAATACTTTTTCTGCGTTTTATAATACTTTTTACTTTTTAAAATACTTTTTACAATACTTTATTTTTTATAATAATTTTTACTTTCCCTACAATACCTGGTAATTTATACTATTAAATTCGTGTCGAAAATCGGTACTCAAGTTTTCATTGGATCTACAAGTTTCGAGACGGCTAGAACGCGAAAATAATATTTTTAGCGTGACGTCTGTGTGTATATGTTTTCGTTATGCATGTATCCCTGCTGGGTCAAAAACTATTCGAAGAAAATTGTACAAAAGTTGGTAGGAAAGACACTTGTGAATCACACCAGTGATGATTAGATTTTGATACGATTCGAAAATAAAGAACCTACTTTTTTGCGAAATGGCGCTCAAAAATCATTAAAATCTAAAATAAAAGACTGCATATGCTCAAATGTATGAATTAAATGCTTGTTTTATACATAACTTTTGTTGACGAAAATAATTATATTAAACCCATTACTTTTGGACAAACCGTTCGAAAATGCGTCCAGTAACCAAACGGAAATGAAAATTGAATTAAATCTATAAATTCAGTGTTAGTTCAAATAATTATCCGTGTTATTTTGTAATTTTATGCAATTAAACTCTCTTTAAGGAATTATGAATGAAAGAAAGGGGAAAGGAATTTGAGTCTGTAGGAAATGTCGAGGGCTGTTCACATCATACATTTTACTTTTTATAATAATTTACACTTCTTGTTATGCATTTTAATGAAAGTAAAAACATGTATTGCGTAATTAATATTGACAGAAAATTATGCAAACGTATTGAATTTAATGCGCATTCAATTAAGCGCAGGATATTTATGAACAAAATGTTATACTGCAGGAAAAACTTGAGCAATGTATAAAAGCACAAATAATACAATAATGCACATATTCCTCTTTTGGACTTCGGATTTGTTGGTTCTCTTGCACTAACGAAGGGGATTCAGCGTATTCTCGAAACAGCTATATGCTGCATTATTATATTATTTATGCTTTTATACGTTTCTCAAGTTTTTTACTTTCCCTGCAATACATGGTAATGCATAGGAAGCGTATTGGAATCATACCGAAAATCGCAACTCGAGTTTTCGACGGATCTACGTGTTTCGAGACCTCTAGAATACGAAAAAACTATTTTTAGCGTGACGTATGTGTGTGTGTCTGTCTGTGTGTCAGTCTGTCTGTGCAGATTTTGTATACACTAACTAAAAAACTAATTGACCGAATTTTATAAAATTTGGTAGGTAAGTCATTTGTGAGCGAATCTGGTGCTGATTAGTTTTGGGTACGATTCGCGATAAAGGAACCCGCCTTTTTTTGCGAAATGGCCCACAAAAGCCTATATCCATTCTAGCTGAAAAACTAATGGACTGAATTTCGAAAAAAAATAATAATAACATTCCTTTTTAATCCAAAATGGTTCTCAAAAGGGGGGATAGCTGAAAAACTAATGGACTGAATTTCGCAAAATTCGGTAGATAAGTCGCTTGTGGGTCACTCTGGTGCTGATTAGATTTTGGTACGATTCGAAAAAAAATAGCCTGCCCTTTTTTCCAAAATGGCTCACAAAAATCGTCAAAATCTAAAATAAAAAACTGCGTATGCTCAAATATATCCATTAAATGATTGTTTAAGACGTAATTTTTAACGCAGAAAAGAACAAGATCAACCCCATTACACTAGAACTAACCGTTCTCGAGATATTTTAGTTTTTTCGTATGTTCTCTAGGTCACCTGTGAAAATAAGTCCAGTTACCAAATGAGAACGAAAATTGAATTAAAAGTGAATTAATTTTAAGTAAAATAAAGAGAACGTGGATATAAGTCTGCAGGGAAAGTCATGTGCTACCCACGTCAGATTGTTTTTATCCTTCGCACAATAAGTATTGTACTTGTTAAAATGCTATACTGTTGGATGGAATATAAAAGGGTCTGTTCTTAAATATACGTAATTTGCATAAAGCTGTATCAAGGAATATTTTCTTACTTGTAACGGTGTATTTTTGTCTAGCATATATTTATGATGAGTGATCTTCATAAACTTGTCATCTTCACAAGATATCCTCTTCTCTTACGCAGCGTTTTTAAATGCTTCTCTGTAACTGCCACATATCGGAGTCTGGAAACACTTTATAACAGCAACAAGAGTAATTACCTGTCACATAATATCTCTTCCCAATTTTCCTTTTTTTTTTTCGTGTGTGTGGAAAAGAGATACTTTAACATTAAACTGATGATAGCAAGCGGGTATCGCACTTCAGCTGGATCATTTAGTTACAAACCGGAAATAATCATCAGTCATTAAGTTTTAAGCTTACGTGACAAGAGTGTCAGGGGAATTCTGAGAAAGCAAACACCGAATCGAGATTTTTTTAATAAATATTAATTTACTAACTGTATACCCGTTCTTCATATGGAATATATAATAAAAAGAAACTAGGAGTTTGCACATAATTGTGAATTTTAAATTCTGTTTTATTATATATTCCATATGAACTGGTATAATGCTAGTAAATTGATATTTATAAAAAAATCATTGATTTGCCTCTTTCGAATACTCTTGTACTAATAATTATTTTCTAAATGACATTGTTATTCAAAGAATTCTATTAAAAAAGGGAACACAATTCTCCTAAAAAGAAGTATAGGAATCTCTTATTTCTATGCAAAACTATCTTCACAGACAGATCTGAAGAATAGAACATCCTGGCCCATGTTTGTAAACAAATTTACAATAAATATGAAGTTAGATCAACATATGTCGAAATGAAATCGTTAATAGTTTTAGAAGAACTATTCGTACCACTTTTATTCTGTTTCAACAAATGATTAAATTTAATATATGAGTTTGAAAAATATTTTCTAAAATGAAACAGATGACTTTTGAAAATATCTATAACATTTCAACATAAAATTGATATAATCCAGTCAAAAATATAATTCCGATAAAATTTATTTCTATATACAATTATTAATTATTTAAATTGCAAAAGATTTAATACAAATCTTCTGAATAAACTCATTGGGTTTCATTCCGTTGCTTATGTAATAACGTCTAAAAACACCATCACGTATTTTCATGAAGAGGCAAACACGTTAAATAAACTTTAAGATTGTATGGAGGTCCTTATAGGAGAGAAAGTAGTTGGAACTAATGTTAACAAAAACTTATCTCATAAAATTGGAAGAGTTACGTTCAGAAATTACATATTTGTTATAAGTTAGAGACTTATAATACAAGAGTATACGATTGATTGAGAAAAAATGGGAGGTACATACCTCGAAACTTGGAAAAAGATAGAAAAAATTTCATATTTGTTATAAGTTAGAGACTTATAATACAAGAGTATACGATTGATTGAGAAAAAATGGGAGGTACATACCTCGAAACTTGGAAAAAGATAGAAAAAATTTCATATTTGTTATAAGTTAGAGACTTATAATACAAGAGTATACGATTGATTGAGAAAAATATGGGAGGTACATATCTCGAAACTTGGAAAAAGAGAAAATTCCATGTTTGTTATAGGTTAGAGAAATATGATACAAGAATACACGATTGATTGAGAAAAATATGGGAGGTACATACCTCGAAACTTGGAAAAAGATAGAGAACGTTTCATATTTGTTATAAGTTAGAGAATTATAATACAAGAGTATACGAATGATTGAGAAAAATATGGGAGGTACATTCCTCGAAACTTGGAAAAAGAGAAAATTTCATGTTTGTTACAGGTTAGAGAAATATGATACAATAATATACGATTGGTTGAGAAAAATATGGGAGGTACATACCTCGAAACTTGGAAAAAGAGAAAATTTCATATTTGTTATAGGTTAGAGAAATATAATACAAGAGTATACGATTGATTGAGAAAAATATGGGAAGTACATACTTCGAAACTTGAAAAAAGATATGAGTGGAGAAGAGAATATGTTACTAGACTATGAATTTTAACTCTGAAGTTGGAGCATTAAACTTCGATTGTAGTTCAAGTTCTTTCATAGATTTTGTAGGTGTATGTGCGAAGACATGGAACAGAAATTACAGGTGTTCAGAGAAGACAAACCGGGGACCACTAAACAAGCCACAAGGAAAAGTTGAAGGTATGTGCCTTATTTTAGCAGTTCTCCCTAACCCAACACAAAATTTTAATAATATTAAAATAATTACAACAAATGAGTTAAAGTTAAAAGTAAATGATAATTTTAGAGAAGAAAGTTAAGATCGCGTTTACTAATATGTTATCTCAGGAGATTTTAGGTTAAATTCAAGGATATTCAATTTTAATATAAATGGCCTTATTCAATTAGTTAACCAATCTTAATAAGAAATGTATTGTGATAAAGTTGTTGTTAATAAACTTAAATAAGTAATGAATCTATTTTTTGTAGAGGATTATCACACTTAGCAACGTGATATATTTTTTTTTTCATATAAAGTTGTTGCATAAACTCATTCGGTTTAATTCCGTTTCTTAGAAACATATAATTTTTTCGAATAAATTTGAGGAAAAAATATTTCTTGCATAATGCTATATTTCAGATTAGTTTTTCATTAATATCTCAACAGCCCCTGATCTAAGAAACTCAAAGCATGGGGTCAATTTTAAATGGGGGTATTTTACTGTCACCTATAAAAATTCATGAAATTCGATGAAGACATTCTCCCGTGATGATGATGATTTCTCTCCCTCTCCCCCCCCCCCCCCCACACACACAGAGAGAGATTTTCAATGTTCTTTATTTAGATTAAAACTAGCTGATAGAGGCTCCATACGTCCTACATTGAAGGGAACTTGCTGCTTGTGATAAAACAATCAACTGTACACCTCATAATCAAGAGCAAAGGTAAAAGAAAAATAAATATTGTTTAAAACAAAAATAAGAAAGAAATTTCCTTTCAATAAAAATGTTCAAAATCTGATGTCCAGAGTATGACTTTATCTACAGCCGATCATTTTGTTCTATATATACATTGACTGGCCATTTTTACCCACTTATCGGGCGGGCTACATATGACACCCATACACTTAATAGAAGTTTTGCATATCAAAAACCGCTTCAAATTTAAGTAGAAAATTGGCGAATGTTTTATAATTCGATCACCATGGAAATTGCGGCACCTAAAACAACATTTTATCTCCGATCACTGATGCTTTATTTTCAACATTTTCAGACCTTTTAATATAAAATCAATCTTTATAAAATCAATCTTAAATAAAAAATATTTACAATAGTTTGATCAGGAGAATAGCAAGCAGACGATTTCGGTATTTAAAGCGCAAAGTTTTTTACTATGGTTACAAATGGAATAAAAACTGAATAAAAAATTCAATTATAAAATATTAAAATATCATCTGCTATATCTGTAAATTAAAATATCATAAACAAATAGAGTATGTTAATATATACACAAATAGAGTAAATTAAGAAAATTTATGATACTATTTTATTCTGCACATATTGGTTTAAAAACGAATTCGGTTTGGTTATCCGTTCCCGAGTTATAGGTGGAAGAATTTTGGAACAAACAATTTCAAGATTCAGAAAAAGAAAATCGAACAAAATTCCAAGATTTTAGATTTTTTCTTCGGTTTATAAGTCAAGTTCCACGTGCATTTAAAGTTTCAAGTTTCTATCGTTAGCAGTTTGGGCTCCGTAAATCAGTCAGTATCATTCAGATGCATGACAAAGAAAGAATTAATATCCACTTTGAGCTCTTCAGTTGTTTGGACAGTGAAATTAAACTGTAAATAACTTCAAACTGGCAGATATACATACATATCATTGCATTCGTGGCATTCAATATTAAGCCATTAAGGGGTTTCATCAGTCGCAAGCCTCAATCTTCACCTTCCATGTTAATGTTTGGTTATTATTATAATGTATGGTTTTATTCCATGTAAATGTTAATGTAATGTTCTCACACTGTAGAATCGAAAATTGAATAACAAGTTATTCTTAATATCATTTGAGCAAGATTTACAGACAAGTCCTATATATGTGATATTCAAAAGCTTAATATCACCGTCTGCTTTTAATTAAGATTAGACTGCGAAATTAAACCGTATAAGAACTTCAAATTGTCAGATATTATTGTACTGATGGCATCTAATAACGAGCCATCAAACTCTCAAGTTCATCCGAGAATTTAATGAGTTTTGCTTGGTATCATTTGCTCAAAATTTATATGATATTCCAATGATTATAAATTAATATTATCGTCTGCTTTTAGTAGGATTGGGGCTTTAATTTGAAGCCTCATGATAAACATATCGATGGTTTTTAGTTTTGTTACAATGCATAGTGTGTATAAAGAGAAAGTATTGAGATGGGATCTTAAACCCAAATCTTAGCTTTTAATGAATCTCCACATTTTGACCATCCATGCATACGAAGAATACATTTTGAGCATCCATGAATACGAAAAATACATTTTGAGCATCCATTTTAAAGGATTCTTAAAATGATTTATTGCTCTCTTCACGTACTTTGTTAAACTTTCTTTAGAATATAAAAGGTACAGGAACTGCACCAGCAAAGACAGGAGCGTATCTGTCAATGAATATCATCACATGACCCAGGAAAAAAGTCGTTAGTAAACGAAAAAAAAGCCTAAGAGGAAGGGAAAAAAAAGATTTCACTTCCTTTTATCATTGCACTTGCTGCAGCAGGTGCAATGTTTTTGTCGGCGATTTCCATGGACGCCAATGTCTGCAAAGGGGGTCGAACTGTTTGGGATAGGGTATGTCAAATACCTGTCTTTTGGGGAGGTTCGTCGTGTGGGATGGACGCTGTCTCACCCGTAAGCAAATGTCAAATGTGTAAAATAATATTATATATTAAAAACATTTTTAGTCGACTTTAGTTCATTTCAACGTCCACTGTCCCCTTAAGAAATAGATATAGCAGATGTTTTTAAACTGATTTTTGTACCGTTATCTGAAGTTTTTAATGAAGTCAGCTCATTTAGCTTTCGAAACAGTTTGTGTTCTCTGTTGTTACATACTGCATATTTTTGTAGTCTGTTATCCCCGAGTACTTTTAGAATAATTAAGCTAGTTGATGTTAGGTTTAACTCATACATATGTCAAAACAGTTTGTTTCCCTATTTATTTTATTACAAGGCACTTCAATATGGAGTTTTATTTACTGAGAAAAGGAAATCAGAAGTTTTTCAATTATTTTAAATCAAAAAGCGTTTTACATGTAATTTATCATAATAACACGAAATGGCACGCATTTTAAAACACTGGCTCCAAAAGGTCCTCCATATATTTTACGTTTTTAAGAAATTTTACAACTTTTTTAAAAAAGAGGAAAGCGTATTGAGTAGACAGGTTGATTTTCTATATGTAACATTATGCAATATGTGTACAATTTATTAAATATCATGGATTTAATACAATTTATATATGTGTGATACAGAGGGTGTTTGTTCACACATTTTTGTAACGATTTTGACTTTATGAATTAAATTTAAATAAATAAAAAAAAACCTGACTGGCATCAATTCGGAATAGGGTTTAATTATCGTCTGCATCATTAAAAATATTATTTGCTTTAAAATGTCGCTAAAAATAAACAATGGATCAAAGGCTATATTTTTGCGCTTTCCGAAGAGAAATACTCTTATTAAATTATAATAATCGTATTCGATTATTAAAAAAAGATGTGAAAAGCATGGTTTTAATATTTCTACACGTAAATTAAGTGACATAATTAATAAAACAGGAAAGAAACGTCAAAGTTTACATTTAACAGGGAAAAGGGTAAAAAATGCATACCCAACAAAGGTTGGTTCATAGAAAATAAGGAACGTTTTGCTAAAGATTTTATGGTTATTGCTGGATTCTCTTATAACGGAAAACTTAAAATAAGGAAAGTAGAAAAAAATGTCAAAATTAACTCAGATTACTATCAGCAATATGTTTTAACACCTATTTTCAAAAAAGACATTTCATCACTTTAACCAAACAATCTTCACTGTGTTAAGTTCCATCAGGATAAGGCTACCAGCCATACCTCTATATCTACTGCTATATTTTTTGAAAAAATGAGAAATGAAAACAGAATTGAGGCTATTCCATTTAAATGCATCCCACCCAAATCCCCCGACCCGTCTCCTATGGATTACCGTGCATTTGGAATTTTAAAACAAGCTCTTTATAAGCGGCATCCCAAAACATTGGATGGACTCTGGAAGATTGTGGCGGAGGAATGGAACAAAATCAACCTGGATATTTTAAGAAAAGCTTTTCTATCTTGGAAATCAAGATGTAATATGATAGTTCAACAAAATGGCTATCTGATTGAACATATTAGAAAATAAAATTCTTATCTTTGTTTATATATATTTCTTTTCAAAATCGTTACAAAAATCTGTGAACAAACATCCTGTGTATATGTACAATTTATATGTGTTTTATATGTGTACAATTTACATAATACAGTTTATCAAATATCATTCTCGTGGATTTATCACGTTTGATTTATGAGTAAAGACACCAATTTTGTATTTCAACGCCAATAAATTCCCTAAATTTTACTTATTATTCTTAATAATCAGATAATAATGCTATTCTGTAAGTAAAATATATTTTCGATAAGTAAAACACACTTTGTGCAAAGGATGAGAAAAACATGAGCAATATACTTAAGCACAAATAAAAAAATCTGATGTGGGCAACACATGACTTTCCTTATATAATGCAATGAATTTACTACTATTACAGTTAAAAAAAAATCTGATGTGGGCAGCACATGACTTTCCCTGCAGACTTATATTCACGCTCTCTTTAGTTAATTAAATTTATTTCACTTTTAATTCAATTTTCGTTCTCATTCGGCAACCTTCGGCAACCCTTCGTTCTCATTCGATTCTCATTCGGACTTATTTTCAAAGGTGGCGTAGAGAAAATATGAAAAACTAAAATATCTCAAGAACGGCTAGTCCTAATGTAATGGGGTTGATCTTATTCTTTTCGTCGTTAAAAATTACGTATTAAACGAGCATTTAATGGATATATTTGAGTATACTTAGTTCTTCAGTTTAGATTTTGACGATTTTTGCGGGCCATTTTACAAAAAAAGGCAGGTTATTTGATTTCGAATCGTACCAAAATCTAATCAGCACCAGGATAACCCACAAGCGACTTATCTACCGAATTTTGTGAAATTCGGTCCATTAGTTTCTTAGTTAGAGTGTATACAACCTTTTGCGGGCCATTTCGCAAAAAAAGGCGGGTTCTTTTATCTCGAATCGTACCCAAAACTAATCAGCACCAGTTTCGCCCACAAGTGACTTACCTACCAAATTTTATGAAATTCGGCCAATTACTTTTTTAGTTAGAATGGATACAAAATCTGCACAGACAGACACACACAGACGTCACGCTAAAAATGGTTTTTTCGTATTCTAGAGGTCTCGAAACGTGTAGATCCGTCGAAAACTCGAGGTGCGATTTTCGGCATGATTCCAATACTTTCCCTATACATTACCATGTATTGCAGGGAAAGTAAAAATGTTATTCTTATAGAAGATACTTATATTCTTTCCAAGATATTGAATTTTCTTCAATTAGTCGTCATTTTCATTGATTTAGCGCCATTTTTATCAGTTTGGCGAGATTTTTGTTAATTTGGCAACAATTAAAAATGCCGCAAGTTGGCGATATTCCACCAAATTTGTCGCCGAAATCTCGCCAAGCGTTATGGATGGAGAAATAAGTTATTCTCACAGCAGGTAAATGACTATTGGCGTTCAAATACAAAAGTATTACTCAAAGTATATTTTTTCATGAATGGAACGAGCAAGATCCACGAGAATGATGTCACCAAATTTATCGCATGGTATTACATATGAAAAATGAACATGCTTCTTAATAGGAAATATATTTTTTTTTATGTTATACAACTTTTTGATAATTTTTTTGAAAAATGTGCAATATCTCGAGAACGGTTCATGTTAGCGTTCTAAAATTTATGTCAATCGTTTTCCAATGAAAAATTACATAAGAAATGTCTATTTGCGTAACTTTATTAGCGGTTTTGATTTTTTGACCATTTTTTCAAAATTTCACTCGAAAATTTAGGGGGGTTCTGTACATTCGATTGCGTATAAAAACAATAGGCTTCCAGTGTTTCCGGATTGTGATTTTTGTACCAAATTTCGTTCAAATCGGTCCATTCGTTCGTCAGTTATCGTCTCCACAGTCTCACTGACACACACACACACACAAACATCACTTCACAAATATTTAATTCGTGATCATTGATGCTTGAAACGTGCTCTCCCGTCGAAAACTCGAATTCGAATTTTCGACCCCGTCACAATACTTCCCTTATACATTATGTATATAAGGAAAGTAATAATGATGCAGCATTCAGCTGTTCCGTTGATGCGCTGGATCCTCTTCGCCACTGCTAGAGAACCAACAAATCCAAAGTCAAAAATCTGATGTGGGCAGCACATGACTTTCCCTGCAAACTTATATCGACGTTCTATTTATTTCAATTAAATGTAATTCACTTTTAATTCAAATTTCGTTCTCATTCGGTAACCGGGTTTATTTTCAAAGGTGGCGTAGGGAAAGTACGAAAAACTAAAATATCTCGAGAACGGCTAGTCCTAGTGTAATGGGGTTGGTCTTATTCTTTTCGTCGTTAAACATTACGTATTAAACGGGCATTTAATGGATATATCTAAGTATACCAAGTTCTTTAGTTTAGATTTTGAAGATTTTTGCGGGCCGTTTTGCAAAAAAAGGCAGGTTATTTTTTTCCGAATCGTACCAAAATGTAATCAGCACCAGAGTGACCTATACGTGACTCATCTACCGAATTTTGTGAAATTCGGTCCATTAGTTTTTCAGCTAGAGTGGATACAAGCTTTTGCGGTTGAAAAGTGGCGTAGGGAAAGTACGAAAAACTAAAATATCTCGAGAACGGCTATTCCTAGTGTAATGGGGTTGGTCTTATTCTTTTCGTCGTTAAACATTACGTATTAAACGGGCATTTAATGGATATATCTAAGTATACCAAGTTCTTTAGTTTAGATTTTGAAGATTTTTGCGGGCCGTTTTGCAAAAAAAGGCAGGTTATTTTTTTCCGAATCGTACCAAAATGTAATCAGCACCAGAGTGACCTATACGTGACTCATCTACCGAATTTTGTGAAATTCGGTCCATTAGTTTTTCAGCTAGAGTGGATACAAGCTTTTGCGGTTGAAAAGTGGCGTAGGGAAAGTACGAAAAACTAAAATATCTCGAGAACGGCTATTCCTAGTGTAATGGGGTTGGTCTTATTCTTTTCGTCGTTAAACATTACGTATTAAACGGGCATTTAATGGATATGTCTGAGTATACGTAGTTCTTTAGTTTAGATTTTGAAGATTTTTGCGGGCCGTTTTGCAAAAAAAGGCAGGTTATTTTTTTCCGAATCGTACCAAAATCTAATCAGCACCAGAGTGACCTATACGTGAGTCATCTACCGAGTTTTGTGAAATTCGGTCCATTAGTTTTTCAGCTAGAGTGGATACAAGCTTTTGCGGGCCATTTCGCAAAAAAAGGCAGGTTCTTTTATTCCGAATCGTACCCAAAACTAATCAGCACCAGCCCCGCCCACAAGTGACTTACCTACCAAATTTTGTGAAATTCGGTCCATTAGTTTTTTAGTTACAGTGGATACAAAATCTGCACAGACAGACAGACACACAGACAGACAGACAGACAGACACACAGACAGACAGACAGACAGACAGACACACAGACAGACAGACAGACACACGCACAGACGTCACGCTAAAAATGGTTTTTTCGTATTCTAGAGGTCTCGAAACGTGTAGATCCGTCGAAAACTCGAGTTGTGATTTTCGGCATGATTCCAATACTTTCCCTATACATTACCATGTATTGCAGGGAAAGTAAAAATCAGCGGTGGCCCCAGTCTGATGGAGCCGAAATGGTTTTGCGTGAATAACATTTTGTAAAATAAAACTTCAATAAAATTCAATACGTATTTTCGATTTTTTTTTCAGACGCATTTATTTCGTTTACAGGCTTTCAAAGCGCTACATATGACTGGTTAACTGTTTATAGCTAGCGAACACTATTAGTTTTCCCCCCAATTTCATTTAGATACATGGACCATACATTTGACATCAAAATATCCAGTTATTTTACTAACTCATTTCTCGGTATGTACTTTAAACTTATACAATATATCTGACGATGTTTTACATTCAAGTTGATCTATAAACTTGCCTGACGCCACACAAATACGCACTTCCAACTATTCTGTTCAAACGTTGCAAATTATGTAGTTGGCTTCGTAAAGATTGGTTACCTAAAAATGGCACAACTACAAAATTACCTCAAACTTTCCTTACGGTCAAGGGGAACACACAAAGTATTTTAACCTAAACTGTCTATTGACAACACACATAATTGCTACAGCATATGACTGTAAAACTAAAGAGGTCTAAATACAAAACAGACATTAAGTTGCACATGCCCGTATAGTGACTGAATATAAATACTTAGATAAACAAGGGACTTGGTGATCAAATAAAAGTTATAATACTCGTAATAATAGATTACTCACGGCAGATGCTTACCCAATCAATAAGCGGAAGTATGGATACTTCCAAAGGCATTCTTGAGGAATAGATCCTTCTGATCATGATAGTACACATAATGGATACTACCTCTTGCTAGATCATCGGTCACACAATCGACTTGGCTTGAACAGTACACTCCTTTTACAACTCGCGAATGTGGGGAGTCAAACTACAATGCACACGCACTTGCTCGAGCTCAAACCAAGACTTTCCAAACCGAAAATTTATCCTGTTTTATTACAGGATCGCAGAAATTGTTAGCTGGCTCAGAATTGGCCTACATAACCGAACCAGTTAGAAGCTGTCAATTTAAAGCGAATCATAATTTATAATGTAAACTAACTGAAATACAGACCTAACAACCTCACCAATCATTAAATATTTTTAGAATCCTCAAGTTCATTTAAGCTCCTAATTTTTGAAAACAAAAATATCTCTTGCTTATGCACCCATATTTCATCAAGGAGTAAATAAACAGATTGAGCTGCAGCAATCCTGGTATTAAATATTACAGCTTTCACACTCATTGAAAACTTCAGGTTTAAAATACTAAAATATCGAAATTATAACCACTATACTTTGACAATTAAGAACTCGATCCAAAATCCAATTAAATACAGCTGTAGAGTTTTAAAAGACCTACAAATTCTTGTTTCTTTTCATAGCTAGCATGTTTAGTTGAGATATAAGCATTACAAGCTTAAAACACGGACATTTTTCGATCTGCTTCAACTTGACAAGACGATTACTCGAAAATTATAAACTTGCCACTTTAAAAAATAAATATAGATTCAGAAACTAAATTTTCGAATGTATATTTCGTCAAATGAAAACGAAACTTGAAATCAAATTGCTAATTCAGT
This sequence comes from Amaurobius ferox, assembly GCA_951213105.1. Lineage (NCBI taxonomy): Eukaryota > Metazoa > Arthropoda > Arachnida > Araneae > Amaurobiidae > Amaurobius > Amaurobius ferox. The sequence goes on along the minus strand of OX578152.1, from coordinate 5,301,795 downwards.
GTAATTTCAAATGATTATCCGTGTTGCTTTGCGCAATTAAACTTAATTTAATAAATTATAAATGAAATAAAGAGAAAATGAATTTCATATGATAGGGAAAGTCATGCACTGTCCACATCAGATTTTTAAAATGTAAAATCTTATTAAACGAATCTACGCGGTTCGAGATCAACCCAGAAAAACTTCATCATAGGCAAACTGATTTGCCACATTTACTATATGTGACAGCACATTGAAAATTAAAAAATAGCACATGGCCACTTTACCCGTCAAGCTTGTTTTACCTACTCTCCCCTAAATAACATTGTGGCGTGTGGCAGCAAAGACATCTATCAAAGATGTTTGGAGCCTGTTCCCGAATTATAAGAACAGAGAAGGAGCTAGCTTTTGCTCAGTGATTATAATGTCGGTCTACAATGCATCAGGTCCCTGGTTCGGGGCCCGGCGACGCACAATCGCCACAATGATGACTGGACGTTTGAAACACGCAGCCTTCCTCTCCAACGATCTCACCATCTCAACACGAGATGGCAGCACCATATGGAGTCAGAAGCCTTGACACTCCCTTCCTGGTTGACCACGACTGTCCGTCACGCCGAGACGACACGCCTCCCGGCATTTCTCATCAGCGGAGGGAGTGTGCGGCAGCAAAGACATCTATCAAAGATGCTTGGAGCCTGTTCCCGAATTATAAGAACAGAGGAGGGGCTAGCTTTTGCTCAGTGAATATAATGTCGGTCTTGTAACCAAAGGGTCCCTGATTCAGGGCCCGGCGATGCGGAGTGTGCGGCAGCAAAGACATCTATCAAAGATGCTTGGAGCCTGTTCCCGAATTATAAGAACAGAGGAGGAGCTAGCTTTTGCTCAGTGATTATAATGTCGGTCTTGTAACCAAAGGGTCCCTGGTTCGGGGCCCGGCGACGCACAATCGCCACAGTGGTTACCCTGGACGCTTGAAACACGCAACCTTCCTCTCCAACGATTTCGCCTCTCAACATGAGATGGCAGCACTACACGGAGTCAGAAGCCTTAACACTCCCTTCCTGGTTGACCACGTCTGCCCGTCATGCCGAGGCGACACGCCTCCCGGCCCTGACCGTCACGCGAGGCGACACGCCTCCCGGCCTTCCTTTCATCAGCGGAGGCAGTGTGCGGCAGCAAAGACATCTATAAAGGTGCTTGGAGCCTGTTCCCGAATTATAAGAACAGAGGAGGAGCTAGCTTTTGTTCAGTGATTATAATGTCGGTCTTGTAACCAAAGGGTCCCTGGTTCGGGGCCCGGCGACGCACAATCGCCACAGGCGCATAGCACGTTTCTTGATGCCGCAATCGACTATTACATGTTGACGAGTGTGTAATAAGAGCGAAACCAATCAATGGATGCTGTTAACTGAAATGAGAGTACAATCTTAGCCTTTCTTGTGGTTGAAGAACATACGACAATTTGTAAATCATGCGCAAATACATTATTTTTAGAGACCTTGAACAATAATTTACTTCTTTTAACTTCGACTTTGATTTATTTAAACATATATTAAAGATAATTAAACTACGATATGCAAAAAAAAATCTGTCATTCTACATATTTTTCTTCACCTTAGTAAAATATGTTGCCATTCCGAAAACAAAATTAGGTATTTTTAACTAAACTTATCGCTTACTATTTTTCTAGTTTTTTTTTTTTCGACGAGGTACTAAAAGACACAAATTTCATGTGCCTTAACTTCAGATGACAGCGCCTAAGGTTGTAATTAATGTTTCGAGTCATTAATGTTCTTAACAGCTTGAAAAATGGACGAAAATATGTTTACGAGGCATAGAGTGGTAGTAAAATAACAAGTCGTGTTAATGAACAAGGAAGTGATTAAAGATTAGCATTTCCTTTAGTAAACTTTCGTATTATATAAGGTTGAAAAATTGTAACATGTACAGTCGGTCAAATAAAAATTCGAACGCTGCTCGTTTATCCGACTTCTAAAGACGTACAGTAAAACAGAATATATCGTTAGTCTCGGAATAATATATTTTATAAATATATATGCATCTAATTTACATAAGAGGTTGTCTTTATATTAAATTTTGTATACCAACTCGATTTTCTCAAAGCGTAACACCTATTTTTATATTAGATTTTCATAAAGGTTTGGCGCTAGTTATGCGCTTGGTAACATGGAATAGCCGATATCTATTTCTGATTATTAACTAAATTAACTTTAATTACAAATTGTAAACTAAATTCACATATTACTTTCCTTATATACAATAATGTGTAAGAAAAGTATTGTGACGGAGTCGAAAATTCGAATTCGAGTTTTCGACGGGAGAATAAGTTTCAAACATCCCTGATCATGAATCGAACATTTTTGAGGTGATGTCTGTGTGTGTGTGTGTGTCAGTGAGTCTGTGGAGACGATAACTGACGAGCGAATGGACCGATTCGAACCAAATTTGGTACAAAAATTACGATCCGTGAATACTGGACGCTTATTGTTTTTATACGCAATCGAATGTTCAGAATCCATCTAAATTTTCGAGTGAAATTTTGAAAAAATCGAAACCTCTAATAAAATTACTCAAATAGACATTTCTTATGTAATGTTTCATTAGAAACCGATTAACATAAATTTTAGAGCGCTAACACGAACCGTTTTCGAGATATTGCATATTTTTCAAAAAAATTATCAAAAAATTATATAAAATTAAAAAAAAATTTTCCTATTGAGAAACATGTTTACTTTTCATATGTAATATCATGCGATAAATTGGGTGACATCATTCTCGTGGATTTAATTCCATTCATGAAAAAAGATACTTTGTGTAATACTTTTGTATTTGAACGCCAATAGTCATGTATCTGCTATAAGAATAACTTATTTCTCAGAGATTTTGGCGATGAATTTGGCGGAATGTCGCCAACTTGGTGACTTTTTAAAATGTTACCAAATAAAAAAAACCCTAGTCAAATGGATAGAAATGACGCTAAATCAATGGAAATAACGACTAATTGTCGAAAATTCAATATCTTGGGAAAAATATAAGGATTTACTATAAGAATAACCTGCTTTTTTTCTACTGTAAGAGTAGTAAATACATTGCATTATATAAGGAAAGTCATGTGCTACACACATCAGATTTTTTTCTTTAATGTGAGGAATGTCTAATGAATTATTTGCAGGCAAATGCTTAATTAACATACGTGTGACTTTGTATGGCAAATTGCAGAGTATATTTAAAATAAATTGTGTGCGAACCACGAAAAAAACGTTAGTGAAGTTTACTGTTTTAATGCAATACACATATATGTGCTTAGTTTACTGTTTTAATGTAATACACATATATGTGCTTGTTAAATAAAAATCAATAGGCAAAGAAACATTATAGAATTTTTAATTAAATCAACCTAAGTAGAAATTGGATATAAATTTTTGATTAATTCGAATAAAATTCCAATGATTCCGTCTCAACTTCGAGAAAAAAATTATACGATTAAGCCTCATTTAATATTAACATAGTGACGGTTTAAAATGTCCTTTATGCTGTCCCTAAAATTCACGGGTCCCAAAATATTTTTCATGGGATCTTTTGTAAATAATGTGTAATATCAGCGAAATAAAGTATTACTACAAAGCATACGTGATCTTCACTTTTACTAGATTAAATATGTGGAATGGTATTTTCCATATATCCTTCGTATTTTTATTCGTAATCACATACACATTATAACATAATGTCGACATGATAAATTTTATGATGACATAAAAATAGGGTGTTGGCATTTGAGTTTTAGGGAAAAAATGAGCAATTAAATAAAGATGATCCCATATACAAATTAGATGCACATTTATTTATAACAGATATTATTCAGAGTCTAATGATACTCCTGGCTTGTCTTCACGACCCGAGAATCCGAAATAACGTGTTCGAATTTTGATTTTGACGAGTGTGAATGGGTTAATTTTTATCTGTATCTACTACTGTATAGAAATAACGTCTGTTCTACCCAAAATTACGGATTTAGATTTTTTGACTGAAATACATATTTTGAGAGCTCCTGAATACGTTTCAAACGCTTTCAAAGGATGTTCATCTCCCTCACCCCCCCCCCCCTCCTCACTGTGCATGTGTGTATATGCATCTGAAGTGTAGACAGTCGATCAAACAATCAAAAAACCGATTATTATTCCGACTTTTCGAGTTGTTAACGTTAAAAACATATTTTTTGTGTTAATATTATGTACATTTATCTTAATGTACCACCTTAGAAAAACAACCCCCATTCATTGATATTAACTTCCGTAGCGAGGATTTGCCATGTTGAACACAATTTTGGGTATGCTCCTCGCTGGCATTGAATAAATAAACAAATGTCATTTTAATCAATTAAACTCAATTTAATGTATTATGCAAGAGGAAATGAATTCGAGTCTGCAGGGAAAGTCATATGCTGTCCACAAATATTTTATACTCCGATACTCCCTAGTAGCATTTAATATTGGTCCAATATTGGACCAATATTGTATATCTTTGCGTTACATTGGAAATATTTCCAACGTAATCCCAATATTGGGCAAATATTGGGGTTACATTGGCCTCCAATATTGGGTAATATTTTCATTACAACATTACGTCAGTATTGTTGTTACATTGGAAATATTGGCGTAATATTGTGTCAATATTTAAAGCCAATATTGGGTCAATTCCATTAAAATGTTTTTTCATATGAGTCCAATATTGGAGCCAATTCCGTTAAAATGTTTTTTCATATGGGTCCAATATTGGAGCCAATCCGTTAAAATGTTTTTCATATGGGTCCAATATTGGAGCAATAAAAAGCCAGAATAGGGTCAATAGTGGATTGCTATTAAGACTGGTGCAAATGGTCGTAAAAAATGTGAAAAAATAATATATGAGAAAATTGAGAGACGCGAAAATCAGTAACCTAAACTTATCGTTATTTTCCATGACTTTGAAAGCAGGTACTTACCTACTTTTACTAAAGGCCCAGATTAATCTGATACGTATATTAGATAACTACGACATGCAGAAAAAATGTACTCATTTGTCTTTTCCCTTTAACGGCTCTTCTTGAAAACAAAAACACCTATTTTATTAAAATTTATGGTTGACCATCCCTCAAGATTTTGTTTTGGTCAAAGTACTAAAGAAAACGTGTTACTCAACTTTAGAAAACAGCGTGTATAAGATGGCACTAAATAGTTTGAGTGATTGCGTCCTTAACGAGTTAAAAACATTCTAATGTGAGGCGAGCAGTACCAGATTTTTTTCTACATAATGCAATGAATTTACTTCTTTCATAGAGAAATAATGGAATATATCTGATGTGGTCAGAACATGACTTTTCTTCAGACTCAAATTCCTTTTTTTCTTTATCTTTTTAATAATTCCTTAAATTAAGTTTAATTGCACAAAATATCACGTATAATTATTTAAAATCACACTGAATTTGCACTCTTAATTCATATCTCGTTTTCATTTGGTAACTGGATGCGTCCAGCTACCAAATAAAAACAGATGCCCGCCTTTGAAAATACGCATATTTTCCAAAGGCGGAACAGCAAAAATGTGAAAAAACAAAAATATCTCGAGAAAGATTAGTCCTAGAGTGATGGGGTTGATCTTATTCTTTTCATCACCAAAAAATTACGTAGAATACAAACATTTAATTGATATATTGAACATACGCAGTCTTTTATTTTAGATTTTGATGATTTTTGCGGGCCATATCGTAAAAAAGGCAGGTTTTTCGTTTTAATCATACCAAAATTTAATTAGCACTAGGATAACCTAGCTACAAGTGACTTATCTACCAAATTTTGTGAAAATTGGCAAATTACTTTATTAGCTAGAGTGGATACATGCGATTTTTACGAACCATTTCACAAAAAGGGCAGGTTATTTTATCCCTGATAGTACCAAAACCTAATCAGTACTAAAGTCACCCACAAGTGACTTACATATAAAATTTTATGAAATTTGGTCTATTAGTTTTTGAGTTTGAGTCGATACATATATTGCACGCGCATACACACATACACACAAACACATTCGATTCAAGTTTAGGAATGTTTGAAACGTGCTTTTCCGTTGAAAATTCGAACTTACCTTGTCACAATACTTACCCCTACACATTACGTGAATGAAATAGTCCTCCCATTAACCCCCTACGTTAATGAAATATTCCTCCCATTAATTTTCAAAAAGTTATACTTTTTAAATTTTTATACGACCCCCTTAGACAAATTTGGACAATCAGAAAATTTTTATTTTTAATGAAACAAGAACATTAAAAAAAAACCCGCATATCTGTATCTTTAAAATCAACTGAATTATGATAAAGGAAAAAATCTGACTTATGCCACTTTTCCGTACCATGTGAAAGGCTGTTTCATCAATGAAAATAGGGATCACAAACAAATTGACAATGGAAATTGTTTAGATCAAAAATAAGTTAACATGTGTAAAAAATTTTATCACAAATGCATCTAAATAAAGCATTACTCAGACAGAGATCATATAAAGTAGTGGTACTCACTACGGGGTTGGGTATCCCATGTATTATCATCCAGGTTTGTCTTTTTGTGATATGTCACAAATTTACATTTCTAATTTGATATATGGTTCACATTCACAATGTTCAATTTTCAATTAAATATAACTCGCTCAATTTTAAAGATACAGATATGCGGTTTTTTTAATGATCTTGTTGCATTAAAAACAAAAAAATTCTCATTGACCAAATTTGCCTAAGGGGATCGTATAAAATTGTAAGAAGTGTAACTTTTTGAAAATGAATGGGAGGACTATTTCATTAACGTAGTCTAACGTTATTTCCTACCTTACTTTTAACATTTTTGCAATTTACATTGCCCACTTATTTCCAATAAACAAAGAATTAAAGCGCGTTTCAATATTTTTGAGCCACCCTGTATAGGGAAACTAATTATTATCCATCAAATCATCATTTTGTTGAAGACGGCGGCAAAACAGTTTACTGGTAAATTTGCTCAGCAACGCACAACCTTTACTGTAATTTATAAACCTGAAACAGTACCTTAAAAATACAAAACACTTGACACATTTTATTCACTATTATCATTTATTTATTGATGGCAATTTACTACCAATTACATTTCAATATTTGCTGGTGTAAAAAAAACTTTTCCGGTCTGTCAAAATGTTCGTATATTTTTTCAAAGTGGACCTTATATCGCATGATGTCACAGGAGCGTACTTACAGTCGAAAGTGACATTTCTAGAACCGGAAGTTGAAATCCTTAGTGTGATGCACAACACTTTCAGAATTTGATGCTATATCCAGCACATTTATCATCTAAGCTCTATATATAGCCAATGCCGAGAAATAGACATTTCAAGTAAAATGGAAATTTTTGAGCAAGAAATGAAATGGATATGCAAATCCTTGCAGTACCCTCTGCCTCCTTTGGAATTTGATGCTGAATCCATATCAATTATTATCTAAGCTTTGTCTATAGCAGATTTTGAGAAATAAATGCTTTAAAAGCATTATTTTAGTAAAAACAATTGTATGGCAACATTTTTGTCCCCTAAGAAAAGCAGGGAAAATAAATAAAAAATTAATTAATCCCTTAAAATAGCCATTTATAGGTGCTAACCCTTAAAAAAAGTATTTATAGGCGCTAGAAGATTTGGGTAGTGAACTCTTAGGGCCATTAATGGATATATGTGTTAAAATCCTATGATTCTACAGCCAAGAGAAAAATAGTCATAAATGGAGTAAAATCCGGACTCTAATTATTACTTATGTATATTCTGAAACCGCTTGTTCTCTTAATTTTCATCATATCGCACTTAGATCGTAGCTTTGTCCAATGAGAAAGTGTTTTAAAATTTATTATTAATTATTTAGTATTAATTATTTCGAATTTTCGTTCTGCAGCTATTACTTTCCTGGGTCACGTGATACAACTAATTTTTGACATACGCGTCTTGCCTTTATCGGTGTTGGTGTTCTGTCTAATTTATTCTAACAAAGAAGGCTATTTTTACTTTCCCTACAATATACGGTAATGTATAGAAAAAGTATTAGAAGCTTGTCGAAAATCGTAACTCGAGTTTTCGACGAATTTACACGTTTTAGAGTACTCTAGAACACAAAAACATTATTTTGAACGTGACGTTTGTATGTGAATGTGTGTGTCTGTGCAATGTGTGTATCCACTCTAACTCAAAACTATTAAACAAAATTTTATAAAGTTAAGAACTCTGCATGCGTGGGTATCTCAAAACACAACCATTTTCATCCACTTATATCATCATCCTTTCCCGAATCCTCCCCTTATAATTCTTCCACCAAAAGTCTCCATCCATAATGCAACACAGGATAATTCAACTCAATCTACAGCGGCTATTTTTCCATTTATTTCTCCAGGCCCTTTCATTTGCACCAGGGCCCCACCCTTACTCCAGGGACTGTCCTGTGTTACACCCTTCTTTCAGAAGCGCCGGTTAAGGAATTATACTGACTACCGGAAATATCAACAGGTAGCCTCAGACGAGATGAAATATGTTCCTGTTCAGTTTTTTTTGCTGGAGGCAATTTTATGAGGAAATGTCTAAATAGTAGAGAAGAGCGATCAAAACTTTATCTTACAGTCGAATATCGAATATTAATCAAATTTCGAATATTCGAATATTCAAATATCCCTGACGGTTACTGGAAATTGTTAATATATAATATCTATATTTTTAAAATATTATTTAGTAAAAAGTATTATTTAGTATTATTAATAAATATATATTGTTACGAAAACATAATATATTTCACAGCTCTTTAACCCCCGAAAAGGAGCAACCATTGCTATTGCATGAAGGGGGGGGGGGGCTACATTGGCAACATTTTTGTGACCTGAATCCCAAATTTGGTGCAATATCGCCAAATTGGCAAGTTTCCGAATCTAGTGAAACTTTCTAGATTTTCCCATTGACTTCGTTAATACGTCCGTTTTTTAAAAATTTCTTTGGAGAGTATATAAGGGAGTCACCGTTCATTTGAACAGAGTTGACGTTATACGAGTCAAATTTAATGCGAAACGTCAGTGCTTTGAGAATAGATGCTGCTGTTTGTGAGTCAGTTGAGTTGTTAACTGCTACGATTAACAGCTGTTTTACTGTACCAAATAGTTATTTTGTGATCGTGTAACATTGTAATAGTGTTATTAGTTGTAAATGATTCATGTTTGCGCTTATTGATGCTTTCAAATAAAAGCGTTAGTTATCCAGAAATTTGGACTTATTTTTGTATCCTGATAGTACACCCACTATTTCAGAAGATATGTCGTAACAATACTAAAAATCTAATGTGGGCAGCACATGACTTTCATTATATAATGCAATGAATTTACTACTTTTACAGTAAAAAAATAGGTTTTTCTTATAGTAGATATATTCTTTTCAAGATATTGAATTTTCGACAATTACTCGTTATTTTCATTGATTTAGCGTCATTTTAATCCATTTGGCGAGATTTTCTTTAATTTGACACCATTTCAAAAATTCGCCAAGTTGGCGACATTCCACCAAATTTGTCACCAAAATCTCGCCAAACTTTTCTGACGGAAAAATAAGTTATTCTTATAGCAGATAAATGACTATTGGCGTTCAATACAAAAGTATTACTCAAAGTATCTTTTCTCATGAATGGAACGAGCTAGAGAACGATGTGTACCCACGAAAATGATGTCACCAAATATATCGCATAGTATTACATATGAAAGTGAACATGTTTCTCAATAGGAAATATATATTTTTTATTTTATATGACTTTTCGATAATTTTTTCGAAAAATGTGCAATATCTCGAGAACGGTTCATTTTAGCGTTCTAAAATTTATCTTAATCGTTTTCTAATGAAAAATTACATAAGAAATGTCTGTTTGCGTAACTTTATTAGCGGTTTTGATTTTTTGACGATTTTTTCAAAATTTCACTCGAAAATTTGGGGGGTTCTGAACATTCGATTACGTTTAAAAATGATAGTTTTCCAGTGTTTACGGATTGTGATTTTTGTACCAAATTTCGTTCGAATCGGTTCATTCGTTCGTCAGTTATCGTCACCACACACACACACACATACACACACACATACACACACACATACATACACACATACACACACATACATACACACACACACACACACACACACACACACACACACACACACACACACACACACACACAGACATCACTTCAAAATGTTTAATTCGTGATCAGGGATGCTTAAAACGTGCTCTCCCGTCGAAAAACTCGAATTCGAATTCGAATTTTCGACCCCGTCACAATACTTTCCTTATACATTATGTATATAAGGAAAGTAAAAATAGGTTATTCTTATAGTAGATACTTATATTCTTTCCAAAATATTGAATTTTCGTCAATTAGTTGTCATTTCCATTGATTTGGCGTCATTTTTAAATCCGTCGCCAAAATCTCGCCAAGAGTTATGGACGGAGAAATAATGTTATTCTTATAGCAGATAAAGGATTATTGGCGTTCAAATACAAAAGTATTACTCAAAGTATCTTTTCTCGTGAATGGAACGAGCTAGATCCACGATAATGATGTCACCAAATTTATCGCATGATATTACATAAGAAAAGTGAACGTGTTTCTTAACAGGTAATTTTTTTTTTAATTTGTCGGTTTTTTTAATAAATTTATTGGGAAAATGTGCAATATCTCGGGAACGGTTCATGCTAGCGTTCTAAAGTTTATGTCAATCGTTTTCTAAGGAAAAATTACATAAGAAATGTCTATTTGCGTAACTTTATTAAAGGTTTAAATTTTTTAATGATTTTTTCAAAATTTCTCTCGAATATTTAGGGGGGTTCTGCACATTCGATTTTGTTTAGAAACAATAGGCTTCCAGTATTCACAGATTGTAATTTTTGTACCAAATTTTATTCAAATCACTCCATTCGTTCGTGAGATATCGTCTCCACAGACTCACACACATACTTTCACACACACACACACACACACACACACACAGGCATCACCTAAAGAATGTTCGATTCGTGATCAGGGATGCTTGAAACGTGGTCTCCTGTCAAAAACTCGAGTTTGAATTTTCGACCCCGTCCCAATTCTTTCCTTATACTATGTGTATAAAGAAAATAAAAATCTGATGTAGGAAACATGTGACATTCATTGCGTAATGCAATGATTTTACTTCTTTCAATGTGAAATAATGAACAAGACCCACGGCATAATGTCTTTTAGCGTTGAAAAGTACAGCGACATTGGGCGCTTTTTTGGATGAAAGCATCTAAAATTATTTTGAAGTTCCAAATTAATTTATATTTCTGGTAAAAATAATGTGACAATTTGAAATGTTTCTAACATATGCTCAATATATTCCATTATATTAAAATATGTTTATTATTAATTCATCAATTTAGCCTTCATTTTGGTACCATTAGCGTCATTTTGCATAATTTGGCACCAAAAACGCTAAGTGTTTTGTTACATATTCGATAATAATCATATTTATACAATATTTAGATAAATTTATTTGAAAACGTGCAATAATATCTCAAGGACGGTTCTCACTTACGATTTTTTCAAAAATTCGGGTATCTTTCGAACGTTTGATCGCGTTTAAAATCAATACGGTTCCAGTATTTATGGATCGTAAATAATCGTGCAAAATCTCGTTCCAAATGCTTCAATGGATCATGAGATCTATCTATTTCTCACACTCACTCACTCACACATACATACACACACGCACACACACACACACACACACCAACCTGGCGATATTTTGTTCCAGATTGACGAAAATATCGCTAAAATTGCAACATTGACGTCAAGTTAGTGAAAATGACGCCTAATTAGTGAATTATTAAAATAGTTTAATATTTGAACTATATTACTTATTGAGGATGCTACAAATATTGATAATTGTTAATGTAGAGTTGCGGAATTATAAGTTAATTGGCTACTTCGAAATATTTTTGCATGTTGTCATCTGGAAATGCGCCAAATGCAGAATGCAAGGTTAAAAGCAAAATACCGTGGATCTTATACATCCTTTTTTCACTGTGAAAGAAGTAAATCCACTGCATTAAATAAGGAAAGTCATGTGCAACCTACATCGCATATTTTTTGTATTATATGCTGTTAACGAAGTTATTTTAATTTCATTCTTTAGCAGTAGTTTGAGCTGTACGCATTAATAACGTCTTGTCTCTGCATAAAATACAAAAATCAACATTGTACTCCTTTCAGTGTCCGAAATATATGGAGGGGGGGGGGATGAAAAAGCCATTTGATATATCATGTAAAAGTGTTCGTTAGAGCCTTCAATATTGTACCTTAAAGTTTTGAACGGAACTTTGCTGGTGCTCTGCCGGGTATCTTAATTGAACGCATTATTGAAGAAAGAAAGATAAAATGAATGCAGGAAAAGTCATGTGCTGCCCATATTATGATATAAATCGGCTAAAAATATATACTCTACTAAAAGCGTAAAAAACTATTGCGTCCCCCAACTAGCAGTTACTAGTGTACCTCAATCGTAAAGCCAATAACTAGCAGAGGACCTGGTGGCTTGTAACTGTCGATCCAAGAGAACATTTATTCAAGATTTCAAAAAATACGAGATTTTCAAATATTTGTAAAAAATTTCTAAAATCAGTGTAAAAAGAAGGGGGTACCATAAAAACTATCTCCTCATTCAAAAATAAAGTAAGATTCCCGGTTTTTTGTTTGAACGGGAGACAGATAATTTTTCAAAAGTCTCTAAAAGCTGAGTTTTTCATAAGTCGATAGTTTACTTATACAGATTTAAGAAACGAATAAAAGCGAGTACTTTAAATAATATCGAGTATTATCCGTATTGGTCAATTTAAAACTGTCACCAAACAAGGACTAGTTGAGGCACAGTCTTAAAAATTCATCTTCGGAAACCGCCATTCCGTAGCTCTGGAAAAGTATATTTGTTTGTTTTGTTATCACTCCGTTTATTAATTTTTTACAATTAAATAAATGATTCAATAACTTTCATCTCAAAGCGATGTAGCAGATTCAGAAGATCTTATTTTTTCCCGACTTTAGTTTGGGCCGTTTCGATTACTGGAAAGTAGTGTACGGGTTTCAACAGACGGTGTTTGTGAGATTTTTGGTGGAGGGTGCAGGCGGAGACCGTGAAGGACTTATCTAGATATAGTAGACTGTTTTTAAAGAATCAGTGTCCAGAATGATGTCAGGAGGTTTAGAGAACATGTATATGTCCTGTTCGTTTCCGACGGGGCGGCAAGGAAACACCCTTGAAATTATTACTTTTGGTGGATGGGCGTCCGGGGAGAAGGGGAGGCTCCCATTTTTTAAGTATGTCTTTTTATCTATCTTAGCGACTTTTGCTCCGATTTTGATGCAATTTGCACTTTTATTTATACTTTGCAGCGGACCCACTCCACCTGCTCACGCTGAACTTCTACCCATTTTCGCTGCTGGGCAAATTCTACGCCCATTACACGGACGCAGAAATTGCAAGAAAAGAACTGTTATAAAAATTGGCTGCTATATTTTTTGTGAAGCAGAACTTGATAAACACGGACTGCTTTAAAAACTGGTTCCTATATTTAGTGACACAGAACGTGATAAAACTTACTGCTTTAAAAACTGATTGCTATATTTAGTGACGCAGAACTTAACAAAAGTGGACAGCTCTAAAAATTGGCTGCTATATTTTGTGCTGCAGAACTTGCTAAAAAAAGGACTGCTATAAAAACAGGTTGCTGTAGTTAGTGACGAAGAACTTGGTAAAAAACGGACTGCTATGAAAACTGATTGCTATATTTATTGATCGCTAGTAGCGGGCACCGCAACTAGTGTAATAGGAATGTTTGAGAAAGCCGGGTATAGATAGAGATTCGCTAAATATTTTTGATCTACGTTTTAGAAATACATATTATAGGATTTGTGTAGCTTATGAGTCAATGTTAGGCTTGTCTTTGCTATTTAAAGCTTATGACTCGACGTTTGATGAACTTGGCATCACTTTTCGAATCATTTGCTTTCTCAGATATATATATTTTTCTTTTTTACAAAGTTCCGAGGAAAAATTGGCTTTCCCCTCGGGACACTTGGAAAAGTTCAAGGTTTTATATAAGAACGTGACATAGCCGACTGCATCAAGGTTCTTTTTCAACAAATCTACCGAACGAATTGGAAATTGATACTCGTTTGTTTGTTTCCTAAATATCCCGGATGTTCACGTTTTATGCAACATACACATCATATCATATAATTTGAATACAGACACTTAGATGTGGCAGATATTTGGTAGGTAGTTAAGTGGACACAATACATTTTCAGCCGTAAAATCGGTAGTATTGTGTGCTGTTTTCAATGTGGTATAAAAAAAATCCCTTATGCATATATTTTACCACATAACTTTTATAGCATAAGAAAGTCTACAGAATATAAAAATAATTTGATGTACTGTATATTATAGATTATTAATTGTTATTAAAACAAATAAGGAAAGACTAAATTAAAAAAAACACGAATTTGGACTAATACTTTTTTACATTTTTCGAAAAAGAAAGTTTAAAATATTAAAATATTGAAATTATTTTTATATATTTATAATCTGAACCTTATTTCCGACAAAACAAGAAAAAGTACTTACATTTTTATCTATTACGTTCGGGGGTATAAATGTCCAAAGTGTTTGCACTTTTCGTAAGTTCCATTTTCCGCCACAAAGCCTCAAGCATAGATGTTATTCACATCAATAATAATATCAGTCATAAGTACCTGCAGGAAATTTTTTTAAAAGATAATACTACTGAGATTTTTTAAGCTAACATAATATATTTATTCTGCAGACCAAAATTTTAAATAAAAAATTAAGTTTCAAAATTTTATAAACTGAAAACATTTCAAAATGCCATAATTTAGTGATGTCATTTCCTTCCTAAATGAAAACTATCAATCCAAATAGCAAAATCCTGGATCACAGAGTAAAAACTGATTAATGAAGCTCGCATGTCAAATTTCAGAGCATTAGGATAATACAAAATACACAACTTCCTTGTATTAAGCAGCCATAAGTCAGTTAGGTAACTACAATTGTTTTGAGGGCGTTGTAAGCCTCTTTCATCAGACCAAAACAGAACAGTTAGAACAGCATGCATCCTTAACAAAAGTTAAAAGCGAACTGCTGTAGCTACTGCTTGGCAGCTCTAAGCTTTTCTTAAGAGTACTTACTGTTCTAACTGTTCCGTTTTGGCTTGATGAGGGAGCCTTATAATGCCCTCAAAACAATTGTAGTCACCTAACTTATCAGTGCTTTATACAAGGAAGGTGGTATTTTATATTATCCAAATTCTCTGAGAGTTTACATGCGGGTACAAACAAGGCTTATACAAGGAAGAATGTATTTTGTCTTTCATGCAGCAAATTGTTTTTATTGTCATTAACATAATAGTTTTTTTGTTATTCTTGTAGGTAAGTGGGGAAAAAAAATCTGAGCAGTACACAAATTCCCAGATATGATGCAATGAATTTACTTCTTTCACAGTGAAATAATCTGATGTGAGCAGTACATGACTTTCCTTATATAATGCTATGAATTTACTACTTTTACAGTAAAAAAAATAGGTTATTCTTAAGCTTCGTAAAATAATAATAGACACATGTAATTTTCCATTAACCTTGGGTTATTCCTATAATAGATACTTATATTCTTTCCAAGATATTGAATTTTCATCAATTAGTCGTAATTTTCATTGATTTAGCGTCATTTTTATCCATTTGGCAAGATTTTCGTTAATTTGGCAACATTTAAAAAAGTAGCCAAGTTGGCAACATTCTGCCAAATACATCGCCAAAATCTCACCAAGCGTTATGGACGGAGAAATAAGTTATTCTTATAGCAGATATATAATTATTGGCGTTCAAATGCAAAAGTATTACTCAAAGTATTTTTTCTCATGAATGGAACGAGTTAGATCCATATGAGAATGATGTCACCAAATTAATGGCATAATATTACATATGAAAAGTAAACATGTTTTTCAACATTTAATATTTTTTTTCAATTTTTGGGATTTTTTGATAAATTTATTTGAAAAATGGGCAATATCTGGGAAACGGTTCACGCTAGTGTTCTAAAGTTTATGTCAATCGTTTTCTAAAGAAAAATTACATAAGAAATGTCTATTTGAGTAACTTTATTAAAGCTTTTGATTTTTTGATGTTTTTTTCAAAATTTCACTCGAAAATTTAGGGGGAGTTCTGAACATTCGATTGTGTTAAAAACAATAGGCTTCCAGTATTCATGGATTGCAATTTTTGTACCAAATTTCATTCGAATCGCTCCATTCGTTCGTGAGATATCGTCTCCGCAGACTCACTGACACACACACACACACACACACAGATATCACCTCAAAAATGTTCGATTCATGATCAGGGATGCTTGAAACGTGCTCTCCCTTCGAAAACTCGATTTCGAATTTTCGACCCCGTCACAATACTTTCCTTATACATTATTGTATATAAGGAAAGTAAAAATGATGTATAATGCCCCAATATTTACAGTATTTCTTGCTAGTGTGGTTGTTCTTTCTTATATTGCTCGAACTAAAAGTGCTTTAACCTTTTGCTTACAGGTGGGACAGCGTCAATCCCAAATGGACACCAATGTCTGCAAAGGGGGATCGGACGGTTTGGGATAGGGTATGCCAAATACCTGTCTTTTTGAGAGGTTCTTCGTTTGGAATGGACGCTGTCCCACCCGTAAACAAAAGGTTAAAATTTCATATTAACATGAAAACTATGAAAAAACTAGGATTTTAATAAATCTTCAGTTGCTCAACACTGCTATCACTTGGACCACAGTTTTGAGTTTTCTTCAGCAAGGATCACACAAAAATATACGTCGATCTATGTCCTTGACTTCTTTAAGGACTTCCATATCCAGAAAAATTCTAGTAATTTTATTAATGACTTGTTCATTTTTGTCAGCAATGCGGCGGTGTGCCCTGTAAATTTTACCACTTTCTTTGTTCTATTTCTCAACGTTTGGGGATCTTGGATCGTTTTAACTTATTTTTCGTCTTGTTGAGTCTCATTTTTACTTTCCTTATATACATAATGTATAAGGAAAGTATTGTGACGGGGTCAAAAATTCGAATTCGAGTTTTCGACGGGAGAGCACGTTTCAAGCATCCCTGATCACGAATCGAACATTTTTGAAGTGATGTCTGTCTGTGTGTGTGTGTGTGTGTGTGTGTGTGTGAATGTATGTGTGTGTGTGAAAGTATGTGTGTGTGTGTGAAAGTATGCGTGTGTGTGTGAAAGTATGCGTGTGTGTGTGTGTCAGTGAGTCTGTGGAGACGATAACTGACGAACGAATGGACCGATTCGAACCAAATTTGGTACAAAAATCACAATCCGTAAGCACTGGAAGCCTATTGTTTTTATACGCAATCGAACGTTCAGAACCCCCCTAAATTTTCGAATAAAATTTTGAAAAAATCGCCAAAAAATCAAAACCACTAATAAAGTTACTTAAATAGACATTTCTTATGTAATTTTTCATTAGAAAACGATTGGCATAAACTTTAGAACGCTAACACAAACCGTTCTCGAGATATTGCACATTTTTCAAAAAAATTATCAAAAAATTATATAAAATAAAAAAAAAATATCTCCTATTGAGAAACATGTTCACTTTTTATGTGTAATACCATACGATAAATTGGGTGACATCATTCTCGTGGATCTAGCTCGTTCCATACATGGAAAAAGACACTTTGAGTAATACTTTTGTATTTAAACGCCAATAGTCATTTGTCTGCTGTAAGAATAACTTATTTCTTCATCCATAACGCTGGGCGAGATTTTGGCGACGAATTTGGCGGAATGTCGCCAACTTGGCGACTTTTTGAAATGTTGCCAAATTAACGAAAATCTCGCCAAATGGATAAAAATGACGCTAAATCAATGAAAATGACGACTAATTGTCGAAAATTCAATATCTTGGAAAGAATATTAGTATCTACTATAAGAAAAACCTATTTTTTACTGTAAAAGTAGTAAATTAATTACATTATATAAGGAAAGTCATTTGTTGACCACATCAGATTTTTTTGTTCACACTTGAGTCGTCTTGTCGGGATATTTCTGTTACATGTTGGTGCACGCCAATCTTTTGTGCTACTTCTCGTTTCGAATTGGCTGAAATATTCTCCATTCTACTTTCTAATTGGATCTCACAGGTGAACTCTTAATCAACATCTTGGGTATATAAACCCCTCTGTTTCTTCTATTAGTGCTCATTTCGTCTTTTAGATTTCGGGTTTTGTTCTTTTACTCTGACGAAGAAAATCCAGAATATCCTCGAAAACAGCTGTATGCTGCATTATTATTACTCGCCTTATATACCTAAAGTATAAAGAAAGTATTGTGATGGGGTCGAAAATTCGAATTCGAGTTTTCGACGGGAGAGCACGTTTCAAGCACGTTCCCTGATAGCGAATCGAACATTTTTGAGGTTATGTCTGTGTGTGTGTGCGTGTGAAAGTATGTGTGTGAGTGTGTGTGTGCGTGTGTGTGCGTGTATGTGTGCGTGTGTGTGAGTGTGTGTGTGTGTGTGTGTCAGTGAGCCTATAGAGACGATAACTGACGAACGAATGGACCGATTCGAATGAAATTTGGGTGGATGTGTGTTGTTGTTGTTGTTGAGACCCAGACCGTCCGACCTACCTACCAGAGAGGTGTAAGGTAACTGTTTGGACGGCCGGGAAGTGCCATCCAATTTAGACCGGAATCCAGTGGGGGAGACATCCACAGGGACCGTACCCTCCTTACCCTACCACCAACCTCTCGGAAGGACATACGGACCCACATGTTTAACGTGATCGTACTCGGCATGAACACGGCGGCAGTTGTGGCAGCGTGCAAATCCAGCGCGCAAACCACCGGGCTACCGCGCCCGAAATGTGCCAACAGCACGCGGTGTTCCCAGGTGATCACCCACCCAAGTACTAACCGCGCCCGATGCTGCTTGACTTTGGTGATTTAACGAGAACTCGTGCTGTCAGCACGGTAAGGGCGTTGGCCCGGGAGTGGATATGGATGTGTGTGAATGTTAGTGAGTCTGTGAAGACGGCATCTTACGAACGAATGTGGCGATTCGAATGAAATTTGGTACAAAAATTACAATCCATGATTACTGGAAGCCTGTTGTTTTTAAACACAATCGAATGGTTAGACTCCCCCCCCCCTCTAAATTTTCGAATGAAATTTTGAAAAAATCACCAAAAGATCAAAACCTTTCATAAAGTTACGCAAATAGACATCTCTTAGGTAATTTTCCCTTAGAAAACGATTGACATAAACTTTAGAACGCTAGCTTAAACTGTTCTTCAGATATTGCACATTTTTCAAATAAATTTATCAAAAAATCCCATAAATTAAAAAAAAAATATTAACTGTTGAAAAACATGTTCACTTTTCATATGTAATATAATGCGATAAATTGGGTGACATCATTCTCGTGGATCTAGCTCGTTCCATTCACGAGAAAAGATGTTTTGAGTAATACTTTTGTATTTGAACGCCAATGGTCATTCATCTGCTATAAGAATAACTTATTTCTCCGTCCATAACGCTTGGTGAAATTTTGGCGACGAATTTGGGGGAATGTCGCCAACTTGAATACTTTTTAAAATGTTGCCAAGTTAACAAAAATCTTGCCAAATGGAGAAAAATGACCCTAAAACAATGAAAATAGCGACTAATCGACGAAAATTCAATATATTGGAAAGAATATAAGTATCTACTATAAGAATAACCTTTTTTATTTTATTTTACTTTAAAAGCAGTAAATTCATTGTATTATATAAGGAAAGTCATGTGCTGTCCACATCAGATTTTCTTATTTGTGTTTAAATATATTTCTCAAGTTTCTTATCTATTGTACTAAGTGTTTTGTAACTTGAGTGTGGCTCGACTGCACTCTCTCATACCAGAATTCATACTATTTTTCAAATTTTTCTAGAAAACATTTGAAAAATCGATATCGTGGATCTAAATGATTACAACTATAGCGTGTTATCCTTCACTTTAAAGGGTTTAAAAAAAATCATACCATAAAATCATACCAAAAATCGTATCATACTTCACAATGTAACCCCGACGTGCCCTCGAGTTTCGCTCGAATGTAAAAAAAATTCTATCTAGTTCTAAATTTTTAATAACAAAGCCGGATATGAAGTTTCATGAAAATCCATTAATAATTGTAGCTGAACGCAAGAAATCGACCACAGACATCAGAGACAGACAGACAGACAGAAGGACATCACTCAAATAGTCAAAACGTGTTTAGAAGGTCTTAAAACATATATTGGCATCAAAATCTTGAATTGCAAAATGTTCCGGTAAATAGTATTATCTCTATTATATTAAATAAAACAGTATGGGAAAATAAAAAATTCATGGAAATCAAATTTTTTCGAGAAAAATATATTATGCTCCCTGTAAGGAAAACAATGTATCTATTCCAAAACAGCCCCTGATAACTCCTTAGCAAGGATATCAATTTCTTGTGACGTATTAATATTAAACATATATTTCTTTTTTTTCTTATTAGTGAGATTTTATAATTATGAATAAGTTTCTACACAGAGAGAGGGACTACTCAGAGTTCCTCTCTGTCAACCACCTAAAAGATTGAAGAACGCTCTTTCCAACGACGTTTGAACCGAATCCGTAAAGCAATTCCTTCATATTTATTTATTTATTTATTAAATGCATCGAAATTTGAATTTTTTAGGTTATCTCATTATTAGGTTATCTTATTAGGTTATTATTTCACCGCATCCAGGAAATAAAGATTAGCTCGATTCTATAGTTTGGCAAAAAATATATATCTTAGCATTCTAACAATTTTTTTTAATTAATACGCAATTTAATTTTTGATGATTCTTAATTTCAGAATATTCTGTGGCTTTAATTTTTTTACTAGAACGAATTACTCAGCGTTGCCTGGGTCCTAAATAAGCGCCCAATACTTAAATATTGCATTTACAGATAACACTACTCAATTTCCAAATTGTATCTTTAAATCCTAAACCAACCGCTGTTAAATCCCGACGCATCCTCTTTCAAGCAACCGAGCGATGAAAGCAACAAACGCATTTTCCGCCGAAGTCCTCACGTTCGACCTTTCTCCTGGTGGATTTTTCTGCGCATGCCTGCCATAGAAGGTTTAAGCCACGAATTTTGTTCTGATCGTTTCTTTTACTTATTTATTTGTTTTATTTATTTACATTTTTTTTCCAATCTTGAAAAAACGTGCGTCGGGATTTAACAGCGGTTAGTTTAGGATTTAAAGATACGATTTGAAAATTGAGTAGTGTTATCTGTAAATGCATTATTTAAGTATTGGGTGCTTATTTAGCACCCAGGCAACGCTATGTAATTCGTTAAAAAATTAAACCCACAGAATATTTTGAAATCCTAGGAAAACCATCTGCGGTACATCATTAATCATTTGCCACATCTTTCATCTTAAAAAGAAGGAAGTGCTTCAAAGGGTGCTATACATATCTCACACTCCAAAACAAAACACACGTTTATAGAGAAAACAGTAATGTTGTCGCGAAAATCTTACTTTCAGGGTATTAATAGTCTAGCGATATCTCTGTCAGCGGAACCGTCATAAACGGGAGGAGGGTAGAACTCCAGACGAACAGAACGAATTTTGAGAGAAACCCCCCTCAAGGTCGGTAAGAAAAATAAGTATAGCGTTTAAAAGAAAACTACTTTTCATTAAAGGGCTAAGAAACAGAATCAAATGGAGGGACCACCCATACAAATTGTGGAACTCCTTGCAGATAATTTTCTTCTTGCTTTTAGAAGATAGCCTGCATGGAAATTTGGTGACAGTTTAGGAAGATTTTGAAGGGAATTGAGTAGTGTTGATTAGTATTAGATAAATTATTATTTATGACACGGACAACGCCGAGAAAGTCGTTCCAGTATCTCCATATTCGAGATTACCCAATTTATAAATGTTTCAAGTCTTCTCCACCCTCAAAATAGGCACTTTTGATATTGGGCACTTTACTGGATGACAACAGGTAAACATGAATAAATCCGACTCGCCCGAAAGCATACGGTATTGATGATCAATCATTGCGATAGCTAAATCGGGCTCCTGGTCAAGACCAGGCGGCAGCGCCAACCTCGCCGGTTCAACCACACCCCTCCTTACCCCCAGCAACGACAAGCATCCCGCAGGGGGCACGACAGCTCAGTGGTTAGCGTGCGGGAATTGTATACATTACCATGTATTGCAGGGAAAATAATAGTTCCAAGATCTGATTGTAACGATCATTTTGTAAAGCGAGAAGGAGAACAGAGATTCCTTTGCTTCTTTTTAGGGGAAATCAATTTAATAAAAACAAACATATAACATATTGTTATATCAGTTACGACCATGTAATATGGTAATATTTTATAAAAACATAATTTAAATTTATACGTTTCCTAATGTGTTTAACTAATCGCTGCAAAGAGTTAAAATTTTTTACATAACTTTTGCTACCACTTTAGACACATTAGGAAATGTATCATGCATAATCTTCATTTTGTAATATTTTAACCGACTAAAAACGTCATGGTTTTGTACTTTGCTTTACAAACGGGACCGAGATGATTTATTCTTCAGACTTACCTCCGCTTATGCATTTTATTTTTTTTACAGAAGAATTAAACAATGTTGTAATGGAATTTTTTTTAAAAACACAATATGAATCCGTTCAAAATTTCCCCATATTTTAAATTAAGAGCAATGCCGCGTGTATCTGTTAATTTAAGTACAATATCAAGTAAGTATACGTATCAATTTGAGTAATTAAACTCAATGTAAACTTTGTAGGGAAAGACATATGCAGATCACATCAGAGTTTTTCATTTCGTGTCAAAATCTAACTAACACCAGGATAACGCATGACTTACATGACTGACGTAAAATTACGTACAAAGTACGCAAAATAAAGCACTCCTCTTGAGATGATTGCAAGTTGTGAACCACCTTCCCCCCCTACTGGGTATTAATAGACTTGCACGCATCCTTCATTTCCGTAGTTCCTTCATGGATGGGGGAGGGGTATAACTTATAAAGGAAACCCCAGACAAACAGAACGCTTTTGTTACCTGAAGCTTTGTGGATAAAATTCAAGGACAAAAAATAAGAACAGCGTTGTAAGAACGAGAACAAAATAACTTGCAAAGAATAAGAAATGGCAAACGAACGCAGTTTGCAGATTTTACTTTTCCTACAATACATACTGTACGTAAATAAAAAGCATTAAGATGAGGTTAAACATTCGATTCTTTAATTAAGAAAGACATGCACGTTTTGGGCATATCAGAATGCGAATCAACCATTTTTACATTTCCTTATACTT
The DNA here is from genome assembly GCA_951213105.1 of Amaurobius ferox. NCBI lineage: Eukaryota > Metazoa > Arthropoda > Arachnida > Araneae > Amaurobiidae > Amaurobius > Amaurobius ferox. The sequence goes on along the minus strand of OX578152.1, from coordinate 5,278,298 downwards.
GTACATATAGTACAATGTACAGTTACTGTGAAAGGGTCGAAAATTCGAATTCTAGTTTTCGACGGAAGAGCAAGTTTAAAGCATCCCTGAACTCGAATCGAACGTTTCCGAATTGCTGTGGGTGCATGTGTGGGTGCGCGCGCGTTTGTCCATGGATAGGATATCTCACGAAAGCATAAAGCGTTTCAATCGAAATTTGGTACAATTATTAAAATCAGTGTACACTGGAACCCTAAGAACAGTGGAATGTTGTTCAGTGGACCCAAAAATTTTCGAATGAAATTTTGGAAATATCATTAAAAAAAATAAAAACATTCCATATTGTTACGCAGCCATATTCATATATACGCAGCATTGTTACATTCCATATATACGCTGCGCAAACATTCCATATATACGCAGCATTGTTACCATATTGTAAATTATCATGTCAAATTTTTTTAGAAAACGAATAATGAAACGAATAACTCTAGAATGAACTTTTTAAAATGGTGTTGATTTTTTAAATAAATTTATCAAAAAATTACATAAAAATAATAAAATATTAACTATTTTGAAATATGTGGACTTTTCATATTTAATATTATGCGATAAATTTGTAAACATCATTCTCTTGGATTCAGTTCGTTCCACTCACGACAGACGATACTTTAGGTAATAGTTTTGCATTTTAATATCTAATAATTTCTTAATAGTGTTTCATATATAAGAAAAGCTCTTCTCTCAGTTCCTCTCTAACATTTTGGGATAAATTTGCCAAGTTTGGAGATTAATTTAGCGCCATAGCGCCAACTTGGTGATATTTTGTTCCAGATTGACGAAAATATCGTCAAAATTGCAAAAAAGACTCTAAAAGAACGAAAATGATGCCAAATTGATGAAGTAGCTGTTAAAATGTTTTAATATATGGATTATATTGCTTATTGAGGATGCTATAAATATTCATAATTGTTAATTTAGAATTGCGCGAAATATAAGTTAATCGGGTAATTCATATTACATGTTGTCTTCCGAATGTACAATTGTACTGTAGGTCATTGTACTGTAGATCTCATACATCATTTTTTGACTGTGAAAGAAGTAAATTCATTGCATTCTATAGGGACAGTCATAGGCTGTCCACATCAGATTTTATTATTATACTGATTACCACAATAACAAAATGAACGTCATATTATGGAATATGAATGCACGAGAAAAGTCGCTTGGCGACTTCTACTATAATAATTTCCTCTAAGAAAATTAATCAAGGAAAGGTTCTGCAAAATTATATTTCGCTTTACGTCACACACCGATTTTAACATTAATTATCAGAGTGATCATTAGTGTGATCTGTAGCTGGAGGAAAATTTACAAGAATAAACCGCTAGTCATTGCCATTTTAACGGAGGTAAATAGTGTATCATTTAGATGTAAATAATGACCTTTTACATGACCTTTTAAACACACCATAAATACCCGGCCACAGAGAAAGATATAATATCCCGGCCACACAGAAAGCTACCATTAGCCTTTGGGTTGGTCGTGTGGTCTGGGTTTTCTACACACCATAAATACGACAGGACAACAACAACAACACACCATAAATATATCGGGGCGCGATAGCCCTGTGGTTAGCGCGCTGGAGTTGCACTCGGTAGGCCCGGGTTCGATTCCAGCCACTGCCAAAACTGCCGCCGTGTTCACGCGGAGTACGATCACGTTAAACATGTGGGTCCGTAAGTCCTTCCGAGAGGTTGTTGGTAGGGGAAGGAGGGTACGGTCCTTGTGGATGCCTCCCCCACTGGGTTCCGGTCTAAATTGGGTGGCACTTCCCGACCGTCCAAACAGTTACCTTACACCTTCCTGGTAGGTCGGACGGTCTGGGTTTCAACAACAACAACACACCATATATATCTTCCCGACCGTCCAAACAGTTACCTTACACCTTTCTGGTAGGTCGGGCGGTCTGGGTCTCAACAACAACACACCATATATATTGATCTTCAACGCCGCACTATTATGAAATGCAACGCATGTTAGCACTTCGATTGAACCGAGCTGGTCGTACATTTCCATTGCTTGAAAATATTAATTTATTCTTATATTCATTCGCATCTCAATTCACTACTTCATTCATATCTTAATTCCCTAATTTATTCATATCTTAATTCCCTAATTCATTCTACGTACGGAAGAGATGAGTCTTAGAGATCCAGTGTTGAAAACAAGGAAACTTGCCATAAGTCGTTCTCATGAACAAAGATTATGAATGGACAGTGACAGGGAATGTCCATGCTGTGCGAAAAATGATTTCTTTATATCTTAATTAACTAATTCATTCATATCTAAATTCACTAATTCATTCTACGTACGGAAGAGATGAGTATTAGAGATCCAGCGTTGAAAACAAGGAAACTTGACCATAAGTCGGTTCTTATGAATAAAGATTATAATTGGACAGTGACAAGAAATGGCCATGCAACGCGAAAAGAAATGTCATTCATATTTTAATTCACTAATACATTCAATATGAGGAAGAAACGATTCATAAAGTTCTAGCATTGAAAACAAAAAACTTTCCATAATTTGAGGTTATGAACAACGATTACGAAGGTTGTTGAGACCCAGACCGTCCGACCTACCAGAAAGGTGTAAGGTAACTGTTTGGACAGCCGGGAAGAGCCACCCAATTTAGGTCGGAACCCAGTGGGGGAGGCACGCACAGGGACCGTACCCTCCTTCCCCTGCCACCAACCTCTCGGAAGGACAAGGACCCACATGCTAAACGTGGTCGTACTCCACGTCAACACGGCGGCAGTTTTGGCAGCAGAGCGAATCGAACCCGGACCTACCGAGTGCAATTCCTGCGCTCTAACCACTGGGCTACCGCGCCCCGATTACGAAGGTTGAAAGAAGTGGGTATTATCCATTGCCCATTGCACTATCCCGTGCTATGGAGGAATTCCTTTTATGTAGGACAGAATTTATAATTTTCCCATCTTTAAAATATATATTAATTAGAGTGTTACTCAACTCGACTCTCTCATATCATAATTCATATATTTTTTCAAATTTTAGTAGGAAAATTCTGAAAAATCGATACCGTAGGCCCAAATAATTACAACTATATCGTATTACCCTTCATGTTAAAGGGCTTGAAAGACCATTCGATTGATACCATATTTGACATTGTATCTCCCGAAGGGGGGGGGGGGGTACTTTCCCCCAAGGGTGCTAATGACATCACGAACAAAAAATTGTATCGCGGCTATTTATCGCAACAATGATTGAAACTATTAAGTCTCGTGATCATTAAGACATAAATAAATCCTTTAATGCATGATTATATCAAATTTTGTTCTATGCTGCCATGTTAACAAAAATATTAAATTTCGAATAAAATTCAAAGTTTTCACTCGAATTTAAAAATTATTCTATCTAGCTCTAGATTTTTTTATAACAAAGCCGGATACAAAGTTTCGTGAAAATTGCTTAAAACAGCAATTTCGCTTTTAAACAGTAATCGTAAAAATGTTGCTCAAATTGCCGATTTAAATTGTTTCAGAATTAAAATACTTCATTATTACAGCCAACCTGGCTCCCATTTTTGATTAGTTAGAATTTCGCTCATCAATAACATCAGCCAGTCTGTATAGCCCCTGTTTCAATATCATAATTACTTTAACAAATTATGCAAATGCTGTCGAAATTAATTTTCAATAAAAGTATTATGTTAAAGCAGTATAAAAGGTCGATAAAAAATATCAACCGGTTTTAAAATTAAAATTGAGTCTTCTTGATGAAAAGGGCTTTTTCAGCCTTTAAATTCAGTTGATACATTTTATCAACCTTTTATGCTGTTATTGATTAATATTTTGCTTACGGGTGGGACAGCGTCCATCCCAAACGAAGAACCTCCCAAAAAGACTGGTATTTGACATACCCTATTCCAAACAGTTCAACCCCCCTTTGCAAGCATTGGCGTCCATGGAAATCGCCGACAGAAACATTGCACCTGCTGCAGCAGGTGCAATGGACGCTGTCCCACCCGTCAGCAAAAGGCTAAGCACTTTTATTACAGATTATTGCACCATAATTATCCTTTGCACGTCAAAGTTCACAGACCCACCTTTCAGCTGATGTGAGGGATTCAGTTAGTTTAGTATAGTCAATCAGTTCGTTCGCATTTTCTTTTTTTTTTTGTTTTACCTTTCAATTTTATATTGTCTATTTGGCAAAGCTATCAATCTTGGGTTTTGTGTGCAACTCCCTATCGTTAAAAACGTTTCTTGCTTTGCGCTGTCGTTTTGTCCAGAAAAGAGGGCTCTCCCTCTTGCTTGCGAAATCAGTTATCAAGTTTAATTGCGTATTTGATGTACTAACAAATTTTCAAAATGATCATCTAATCCTCTTAAGATATTATATATTTAAAATATCCAAGAAAATATTCTCCATTTAAAAAATAACATAACAAAATCCTATCTAATAAATGGTAGCAAAACCAAGCTACAATCTGCTTAGTCCTATGACTCAGTCCGCCTCTACTGGCGGCTTTTCCAATGGGCTTGACCGATCTTCAAACATAAACATCTATCGAATTCATTTCAGTTACCATACTTCAACCCAAACCTTTTTCAAAACCTTTTTCAAAACCTTTTCCAGCAAGTACCATTTCTATGAAACCCTTCTCAAATATCGTTTGCACGCAAGCATTTTTACTTGCAAGTGCTTCGGTAAATATTTCTACAAAGGCCTTTTTTGCAAATATAACTTTACGAAACTTTTTCAGCAAATATCATTTCTGAAAATGTCATTCACCAAACATCATTTCTAAAAATGTCATTCACCAAACATCATTTCTGAAAATATCATTCACGAAACATCATTTCAAGAAGAAAAAAACATTTCTTTTAAACCCTTCTTAGCAAATATCATTTGCACGACTGCTTCTTTAATAAATGCTATTTCTATGAAGCCAGTTTTAGTAAATATATATACTTTTCAGTAAGCACGATTCCCACGAAACTCTTTTCAGCAAATATTTTTTGCACGAAATCCCTTTTCGTTAATTATAATTTCAACAAAACATTAAATATCATTTGCAAGAAACCTTCGTTAATAAATACTATTTCTAAAAAGTCCTTTTTAACAAATATAGTTTCTCTATTCAGCAAGTATGATTTGTACGAAACCCTTTTCAGCAAATATTATTTGCACGAAACACTCTTCAGTAAATATCATTCCTATAAAAGCCTTTGTAAGAAATATCATTTCTGCAAAACCTTTCTCAGAAAATATCATTTACGCAAAACCTGAGTTAGTCAATATTATTTCTACGAAGTCCTTTTAGCAAATATAATTTTTAAGAAACCCTTTTCAATATGTATGTATTCTCCAAAAGCCTTTTCAGTAAGTATGTATTCTACAGAAGCCTTTTCAGCAAATATCCTTTATAGGAAATCTTTCTCAGAAAATATCATTTACACAAACCTCGTTTAGTAAATATTATTTCTACGAAGCCCTTTTTAGCAAATATAATTTTTAAGAAACCCTTTTCAGCAAGTATGATTTTTATGAAACATTTTTACACAAATATTATTTCTTCCCGGCCGTCCAAACAGTTACCTTACACCTTTCTGGTAGGTCGAACGGTCTGGGTCTCAACAACAACAACACAAATATTATTTGCACAAAACCCTTTTCAGTAAGTATCATTTCTATGAAAGCTTTGCAAATATCATTTCTACAAAAACCCTTTCAACAAATATAACTTGAGCGAAATCTATTTTATAATATTTCTACAAAGCCCTTTGGAGCAAATAAAAATTCTATGGAACCCTTTGCGGCAAGTATGATTTCTACAAAACTCTTTTAAGCAAATATTATTTGGATGAAAGCCTTTTCAGTAATTATCATTTCTACGAAACCTTTTCCAGCAAATATCATATCTCTTACACGAAACCTTACTAGCAAACATTATTTCTGCGAAGTCTTTTTTTGCAAATATAATTTTTACTAAACCCTTTACAGCGTGTATGATTGCTATCAAACCCTTTTCAACAAATTTTATTTGCACGAAACCCTTTTTAACAAATTTTATTTGCACGAAACCCTTTTCATTAAATATCATTTCTAGAAAACGCTTTTTAGCAAGTATAACAACAAATACCATTTCTACAGAATCTTTTTCAGCACCGTTTCAGTAAGCATCATTTTTATGAAATATTTATTAGCATCTATATCATTTGTGACCGGTTGCCAACATATTTAAGAAAATAGGTTCTTAAAAGGACAACTAGCAAATAAAAGTTCATAAAAAGATAGTTTTTCCCCCTCTACAACACTGATTGTAATGCAAATTGACGTAAAATATGGAGTATGAATGTATGATAAAGTAAAGTGGAGATGCACATTCCAAATTCAAGATATTTTTAAACACACTAGGGGGCTTCGTCTCCTCCTACTCGCTAGCGCTCACTGAGATATTTCAAGCCAAACTAATATTTAAATCGAAAAACGGTTTGTTTCACAGTATTGTCCTATTATTTCTATAAATATATCAAATTTTATATTTTTGTATGCTATAGATATTGCGGTCTTGAAGAATCTCGAAAACGCGCCGATACGAAGGAAAATTTTTCACTTTAGAAGTGCATAAAATGTAGAATAACTCGTAAATTACATCGAAATTAATAAAGTGCTCCTGCAACAACTCAACTATGTAGGTGCCAGCCTGTAAAAATTCGTAGTCTTGTTATTGTTAGTCTGTCCAAGATGGAAACTTGCAGTTCAAATATTTTGCCTTTAACTTTGTTATATTTAATATTTCTTAAACTAAAGTTTAAATTGAAAAACGGTTTATTTCAGCATATTCCCCAAACATTTCTCTACAAGCGTACTAAATTTTATATTTGTGTATGCTATAGTTTTTGCTGTACGAAGCAGAGAAACTTGAGAAACGAGAACTTTGCCAAACAGTGACGACGCCATCTACTTTATTTTCAATATAAAGATTTTTAATAGGAAATTATGTTTCATATTGTATGCTTAAAATTTTGAAAGTAACTAAATTCATTCCAATTTATATATTTTTAATATTCTTAGTTCATTCTTAGCACTAAATAAAAATCAAATATACAACAAAAATACAACAAATATACAACAAAAAAAATCTGATGTGGGCAACACATGACTTTCCTTATATAATGTAATGAATTTACTACTTTTACAGTGAAAAAAATAGGTTTTTCTTATAGCAGATACTAATATTCTTTCCAAGATATTGAATTTTCGACAATTAGTCGTAATTTTCATTGATTTAGCGTCATTTTTATCCATTTGGCGACATTTTCGTACATTACATAAGGAATGTCTATTTGCGTAACTTTACTAGTGGTTTTGATTTTTTGACGATTTTTTCAAAATTTCATTCGAAAATTTAGGGGGGTTCTGAACATTCGATTGCGTATAAAAACAATAGGCTTCCAGTGTTTACGGACTGTGATTTTTGTACCAAATTTGATTCGAATCGGTCCATTCGTTCGTCAGTTATCGTCTCCACAGTTTCACTGACACGCACGCACGCACGCACGCACGCACGCACGCACGCACGCACGCACGCACGCACGCACGCACGCACACACACACACACACACACACACACACACACACACACACACACACACACACACACACGCACACACACACACAGACATCACTTCAAAAATGTTTGATTCGTGATCAGGGATGCTTGAAACGTGCTCTCCCTTCGAAAACTCAAATTCGAATTTTCGACCCCGTCACACTACTTTCCTTATACATTATGTATATAAGGAAAGTAATACAACAAATATACAACAAAAACAAAATTTCTTGCTAAATAGAAGCAGAAATTGAGCAGTCCAAGTTTTCGGAAAATTATTTGTGACATAGTGCTTCAGAATGGCGTCGTCTGCTCTTTTTCAGTGTAACCCTGATGTGACTTATTACAGAGCTCCGAGAAAAATATATTTAATGCGGCCTTTGGTACATTGCCAGTTATTCCTATCTCCATACGTCATAGAAATTTAAAACATAATACAGTTTCAATATATTCAATCTTTTAAAATGTAAAAGTTTTATGAGCTGTACAGGATTTTTTCCAGAATACAAACTAATAAATTCCCGCTATACACAGTTACCTACTATACACAGTTAATGGAAACTAATGTGATGGGTTTGAGAATTGATAATGGATTTTGGACATTTATGAAAAAAAGAAAAGAAAAAAAAATCAGACGTTTCATACTTGATGTCTGTGAGATTAAGCGATTTAAATGAAATTTGAAAGGATTATTTTCATCCTAAGCTGCTATTGACCTTCAATATCTATGACAGGAACTGCTTTCAGATCAATCAATTCAATATGGATTCAATATATCATATCAATCAATCGATTCAATATTATTATCAATAATATCAATTCAATATATCATATCAATCGATTCAATATGGATTGTTTCATAAGCGGCTATTTATCTTCAATATCGATCACAGGATCAGCTTTCAGATCAATAAATTCAATATGGATTCAATATATCATATCAATCAATCGATTCGAAATTAATATCAATAATATCAATTCAATATATCATATCAATCGATTCAATATTGATTTTTTCATAAGCGGCTATTGATCTTCAATATCAATCAAAGGATTTGTTTTTAGATCGGCCATAACGAAAATTCTTAGGTTTTCTCACGCTTATTTTGAATATTGAAAAAGAAGTTTTAAATAGTTTCAAATAACATTAAATAATTGTCACTAGCCAAAAATAACATTTTAATTAATTGAATTAAAAAGAAATCCCGCTATTCACGGGACCGCTAAAATACATTTGTTATAAAAACATTTCGTAATAACAAAATTTCCCTTTTATTAAAAATATTTCATTTTTAATAGTATTTTAGAAAATCTGAAGCTGAACTTTATGTACAATTTTAAGATATAACAAGAAAGATCAATCATGCATAAAACATTTATTATAAAACACTTTCCAATTGAAATGCAAAATGCGATACATTCAGCGGTAATATTTTCTTAATTATCACAAAACTACGATAATTTATTTTACTTAAAAACTTAAAACTTCATCAAGAAAAATGAACTTCATTCAAATGACATCACCTAAATATAAATCGTCTGGTTCTCTATGTAAAAGGAGTGAATATTTCATTCATACACTTTTATTTCAGACTCCCAGAGTTAAATAATTTTGCGTGAAAAAATTCAGCAATTTTTATACAACTCATCTTTATTATCACTTGTTTGCATTTTGCATCCATTAAAATTAGGCTTCGTTGTAAAAATAATCAGAGTTTGATGATCATTTAAACTCATAAATATTGCAATTGCGTTGGCGCAGAATATAGATGCACAAAAATTACGCAAAAATAAAGCGACTTTAGGACGGATGCAACACAAAATATAAATTTAAAGGAACTTTAAAAAATCAAGATTTTTACTCTGGGAAGAAAGTTGAATGCCATATTTTATTTTGTAATGGGTCACGTGACCTCTTCATATTATATGGATGCCATTATTATTTTAATTTTTATTTAAAAAACTACCGAACATATTTTGTTGAAATTTTTTTTATATATTGTGTGGGATAATTTAAATATTTTCTGAAACTTTCAAAGAAATTTATGCATTTTAAATTCGCTTAAAAAATGTTTGAAAAATTAGGTCCCATAGGGTTCAATGTATTTCATTTTTTTCAACCCGTGTTCAATCCAAAACTAATTGGGTGATATTATTAATTTACATTCCCGTATGTCCCACAGACCGTCTCAACAACATAGTAAAATTTCATTTTGATAAATTATTTTTACGGCAGTTATCGTGCGAACGGACGGACAGACAGACAGAATGAACAAAGTCATAAACACTTTTCAACTATGTTATAAAGTACTAAAAATAATCAAAATTAATATTAAAATACTTGAATTATTATAATGAATACTTTTTATAACTAATGAACAAAATTACGAATATGATAATTTATTTATATGATAATTTACGCTAATACGGATTTCACGTTATATCGGTATTCGGTCTAATGCGATTTGTCTGTATGAGAAAAATAAATTTTATTGTTTTACAACAAAATAAAAATTTACTAATCCATAGGGTGAGTCACTTTTTGTTAAATAAACAAATGAATCGCAATAGAACGAATACTGATATAACGAAAAATCCGTTTTAGCAAAATTAAGACACATTTTCGGCAAAAACTGTTATTATTAGCTATGTTCATTAATTATATAACTATGCACTATAATAATGTAAGTATTTTATTATTATTCCTGTTCATTTTTATATACTAGCTTAAGAGTATTCATAAAGTTGAGCTTCCAAATTTATTGAATACTAGTATAAATTTAATTTTTTCGAAAAAGTAAAGTAACGTTATTACAAAATTTCACTATAATTAATAAACAGAACTGTTTCAGAACAACAATCGTTGATTTATTCTATTTTCGGGTCTCGTTAAGTTTGTCGGGATTTCACTGTTTTAGATTTTCGAAAATCTCATCTTTTAAAGTTCCATGGGGAATCGGTTGAAATTTTGGAAACTCATTCTTTAGAGTAAAAAAAAAAAAAAAATCTCAAATTTGATTATTTCTTTGTAATATATTTTTACAGTCAATATTGAAAGCAATACCGAATAAAATTAACTGGAATTTAAATCAACTCGACTCTCTCATACCAGAATCTATTTTTAAGTAGATTGTGTGTGGGTTTTTCTTTTAATTTTGCAATTAAAATTTTGAACAATCCGTATCGTTGGTCTAAATGATTAGAATTACAGTCAACCCTCCTATAACGCGATTAATTCGTACCACTTTATATGAAAACCGCGCTATAAGAAACTTAGATTAGTGCAAATCAGATTAATTCGTACCGTGCTATATAGAAACCGCATACCGTGTTGTATGGAAACCGCGTTATAAGAAATTGAGAATTAGTACAAAACAGAACAGTTCGTACCGCGTAATATGGAAACCGAATTAAGTGAAACTCAGAACATATGAATCAGGCTGATTCGTTCTACGTTATATAAAACTGAATTTTTAGAGCACCATGTTATGGTGAATACGCTTATGAAATATAAGTTTATAGATACACAAGAGAGTTCAATCATGCTTAAATCATTGACTATGAAACACTTTTCAACTTCAATGCAATTTTATTTAAGCATGTCTAAAATGCAATGCATTCCTCGGTAATATTTTAAAACTTATCACAATACTACATTAATTTATTATATTTGAAAACTTAAACCTTCATCGAAAAAAATGAACTTCATTCAAATGACGGCATCGAAATATAAATTGCCTGGTTTAAACATCTCTAAAATGTGATACATTCCTCGGTAATAATTTTAGAATTATCAAAATAATACGATAATTTATTATATTTGAAAACTTCGTCGAAAACAACTGAAATTCATTCAAATGACGTCAAAGAAAAAATAACACGCCTGGCTCTTTTTATAAAAGCAGCATTTCATTCATAAATAATTTTCCATTCATGTCATTTATCACAATACTATAATAATTTATTTTATTTAAAAATTAAGACCATGGAGCTACAAGTAATTCGCTCTATGCGTAAAACTTCATCAAAAAAAATTGTCCTGCTCTTTATAAAATCAATGAATATTTCATTCATATCAGCTATGCAGACTCCATGAACTAAATGATTTTGTGTTAAAAAAATACAGCAATTCTAATACAACTCATTCTACGTATTTTGCTGTTTACATTTTACATATGTGAAAAATAGGCTTCGTAGTAGAAATAATCAAATTTGGATGAGCATTTAAACTCAAATATATTGTCATTGCGTTGTTTCAGTATGTAGATGCACAGAATTTAGGCAAAAATAAAGTGGTTTTAGGACGGATACAACACTCAATATGAATTAAAAAGAACTTTAAAAATCACGATTTTAAGACAAGATGGATGCCATATATCCTTTTGAAGTGGGTCACGCGATCTTTTATATCATGGTCACGTGATGGCTTCATATAAGAGGTGCTATTATTATTTTAATTTTTATTTACAAAACTACTGAATATATTTCGCTGAATTTTTTTCTATATATTTTATGAAACAATTTGAATATTACCTAAAATTTTCGAAGTAATTTGTGGATTTTAAATCCGCTGAAAAAATGCTTGAAAAATTAGGTCCCATAGGGCTCAATGTATTTCATTTTTTCAACCCGGGTTCGATCCAAAACTAATTGGGTGATATTATTCATTTATATTCCCATCGGTCTTACAGACCGTCCGAACAACATACTAAAATTTCATTTTGATTAAGTCAATTTTACGGCAGTTTTCGTGATAACAGACAGACAGACAGACAGACAGACAGACAGACAGACAGATAGACAGACAGAATGAACAAAGTCATAAACACTTTTCAACTTTGTTGTAAAGTGTTAAAAAGGCAGTAAATATATGTTTACATTTTCGAATTATTTTTATTAAGACTTAATATAAGAAAATTAAAAAAGCAATATGAAATATAAGCTTAAAAATTTTTTTCCAACAAAAATCCTATTAATATGCATCATCGCTGTCAAATATTAGTGGCCTAATTCTTTTTAACACTTTGCAACATAGTTGAAAAGTGTTTATGACTTTGTTCATTCTGTCTGTCTGTCTGTCCGTTAGTACGATAACTGCCGTAAAAATGACTTTATCAAAATGAAATTTTGGTATGTTGTTCAGACGATCTGTGGGACCTATGGGAATATAAATTAATGATATCGCCCAATTAGTTTTGGATTGAACTCTGGTTGAAAAAATGAAATACATGGAACCCTATATGGGACCTAATTTTCTAAACATTTTTTAAGTGGATTTAAAATTCACAAATTGCTTCTAAAGTTTTAGGAAATATTCAAATTATCCCATAAAATATATAAAAAAAATTCAGCAAAATATATTCAGTAGTTTTTTAAATAAAAATTAAAATAATATTTACATCCTTTATATGAAGAGATCATGTGACTCACATCAAATTAATATATGGCATCCATCTTGTAGAAGACCCAGACCGTCCGACTCATCCAAAGGACACGAGCAACCATTTGGCATCCATCTTGTGTCAAAATTGTGATTTTTAAAATTCTTTTTAATTCATATTGAGTGTTGTATCCGTCCTAAAACCGCTATATTTTTGCTTAAATTCTGTGCATCTACATACTGAAACAACGCAATTACAATATATTTGAGTTTAAATGATCATCCAACTTTGATTATTTCTACAACGAAGCCTACTTTTCACTTATGGAGGATGTAAATATCAAAAGATGTAGAAGGAGTTGTATAAGAATTGCGGCATTTCTTTAACGCAAAATTATTTAGCCCATGGAGTCTGCAATATAGCTGATATGAGTGAAACAATCATTGATTTTACAGAGAAGCAAACGGTTTTTTTGATGAAGTTTTGAGCATAGAGTTAAATTACTTATACCACCATGATTTTAAGTTTTAAATAAAATTAATTATCATAGTATTGTTATGAATTAAATGAATGGAAAAATGTTTATGGATGAAATGCTGCTTTTATGGATGAAATGCTGCTTTAAGAGCCAGCCGATTTATATTTCGATGACTACATTTAAAAAGTTCATTTGCTTTCGATGAAGTTTTCAAATATAATAAATTATTGTAGTATTATGATATTTTTAAAAATAGTACCTAGGAATGTATCGCATTTTAGATATGTTTAAACCAGGCATTTTATATTTCAATGCCATCATTTGAATGAAGTTCATTTTTTCCGATGAAGTTTTAAGTTTTAAAATATAATAAATTAATATAGTATTGTGATAATTTTAAAAGTATTACCGAGGAATGTATCGCATTTTAGAGATGTATAAATAAAATTGCATTGTAGTTGGAAAGTGTTTCATAATCAATGCTTTATGCATGATTGATCTTTCTTTTTCTTTTAATGTCGTCTTCACTTTGCATATCTTCATTTTCGTTTTCAGTGTATTTTGTAACTCTACCAAAATTTATCTATTAAGAGCAACGCAATTTCGTAATTCCCTTTGAAACTTTGCATTTCGCACTATTGAAGAATCATTTTCAATAAAGTAATTTTCTAATTGTTTACCCAAATCCAGTCCCCTTTTCACATCATTTAAATTGAAATTTGCAACCCATTCTTTACCCATATTTTCGTCTACCAATGCATTTGAGGTAAATGTATTAATTTTTTACCCTGGATTTCCCTGATAACTGAAATTGAAAAATGATGGCGTACATGGATGAAAAGACAGGGGAATTCCTCATTAATTTCCACCGTTAAAGTGTAATAGAAAAATTCATGCTATACGAAGACTGCTTAAGCTAATTGAGCAACAATTATTATAGAGAAACCGCGTTATACGAGACTACCGCGTAGACTACCGCGTTATATAAGACTACCGCGTTTTACGAGTACCGCGTTATGGGAGGGTTGTCACAATTTTTGCTTCGCGTTATATGGAAACCGCATTATGAGAGTACCGCGTTATAGGAGGGTTGACTGTATAGCGGGTTAACCTTCACTTTACAAATTTTATGATTGTACGAAGTTTAGATTTTACGTTATAGACTGCACACATAGATATTCCTTTATTATGTAAGATTACTTAATGATATAATTCTCATTTGTCATTGCTTGCAAGCTAGCGTGAGAAATGCGTCATCTTTGTTATGCCAAAAATTTTTCCATGAAACATTTATTTCTCAGAATTGGTTATATATAGAGAGAGCTTGGAGGATTTCTGATACGGATATGGCATCAACTTCCCTGGAGTTGGTAAGGGCTTCATTAAGGATTTCCGGTTTTAGAGATGCAACTTCCGTTTTGTCTGAAAATTTGTCTGATCGGATTAATCTTAAACAGATTTAAAAGCTTTGACAAACTTTGTTGTTTATTAACCTTTTTTAAACTCTTTAATGCTTTAAAATATACTCTTGCACAAGTAAAGGACGAAATACAACACAATCTGAAGGATTTAGTGATTTTTGGTTATAGCAAAGTTTCCGACTTAAAATCTCAACGTAATGATTTTTCAAAAGAGTACAAAATTGTTTAATGTTCTGAAAAATATTTAAAAACTTTGACAAACTTTGTCGTTTATTAACTTTTTACTTTCCTTATATACAATAATGTATAAGGAAAGTATTGTGACAGGGTCGAAAATTCGAATTCGAGTATTCGACGGGAGAGCACGTTTCAAGCATCCCTGATCACGAATCGAACATTTTTGAAGTGATGTCTGTGTGTGTGTGTGTGTGAAAGTATGTGTGTGTGTGTCAGTGAGTTTGTGTAGACGATAACTGACGAACGAATGGACCGATTCGAACGAAATTTGGTACAAAAATTACAATCCGTAAACACTGGAAGTCTATTGTTTTTATACTCAATCGAATGTTCAGAAACCCCCTAAATTTTCAAGTGAAATTTTGAAAAAATCGTCAAAAAATTAAAACCTCTAATAAAGTTACGCAACTAGACATTTCTTATGTAATTTTTCATTAGAAAACGATTGACATAAATTTTAGAACGCTAATATAAACCGTTCTTGAGATATTGCCCATTTTTCAAAAAAATTATCAAAAAGTCATATGAAATAAAAAAAAATATTTCCTATGTAAAATATGTTCACTTTTCATAAGTAATATCATGCGATAAATTTGGTGACATCATTCTCGTGGATCTAGCTCGTTCCATTTATGAAAAAAGATACTTTGAGTAATACTTTTGTATTTGAACGCCAATAGTCACTTATCTGCTGTAAGAATAACTTATTTCTCCGTCCATAACGCTTGGCGAGATTTTGGCGACGAATTTGGTGGAATATCGTCAACTTGGCGATTTTTTAAATGTTGCTAAATTAACGAAAAACTCGCCAAATGGATTAAAATGACGCTAAATCAATGAAAATGACGACTCATTGACGAAAATTCAATATCTTGGAAAGAATATAAATATCTACTATAAAAATAATCTATTTTTTTTACTATAAAAGTAGAAAATTCATTGCATTATATAAGGAAAGTCATGCGCTGCCCACATAAGATTTCTTTTAACTCGATTACTTTAAAATATATTTGCACAAATAAAGGACGAAATAGAACACAATCTGGAGGATTTGGTGATTTTTGGTTATAGCAAATTTTCCAACTTTACGTAATGAGTGTGCAAAAGAGTACAACATTGCTTAACGCATATTTATAAAGGCTCTTTCATAAAGTTCTTCTGTTTTGATGAGAATGACATCTATGATCGTGGTATCTCTGGCTGAAATCGGAGTATTACGAAAAATGTAAATACTTATATCTAAGAGTACTTATATCTAAGAATCTTGTGGATGAAAATATAAACAATTTTTACTTGTTTTATCGGAAACAAGTTTTGGTTCATGAATATACAAAAATAATTTCAATATTGATGCATTTCAAACCTATTATTTTCTCTTTGAAAACACTAAAACCTTTTCTCCGAGTAATTTTTGGCTTAACTTTGCTGGCATTTGCATAAAATATCTTCCAAACTATAAAAGATTGATATAAACAGCATTCAGTAATATTTAGTAAATGTTTAGTAATGTTCAGCAATGAGCAGTAAAACGTTCAGTTGAGAAATGTTTAGCAGGAAATTCAATTTCTAGATAAATATTGTTTTTACTAATCTTTTACTTACTAACAATTTTTACTTTCCTTATATACACTAATGTATACGGAAAGTATTGTGACGGGGTCGAAAATTCGAATTCTCCACAGAATAGCACGTTTCAAGCATCCCTGATCACGAATCAAACAATTTTGAAGTGGTGTCTGTGTGTCAGTGAGTCTGTGGAGACGATAACTGACGAAAGAATGAACCGATTCGAATAAAATTTGCCACAAAAATTGCAATCCGTAAGCACTGGAAGCCTATTGTTTCCCCTAAATTCCCAGAATCCCCTAAATTTTCGAGTGAAATTTTGAAAAAATCGTCAAAAAATCAAAACCTCTAATAAAGTGACGCAAATAGACATTTCTTATGTAATTTTTCATTAGAAAACGATTGACATAAAATTTAGAACGCTAACATGAACCGTTCTCGAGATATTGCACATTTTTCAAAAAAATTACCAAAAAGTCATATAAAATAAAAAAATTATTTCCTATTGAGAAACATGTTCACTTTTCCTATGTAATGCTATGCAATAAATTTGGTGACATTATTCTCGTGGATCTTGCTCGTTCCATTCATGAAAAAAGTTACTTTGGGTAATACTTTTGTATTTGAACGCCAATAGTCTGCTGTAAGAATTACTTATTTTTTCGTCCATAACGCTTGGCGAGATTTTGGCGACGAATTTGGTGGAATGTCGCCAGCATGACGACTTTTTTAAATGTTGCTAAATTAACGAAAAACTCGCCAAATGAATAAAACTTACGCTAAATCAATGACGACTCATTGATGATGAAGACATGGAAAATGACGACTCATTGACGAAAATTCAATATCTTGGAAAGAAAAAAAATATAAATAACTACTGTAAAAACAATCTTTTTTTTTTACTGTAAAAGTAGTAAATTCATTGCACTATATAAGGAAAGTCATGTGCTTCCCACATCAGATTTTTACTTGTTGGGTCGGGTATAGGGTGAGGTATATGAATATACAAAAACTTTTCAATATTTTGGCATTTTTTACATTTTATTTTGTTTTTCGGGAAAACTAAAATGTTTTCTTCTGAATGTTTGTTCTACTACGGATCTGCTCAATTCTGAGATCAATTATTTAAAAGCTATTACTGTCGTTCATAGTTTCTGTCCCAGAATTGCCGATTGTGCTGTGCTATTCAAACATTTTCAAAACCTTCCTCCAAACTAACTTCTGAAAAAGATTTCAGTAACACTATCACTTTATAATTTTTTTAAAAACCATTCAGTAGATTCCTAAAATCCTTAAAAAATTCCAGTTTAATATTGTACTTGCACCTTCTAATAAACTCAGATTTACAAATCCCTAAGATTCTACAAAAATTTCTAATAATTGGGGCATTTACAGTATTTCTTGCCAGTGTGGCCTTTATCCGTCAAACTAAACTTGCTTTAAAATTTCGTATTAGGGAACATGACAACTCTGTCGGAAAACAGGAATTTAATAAATCTTCAATTGCTCAACATTGTTATCAATTTGGCCACCATTCAGAATTTTCTTCAGCATAGATCATGCAAAAATGCACGTCGATATATGATCTTGACTTTTTTGAAGACTTCCATATCCCAAAAAATTGTAATAATTTAGTTAATGACTTGTCCAGTACTCCAGTTTTGACTTCTGTCTGGAGGAGTGCCCTGCAGTTCTTTTTTTAACACTTTCAAATATAGTTGGAAAGTGTTTATGACTTTGGTCATTCCGTCTGTCTGTCTGTCCGTTCGCACGCTAACTGCTGTAAAAATAACTTTATCAAAATGAAATTTTAGTATGTTGTTGAAACGGTCTATGGGACACATGGGAATGTAAATGAATAACATCCCCCAATTAGTTTTGGATTGAACTCGAGTTAAAAAAGTGAAATACATTGAATCCTATGGGACCTAATTTTTCAAACATTTTTTAAACGAATTTAAAAATCCCAAGTTGCTTAAAAAATTTTAAGAAATATTTAAGTTTTAAAGTTCTTTAAAATTTATATTTTGTGTTGCATCCGTCCTAAAACCGCTTTATTTTTGCGTATTTTCTGTGCATCTATATTCTGCACAAACGCAATTACACTATTTTTGAGTTTAAATGATCATTAAACTTTGATTATTTCTGCAACGAAACCTAATTTTAATGGATGTAGAAAGTAAACAAGTGATTGTAAGATGAGTTGTATAAGAATTGCTGAATTGTTTTCAAAATTATTTAACTCTGCTGGAATAAAAGTGTATGAATGAAACATTCACTTTTTTTACATAGGGAGCCAGACGATTTATATTTCGATGACGTCATTTGAATACAGTTCAATTTTTTTTTGTGAAGTTTGAAGTTTTCAAATAAAATAAATTATTGTAGTCATGTGATAATTAATAAAATATCACTGTCGAATGTATTACATTTTAGAGATGTTTAAATAAAATTGCATTGAAATTGGAAAGTGTTTCATAATCAATGCTTTATGCATGATTGATCTTTCTTGTTTATATTTATTTGGTGTATTTCTTAGCTTTTGCGGCTCTGTGTCGTCTTGACTTAATTTTTGTCTTGTTGGGTTTCATTTATTCTCATTCCGATTTAAGTCATCTTGTTGGGATATTCCGTTGTGTTTTGACGCACGCCAATCTAGAGTAATGCTGTCCGTTTTCAGATTAGCTGGACTGTTCTTTATGCTACTTTCTGATTGTCTCTCTCAGAAGGACTCTTAATCCAGAACTTTGATGTATAAGCCCCTCTGTTTCTTCTAGTTGTAACTATCTCTTCTTTTGAGTTCAGGTGTGTTGTTTCCCTTGCACTGACGAAGGGAATCCAGCGTGTCCTCGAAACAGCTGTATTCTGCATTATTATTTTATTTGTGTTTAAATAAGTAGTTGCTCAAGTGTTCTTTAACATCTTATATTTCTTTAGAAATCGTGAAATCGTCTTGTCAAGTTGAAGAAGAGTAAAAATTTTCTCAAAATTAAATACGGGGATTATTTATTATTGAAAATGTTCTCAAAATTAAATATGTGGATTAATTTTTATTGACAATTTTCTCAAAATTAAATATGTGGATTAATTATTATTTAAAATTTTCTCAAAATTACATATGTGGATTAATTGTAAATTAATGTTCTCAAAATTAAAATGTTCTCAAAAACTAAAATTTTTTCAAAATTAATATCTCAAAATTAAAAGTGCTAGAACTCAAGGTAATGAAATATTGGTGCACAAACTATATAACTTTATATTGGTCACTTCCTTGATAAAATATTGGTGTACAATTGGTGCGCAATTGAAATATTGTGCACAATTGGTGCACAATTGAAATATTGGTGTACAATTGGTGCACAATTGAAATATTGTGCACAATTGGTGCACAATTGAAATATTGTGCACAATTGGTGCACAATTGAAATATTGGTGCACAAGCTTGAGATATTTTGTTTTGTTTTAAAGAGATTAGAATATGAATTGAACGGGCATTTTCTAAAGATATTTAATGATTGATGAGGAGAGAAGAAATGGAAGTATGAAATTCAAGTACAACCCAAGTTCATCGCCTGGTCCACTGTCTAAAAATTAACCGGCCACTTCTTTTTCTAGTTCATACCAAATAGTGATACCAAATTTTGTTTCAATTATTCAATTTTCTAACGAGATGGTATGCCTGCAGTTTCTCCGAAATTCGCTCATAAATGCTGAAAATTTGTAAATGCCTCAAAATCTAAGATTCTGATGTTTGTGGCTTCTCATAATTATTTTCTTTTGCATATACACTAAGTATTGAAAGTAAGAAAATGAGTTCATTTGTAAGTGAGAATATATTCATTGAAATACGTTCTGGTACGTAATATAAATTTTCTACTGTTTTTTTATTCCTTTAATATTTTTATTTCAGTTTTCCGTTTGGCAGCGATTTCCTTTCTGGATAAAATGATACAACTTTTTTTAACAGACTCCTTCTTGCCTTTGCTGGCGTAGTTGCTGTCTTTATATCCTGAAGAAGGCTATTTTTGCTTCTGAAACCGATTTGTACCTCACCTCGAATGAACTGTTTCAGAATTTGACTTAGGAAGTATTTTAATTTCAGATTAATTTGGACAGTAATTTTTTAATTTTTATAAATCTAGACATTTTTTTTTATTTTTAGATTTATATAAATAGAAGCACGATCTAAATCTAAAAACATTCTGATGTTTAACTATTGATAGAAGCAAATAGTGATTAAGAAAATATTTTTGTACTTCAGAAATATTATAAAATAAAAAATAATAAATAAATAAACCCATTTAAGCATCTTAGAAAAGCGATTTTGATTATTATTTCTACTTTGCCCCATATACCCAATTTACCCCCCTACCAAACCAAAATTCTCTCTTCAATATGAACACAACTTTCTAACAGCCTAACACATTCCAAGTAGAAAAATGCATATATATCTTGTCACCAATTACTGAGAATTTACATTTTATAGCTTGTACGCAATCTTCCACAAAACAAGTTAAAACTAATAAACTGATTTTTCCATGTTGTTCCTTTTATATAACAAGTAACCTTGACAACAGGAGATGCCCCGTATATGCAGCCGCAACGTGAATTGTGTTACTAATTAGACGCAAACTGGTAAGAATGGGCTGTATGCAGTCTGAATATAAAATGTGCAGTAGTATTCAGGCTTAAAAATGGCAACAAGGCCGTAAAAATATTCGTGACAAAAAATCGTCTGCCAGATAAAAGTATATTTCTTGGAATGAAAATGGTGTTACAAAGGAATGGAATCCATTGAAGATCTTTTGTCCTAATTTCTTTTAACATTTCTCTGAAACTCAGGACAGATACATTTTTGTTAGTTTGCAGTTTAAAATGCAAAGAGTATGAGTCTCCACTCGATTTTCTCAAATGCTTATTTTATATTTAGCTGTACTTGCATCACAATCATTATCAGAATAAAAAGGAAGGTTTTTGCTTTTTTTTCAGATTTAATAACTAATTCATGTTTTTAAATGTTCAGTAGTTCTTCAAAAGTTTCTCTTTTCAAACTGGCAACTTTCATAAACAAATGACAGAATCATAAATTTTTTATTGACGAAAATTTTCATGTGTAAAAATATAACTTATAAAAAGTAAAAGAGTTTTAAAGAACAATCTCATTTCATTGTCCTTCAAACATGTTTCTAAACTTCAGCGACAGCTATATTTCTTTTATTTTCCGCATTTCTATTTTAAAGTTATGATGAAGCCGGCAGCATCACAACTTTATTAATAATAGCATAAAATGTTCAAAAGTATAAACTAGTTTCAAAGGCATAAAACAGTTTTTTTCGTATTATAGAGAAACAGAGAAACCACACCAGCAAAAAGCAAGTATGCATCCAGACGATTTTATAAATTTCTTTTGGGGAAACTTCTGCGCAAGTAAAAATAGAACTACGAAACTGCAAGGCAGTTTTGAAGCATACTCACTCCCGTATATTTTATGGATGTTTTTACATTTCGATGGCATCTATAATTACTTCAATTCAAAATCACTAAGAGATGAATTTACATTAAAAAACTAAAAGTATACGCGTTCTTGGTATGGCCGGCCACTCAAATTGCTTCTGTAAGCCCTCTGGGTCTGCAACGTTCTTTGTATGGAATATATAATATAAAATATCTGATGTGAGCAGCACATAACTTCTCTTATAGAGGGTGTCCCAAAAAGATTGAAACGGACTTTAATTCTTTACATTTTGAAGATAAGTGGGTAATATAAATTGCAAAAATGTTAAAAGTAAGGTAGGAAATAAGACTAGGTTAATGAAATAGTTCTCACATTAATTTTCAAAAAGTTACACTTTTTAAATTTTTATACGAACCCTTAGACAAATTTGGTCAATCAGAAATTTTTTAATTTTAATGCAACAAGATCATTAAAAAACCGCATATCTGTATTTTTAAAATCAACTGAATTATGATAAAGGAAAAAATCTGACTTATGCCACCTTTTCATACCATAGGAAAGGCTGTTTCATCAGTGAAAATAGGGATCATAAACAAATTGACGATGGAAATTGTTTAGATCAAAATTACTTTAATATGTGTCAAAATTTTTATCACAAATGCATCTAAATAAAGCATTACACAGACGCGAATTTCGCAAAAAATGTCTACTATGTATTATCATCCAGTTTTATCTATTTTGTGATATGTCACAAATTTGCATTTGTAATTTAATACATGGTCTTCATTCACAATGTTCAATTTTCAATATAACTCGCTCAATTTTAAAGATACAGATATGCGGGGTCTTTCTTTTAATTTTTTAATGATCTTGTTGCATTAAAAATAAAAATTTTCTGATTGACCAAATCTGTCTAAGGGGGTCGTAAAAAATTTTAAAAGTATAACTTTTTGAAAATTAATGGGAGGACTATTTCATGAATGTAGTCTTATTTCCTACCTTACTTTCAACATTTTTGCAATTTACATTGCCCACTTATCTCCAAAAGGTAAAGAATTAAAGCCCGTTTCAACCTTTTTGGGACACCCTGTATAATGTAATGAATTTACTCATTTTATAGTAAAAAAATAAGGTATAAGACGGTATTTTGTTTTAACGTTGAATTGTACATTTGCCGTTTTTTCGGATGACAACATGTAAAACTATTTCAAAGTACCCAATTAACTTATATTTCACGCAACTCTAAATAATTATCGATATTGATAGCATCCTCAATAAGCGATATAGGGCATATGTTAAAATATTTTAATAATTAATTCACCAATTAGGCATCATTTTCATTAATTTAGCGTCATTTTTGCAATTTTGACAATATTTCCGTCAATCTAGGTCGAAATATAGCCAAGTTGGCAATACTTCGCTACATTATTCGCCAAGTTCGTCAAATGCATCACCAAGTGTTACAGACAAACGGAGAGAAGAGCATTTCTTATACTAGAAGGTATGCCCGTCATATGGATGGAAATCAAACATTATTTCCCATGTGGCGTCATTTCTATCAATTTGATGACATTTTTGTAACTTTGGCAACATTTTAAAATAACGCCAAGTTGGCGACGTTTCGCTAAATTTCTCGCCAAGCGTTATGGACAGACGAACGGAGAAATGGGTTATTCTTATAGTCTATTCTTAGGTTCTTTCCAAGATATATTAACTTTCATCTATCAGTCGTTATTTCATTGATTTAGCATCAGTTTCATCAATTTGGCGAATTTTGCCAAACTTTTGCCAAGCGTTACGGACGGAGAAATAGGTTATTCTTATAGTGGATTCTTGCATTATATTACTTCTTACATTATTTCCAAGATATTGAATTTTCGTCAATTAGTCGTCATTTTAATCAATTTGGATACATTGTCGTAAATTTGGCAATGTTTCAAAAAGTCGCCAAGTTGGCGATATTCCACCAAATTCGACGCCAAAATCTCACCAAACCTTATGGACGGACAAATAAGTTATTCTTATAGCAGATATATAGCAGGCTATTGATGTCCAAATACAGAAGTACTGCACAAAGTATTATCCCTCATGAATGGAACGAGCTAAATCCACCAAAATGACGTCACCAAATTTATCGCATGATATTACATATGAAAAGTGAATATATTTCACAATAGTTAATATTTTTATTTTTTAGTTCTGTGATTTTTTGAAAAATTTATTTGATAAATGCGCAATATCTCGAGAATGGTTCATGCTAGTGTTCTAAAGTTTATGTCAATCGTTTTCTAATGAAAAATTACATAAGAAATGCCTATTTGCGTAACTTTATTAATGGTTTTTATTTTTTGATGATTTTTTCAATATTTTACTCGAAAATTTAAGGGGGGGGGGTGTTGAACATTCGATTGCGTTTAAAAAATGGGCTTCCAGTAGTCACGGAGTTTGTAATTTTTGTGCCAAATTTCGTTCTCATCTCACCCATCGCTCGTGAGATATCGGCTCCCGCCCCCCCACCCACACACACACACAGACATCAGCTCAAAAACGTTTCGTGGTCAAGGATGCTTGAAACGTACTCTCCCGTCGAAAACTCGAATTCGAATTTTCGACCCCGTTACAATACTTTCCAATACATTATACTATATATATAAGGAAAGTAATAATCTTATAATCCACTATATGCGGTGAAATTTTGGAGTATCACTTTTTGAACCTATTTAATAATTGTAACAAACAGGAAAGAGGTGAGTTCTCCCATGATGAGATAATAAACAGACAGCAACAAAACTTACAATTTTGTTTATATAAATAATAGCACACATACCCAGTGTTGCACATGATTTAAAATATGTAAATTCCTGCAGTATTCTAAATGACTTTTTTCTTCAAAACATTTTATTAATGTATTTAATTTAATTCTCCTATAAAGAAGTATACGAATCTCTGCTCTCGCTACGGAAAATGATCTTCATAGGCAGATTTGCAGAATAAAACATCCTGGTCCCGTTTGTAAACAAATTTACAAAAAATATTAAATTCGATCAATATACACTCATGTCCAAAAGTTAAGCATAGTCGCTGTTTATGTGAAAATTTTAGGAAATCTACATCGGAATGGAAGTAAACGCGGTATGCGGATGTAATGGGGTTATAGAAGAAGAAAACAATGCAAAACAAGGATAATAACTACTTTTATTATCCAAAGAAAAGGGTTGAAAGAAATAGGGTCACAATACGAGCGTCAACCTCAGTGATATAGAATGATTAAAACAATATGATGCTGCAGTTTAATACGGTGTGTGGGAACCTCGAGTAGCCACACATGCTGCACAAGGGTTTCCAATACTTTCGATGAGGGTTTGGATGAGTTGTGCGCCCAAAGAGTTCCAAGCCTCACGGAGAGCAGTTTTCAATCCCGGAACGAAGGTTGGTGGGTAGCGGAGGGCTGCAAGATATCTCCCAAGCATATACCACACATGCTCTATTGGATTCAGATCAGGAGGGTTGGCATGCGCTACTTGTGCTGGATATCTTCAGTTTGAAGGAAGCCGTCGACCAAGGCCGCACGGTGGGGAGGCGCGTTATCAGCCATGAATATGAAATCAGGAACAACAGCACCTCGAAACAATCAAACGGTAGGTTCAAGGACTTCGTCTCTGTATCTTTGACCAGTAACCGACCCCGTGTCACAGATGTGTAGGTCTGTGCGGTCGTCCATCATGATGCCTGCCCAGACCATGACTCCGCCAAACGGAAAATGATGTCTTTCCGTGATATTTCCCTGTTGAAGACGCGTTCCACATTCTCTCCAGATCGTGGTACGACGATAATCAATTTGCAGGCTAAACCTGGACTCTGTACTGAACATGACATTGCCCCACTGTTGTCCACCACACTGCCGATGCTCCAAACTCCACTGTAAACGCGCACGTTTCTGTGCAGACGTCAGGAGGATGCAAACTGCTGGTCATCTGGCATAGAGACCAACGTGTCTGAGTGTCTTGTAAACAGTTTGTCTCGAAACAGTGACTTCTGTAGCGGCTGTCAGGGCTGAACTCAGTTGTCTGGCAGAACGGTTCCTCTGACGTCGCGCAGTTATCACCAAATACCGGTCTTGCCGAGCGCTTGTTACCCTTGGCCGACCTGATACTGGTCGTCGGGTAACATCTCCAGTGGTTTGCAACCTCTGCCACAGTCTGGAGATCACTTTAATGCACAGTTTGGAATCAACAGGATTCCAGCATTCCAATAATTCGTCCCTTCAAAAACATGTCCAGTTGACATCTTTCGTCCTTTTTGATTGTTAACAACGCTCCGTACCACAACAATTTCAAAATTCTGTCTCAACTGGCCATGCTGCTCGAGACCGTTTTATACTCATCCGACGTGCGCCGGTGCTTTGCGCATGTCGACGTCGACTGAACTGTTTTGCATAAGCACAATGATTTAACTTCATCCCACGATTCTCCACAACTGATTGTGAACCATTGTATCCATATTAACTCCCAATGTTTCGCATTTTACGAATTATGTTTAACTTTTGGACATGAGTGCATACCAAAATAAAACCTCTAAAATTCTATTAGAAGATATACCCGTACCATTTTTATTCTAATTCAACAATTAGCTAAGTAAAATATACGAGTTTGAAAAGTCCTTGTCAAAATAACAGATGGCGTAAAAAATTTAAAGCATCAATCATTCCCGTAATCTTTAAACCCAAAGAACGTAACTGATATAATCAAGTAAAAAAACCTCTGATGTGGGCAGTATATTTTGCCTATATAATTAAATTAATTAACTTCTTTCACAGTGAAAAATGATGAATAATATCCACATGCAATGTTTTCAACATTGAATCATACATTTTCCGCTTTTCCAGATGATGATATGTAAAACAATTTCGAAGTACCAATTAACTTATATTTCATGCAACTGTAAATTAACAATTATCAATATAGATAGAATCTTCACTGAGTAATATAGTCCATATATTAAGATATTTTAATAATTAATTCATCAATTTGGCGTCATTTTTGCAATTTTGACTATATTTTCCTCAGTCTGAAACGATATATCGCTAAGTTAATGATATGATATGATCGCTAAATGAGTCGCCAAGTTTGCCAAACGTACAGCCAAGTGGTACTCACAGACGGACATATGAACTTTTCATATAGATAAATGACTATTGGCGACTTGTTGGTTGTAAAAATACCAAACAATTGCGCAAATATTTTGTCTCGTGATTGGAATGAAGTAGATACCCAAGAATGATTTTAACAAATTTGTCGCATATTGCATAAAAAGGGAACATATTTTACGATAGTTAATACTTTTTTTTAATTTCATGTAATACTTTTGATACATTTATTAGGATACAAATACAAAACATTTACAGAGTATCTCATCTAGTGAATGGAATGAACTAGATCCAAGAAAATCGATGTTAACACATTTATCGCATAATATTATATATGAAAAGTGAACATATTTCACAATAGTTAATACCTATTTTTTACTTTTATGTGATTTTTTGATAAATTTATTTGAAAATAAATTTTATTGCAATATCTCGAGACATCGGTGCATGCTATCGTTCTAAAATTTGTGTCAATCGTTTTCTGAAAAATTACATAAATCATGATTATTTACGTAACATTATTGAAAGTTCTTATGTTTTGATGATTTTAACAAAATTCCATTCGAAAATTTTGGGGGTCTTCCGATCGAAACGCTCCATTAGTTCGTGAAATATTGACTTTTAACTAACTAACTAACTAACTAACTAACTAACTGACACTGACACGAACAAACAAACAAACAATGAAACGTGCTCCTTTGTTGAAAACTCGAATTCGAATATTCGACCTCAGCATGTGACTTTGCCTGTACATTACACTATGTATATAGGGAAAGTAAAAAATGTTACAAAGTAAAAATGATTTTTGCGATTAGAACCGCAATCTAACCTATAGTTGCCCTCTACTTCAAACATACACAATTTTTCATGTGATAAAGCATTTGATAAATCTAGGCTATATACTACACTAACTCAGAAACACTTTCTTTTGTTGTTGTTGTTACTAATGACCTCCTGTTTCGGCAGAAATCAGGACCAGTGACGCAGAAAAGAACGAAGAAAGACACAAGACGAGAGAACAAAGTTTATTACAAGTAAGCATCACTGACGAAGGTCGGAGGGGGTGCAGCTTCACTTTGACGAGGACCCAGAAGGCGGAAGACTGACTTTATCCTCAAGAAACATCCATGCCTTATTCGGTATTCGAACCCGAGCCCACAAGACAGCAGCCGAAGACGCTATCCACTTCACCGCCTGGGCGGCACACACTTTCTTTTTTATCCCTCAAATGATGGGTGCTTTCTTGACTAGTGGCACTAAAACTGCAACTTCTATTCGAATTATCGTATTCAATTGGCCATCACTTCCGACAGGAAACTGATTAATCAATGAAGGAAACGAATTTTCTGAATCGCATTCGGAAATTCTTTCTCTAGGCCAGGGCCGCCCAAAAGGGTGGGCAGGCACTCCTGGCGTAGGGAACATGCCAGGTGGGGGCTAGGGTACCATTTTTTTTTATTTTTAGGGGCAGGGGGCATGAAAGTTTCACAAAACAGAGAAAAGGTGCGCGGTAGCCCAGTTGTTAGCGCGCGGGAATTGCACTCAGTAGGTCCGGGTTCGATTCCCGCCACTACCAAAACTGCGGCCGTGTTCACGCGAAGTACGATCACGTTAAACATGTAGATCCGTAAGTCCTTCCGAGAGGTTGGTGGTAGGGTAAGGAAGGTACGGTCCCTCCCTGTGGATGCCTCCCCCACTGGGTTCCGGTCTAAATTGGGTGGCACTTCCCGACCGTCCAAACAGTTACCTTACACCTTTCTGGTAGGTCGGACGGTCTGGGTCTCAACAAAACAGAGAAAAATCACATTTTGAGGAAAGGCCCATGATAATTCTTAGTAGGGCACCAGGGGCTTCATTCTACTTTTTCATACGATAGAACATAGTATAGAGAATGTATTATTTTCACGTAAATTTTCGATTTCGAGATTTTGGTGCCAATATATCTGAAGGTGGGGGGAAAATGCACACAAGTCAACAATTCCAAATTTTTATAACATGCATATTTGGTTTAAGAAATTTTTGAACATTGTTGTGGCAAAAATACGTAAGTGGACTTTTAAGATGTTAAAAAAAAAGAAAATCTTAAACACCTATTAGATTTTGCACGGATATCAGTGGGGTGATAAAATATAAATTAAGAAAAATTATTATTTATTTAGCTTATAAATATATAGCAAACTTCATAAAAATTCAATCTGTATTCTGAAAACTAAAAATTAAAATTTTAAAAAGTTCTCCTAAAAGTATCAGAATTTTCATTCCTTGGTATTTCAAATCCTAGTTTTTAACTTGAGTGCTTTTCTCGCCAGCTCTAGATGTATTTTAGGACCTCCTGAACAGGTTTTGACTGTTTTTAGACTGATGTGTGACTGTCCGTCTGTCGTCTATGGCCGATTTCTCGTACGCATGTACACACGATAGCTACCACAAATATTAATGGATTTTTACGAAAGTTTTTATCAGGCTTCGTTAACTAAAAATCTAGAACTAAATAGACTTGCTTTTAAATTCAAGCGAAAACTCGGAAATTTATGCGAAATTATATATTTTTTCAACATGGCAGCGTAGGACAAAATATGAAATAATTGTAATGATCACGAAACTTAACAGTTAGTTAGTCATTGTGGTGAAAAATAGTCGCGATACAATTTTTGTACCAATGACTCCATTATGCAAGTTACTCCTCCACACCAGGAGGCACCTTGTCAAACATAGTATCAATCGAAAGATTTTTTTCAGGTCCTTTAAAATAAGTTGTAACCTGCTAATTGCGATTATTTGCGTCAACAACACAGATTTTTGAAATTCTTTCCTGATAAATTTGCAAAAAGAAAAAAAAAATTACAATTTGAGTTGAGCCACACGCCAGGTAATTTTATTTTTGCAGAGGAGGGGAAAACATGAAGAATTTGCAAGATGGAAAATTAAATATTTAAGTGGGCGCTTGATAAATGTTTGTATGCTTGCCAGGTTCCAAATTTTTTAATTTTTGCGGGAGGGGGAGATATAAAAAATTCATAAAGAGGGTAAAATAAAATATGGAGAAGAGGACTTACAAGTTGTAGGTGCGTCCCTGTGTGGGATACTTCAGCTGATTTAAATCAGCAAAGTTCACTATATAGCAAAGATACCTCTATCAACGTGAATTGTATCGGAAAACTCTTTAGTAGTTGAAAAGTCTCAAGTAGTACGTGAAAATTCCTATTGAGTAGAAGTTCCTAAACCTGTTGGTCAAATGATTGATTTGAATTAATTGTGATGAATTTTGTGATCTATAAAATTCTAGGTGCGAGTTATACTTGCGAAATTATACTTGCTATAAGTTATACCTGGAACAGTTCATACGAGTTAGAGAAATATGATTATGTTTATATATTATTTCGCACAACGTAATACTTAAATGGATATTTATTTAATCCAATTCCCATTAAAAACAAAATTCTTTTTGGTTTGGCGACTTAGTGATTTTAAAAGGACACCAGCTCGCTAAAATTCCAAAAACTCAAAGATCTCAAGAGCAATTTGTTCTTTTGAGTAAAGGTCTTGGTTTTAATCGCTTTGTTCCAAAAAATTACATATTCAACAAAAATTTAATTAATGCATTTAAGCACATTTTGTCTTTTATTAAAGATTTCTGAAGGCTATTTCGTAACAAAGTAACAAATCGGAAAAATAGAAGAATGTTCCTTCCAGCAATATTTGAACCGTTTTCCTGGAACAATTCCTTCATACTTATTTATCCAAACAATTATTTGCATCTGCTACAGCAGGTGCGATGTTTCTGTCGGCGATTTCTCTCAAACGCTGGCAGAATTTGATATTCGTACGTTGGTCTTCAAACTCCATTTCCGTTTTCGACGAACGCGAACGACTACAGTTCACTGACACGCATTGTCTGGAAAAACCTTGCACTGGGGACCTGATTCTTCCTTTTCACACCTCGCGTCACATGTGCCTCTACGCCACGGTAAAATAGTTCCCCTCTGGCCAATTTTTTGGTTGGCCAATTATAGCCAATTTTTTGGTTGTCTTTATTTTTACAGTATTAATTATTTTGACGTGTTTCCATACAGTTAGATGCTTATATTGATTTTCGATATAAACGGAATAGGGAATGCCTTATAAACTTTCTTGTTACTTTGTAAAGAACTAATAAAACTTTAGTCTTTTACAAAATAACTGATTGCTCTCAAGTTATGTAGGTATGTCCGTTAAAATGTTTTACATTATTTAAATTTCATCTGTGTATATTTTATTCAATGATACTACCATTCAACTCCTGCTGGCTTTATTTATGTTACCAAATATCATTCTCTGAAACTCCGGCAATTTATTTCCACCATTTTGGCGATTTTCTCTTCCGAAAACACCCAAACTGCCACCCATTCTCGTGTTCGCATTCAAATGGCCCACTCAATTGCCACTATAGATATTGAACAGGAAAGGAGCGTCTTTCTTGGTCATATGAATTCTATAACTGCAGCCATTTTCCCTTTATTTGGATTTATTACTTTCCTTATATACATAATGTATAAGGAAAGTATTGTGACGGGGTCGAAATTTCGAATTCGAGTTTTCGACGGGAGAGCACGTTTCAAGCATCCCTGATCACGAATCGAACATTTTTGAGGTGATGTCTGTGTGTGTGTATATGTGTGTGTGTGTGTGTGCGAAAGTATGTGTGTGGGTGTGTCAGTGAGTCTGTGAAGACGATATCTCACGAACGAATGGAGCGATTCAAATGAAGTTTGGTACAAAAGTCACAATCCGTAAATACTGGAAGCCTATTGTTTTTAAACGCGATCGAATGTTCAGAACCCCCCTAAATTTTTGAGTGAAATTTCGAAAAAAATCATCAAAAAATCAAAACCTTTAATAAAGTTACGCAAATAGACATTTCTTATGTAATTTTTCCTTAGAAAACGATTGGCATAAACTTTAGAACGCTACCATGATCCGTTCTCGAAATATTGCACATTTTTCAAATAAATTTATCAAAAGATCCCATAAATTAAAAAAATATATTAACTGCTGAGAAACATGTTTACTTTTCATATGTGATATCCTGCGATAAATTCGGTGACATCATTCTCGTGGATCTAGCTCGTTCCATTCATGAGAAAAGATACTTTGAGTAATACTTTTGTATTTGAACGCTAATAGTCATTTATCTGGTATAAGAATATCTTATTTCTCCGTCCATAACGCTAACGCTTGGCGAGATTTTGGCGACAAATTTGGCGGAATGTCGCCAACTTGGCGACTTTTAAAATGTTACCAAATTAACGAAAATCTCGCCAAATATATAAAAATGACGCTAAATCAACGAAAATGACAACTCATTGAAAAAATTCAATATCTTGAAAAAATATAAGTATCTACTATAAGAATAACATTTTTTTAACTGTAAAAGTAGTAAATTTATTGCATTATATAAGGAAAGTCATGTGTTGCCCGCATCAGATTTTTTTAATATGTGACGTCACTATTATTGAAAGATTTATAATGCACTGATTGTTCAGTATCATTGCAGGTTTAAATATATATTCCGGATATATTTAATCCTGCAATTGGAATCTGATTTTCAGATTCCAATTACAGCATTAAATATATCTGGAACAATTCGTCGTAGACCTATCGTTTCAATATAAGAAAAACTTTAACTACCATTAAACGTACCATGACCGGTCAAATGACCGGTTGTAAACTGTTGATTAAAAAATTCGAATATAATATTATCGCTTTTTCTCACTTGACTTCGTGACTTTTTCTATTAAATGTATACAATCATTTTTTCAGTATTTTTTTTATTGTGTTTATAAAGATACATAGTCTGCCATTATCTACCACGATCTGTCATTTGACAGGGAGGCAAATTTATTGCCTTATAAAGTTATCGGGTCAGAAAATGGGATGTACATGCACGTTCCACATATTTTTATCAGTTTCTTGTACATTTCTGAAAAGACTGTTGCGTAGAAAGTTGAATTTAAAATAATTGTGTATTAAAATTCCAATAAAGTGCATAAAATTTCAAGTTGCAAGAAAAGGTGGAAAAAATTAAACAGTATTGATAGTTAGTTTATATTTTGTTTTTACAGCGTGACTCCATTTCCTAATCTTCCCCCTGAAAAAATGTTGAAACATTTAAGACACACCAAGTTCTTAGAAGAAATAAAAAACGTAGGCGAAGAGTTTTCGGAAATGGATGAAGGTGAACTTTCTGAAAGTGAAGATATATTATTATAAAATGATAATGATCTATTAGATACTTAGTGTGAGCCTACCGATACCGGCGTTGAAGATGAGAATATTGAGAATATAATACATAGAAGACGAAAAAGAATGAGATTGCTCTCAAGTTCTGAAGATGAGAATGAAAAAATGAGTAGTATATTACTTTCCTTATATACATAATGTATAAGGAAAGTATTGTGACGGGGTCGAAAATTCGAATTCGAGTTTTCGACGGGAGAGCACGTTTCAAGCATCCCTGATCACGAATCAAACATTTTTGAAGTGATGTCTGTGTGTGTGTGTGTGTGTGTGTGTGTGTGTGTGTGTGTCAGTGAGTCTGTGGACACGATAACTGACGAACGAATGGACCGATTCGAACCAAATTTGGTACAAAAATCACAATCCGTAAACACTGGAAGTCTTTTGTTTTTATACGTAATCGAATGTTCAGAACTCCCCTAAATTTTCGAATGAAATTTTGAAAAAATCGTCAAAAAATCAAAACCGCTAATAAAGTTACGTAAATAGACATTTTTTATGTAATTTTTCATTAGAAAACGATTGGCATAAATTTTAGAACGCTAACATGAACTGTTCTCGAGATATTGTACATTTTTCAAAAAAATTATGAAAAAGTCACATAAAAAGAAAAAAAATTCCTATTGAGAAACATGTTCACTTTTCATATGTAATACCATGCGATAAATTGAGTGACATCAATCTCGTGGATCTAGCTCTTTCCATTTATGAAAAAATATACTTGAATAATACTTTTGTATTTGAACGCCAATAGTCATTTATCTGCTGTAAGAATAACTTTTTTCTTAGTGCATAACGCTTGGCGAGATTTTGGCGACGAATTTGGCGGAATGTCGCCAACTTGGCGACTTTTTTGAAATGTTGCCAAATTAATGAAAATCTCGCCAAATGGATAAAAATGATGCTAAATCGATGAAAATGTCGACTAATTGTTGAAAATTCAATATCTTGGAAAGAATATTAGTATCTACTATAAGAAAATCCTATTTTTTTACTGTAAAAGTAGTAAATTCATTACATTATCTAAGGAAAGTCATGTGTTGCCCATATCAGATTTTTTTTATTTATGGCACAGTTTGGGAAGAAATGCAAATAGGTGCTACATCTGGGATAGCAGCACTTCATAACATTTTCAGGGGAAAATCCAGTCCAACGGAATATGCAAAACGTAATATTATAAAGGGTAAGGTGAAAACTGCATTTTCATTGATAATTTATCATCGTACGCAAATTTTGATCATGTGACATCTTTTAGTAAAATAGTGCAAAATATAACTTTTTATTCGGGTATCTTATAAAGACAATTTCATTTACTAAAATACTACATAATGTACCCGTCGTTATCCGGGAGCTAAAACTGGGATAAATTGAACGACGTAATGAGCGTGATACGACCTCATCTCCAAATGACTCCCTTCATCCTAGATATAAGTGCCCAAATTGTTTACATTTTTCGTAACGCTTCTATATCGGCTAGATACCACCAACCATAGACGTTATGCATCAAAATGCCACGTGACCCAAACTATCGTTGTCTGATGACTATCGCAATTGAAGCATTTCTTAAATTGGAACTAAGGGTCTGCAACCAATCGTTCAAGAGATGTCATGCAATCTTTTTGAAAGTTTTTTCCATAAAGTTCAGATATCCACAATATAGTGCTGAGAAATAGGTATGAAATTAAAGATATCGAGAAAATTCTCCAATTTTGAAGTTCTTTTTTACTTTCTCTTACTCTTTAATATACAAGGTGATTCAAAACTCTACGAACAAACTTTTAGGGAAGTAGAGAATACAAAAATACAAAACAAACCATATTTACATAAGCTTGTATGACCGAAAACGCCACCCTATTGAGATAGAGGGCGCTGTTCACCAGTGCTGTACCGTATAGTGAATTACCGGGTGTTTCTGTTGAAGCTTTGCCGGATTTACTAAACAGTATTCCTGTGTCTGTTAGCCGTCAAATGTGGTTTCAGCACGACGAGGCTCTATCACACTTTGCCGTTTTTGCACGTGAATATTTAAACAAGACTTTTGAGGCTCGATGAATTGGGCGTTGAAACCCAGACCGTCCGACCTACTAGAAAGGTGATGAATTGAGCGTGGTGTATCCGTCACATGGCCACCATGATCACCCTATTAATCTAGCACTGATTTCTTTCTGTGAGGAATCTTCAAAGTCATAGTTTGTTTTTGTGTCCTCTACCTCCCTAAAAGTTTGTACCTAGAGTTTTGAATCACCGTGTATAGAGTAATGCTAAAGTGATGAATATATTAAATATTTTTTATGATTAATTGTTAAAGTAAACAATTCTGTACATTTAAAATTAAATACCAGAAACAAATGTGTCTTCACTTGACATTGCGTTGTGTTTTTTGAATGAAAATGTCATAGCATGCAAATAAGAATCTCTACCGACAGCATTATCACCTGGACCGGAATTACGTGACAGTAACATCACGTGCATATTGTCCATTGATTAGAATACAAATGGATTTAAACAATGCGAAACATGAATGCGTGAGAAAGGTGAGGGAGCCTCACATTCCGAAAATTTGCAAACAATCGATTCTGTTTAGTAAATTACTTTTCGCAATTAAATTCATTAAATAATTCCTGCAGTGACATTTTGTGTCTGACAATCGATTTTCTAATCTTTTCGGAAATTAATATATGCCACATCAGAACGTACCATGCACTAATCAATGAAAATAACCGGTTTGAGGGGAAGGTAAATACAAAGAAATCTCTGTAACCAAAGCAATTTTGTTTAAATCACCAATGGTTTATCTAACAGAAAACCTGTGAACGTAATTGAATGAATTTTAAACCTTGTTGAAGAATTAAGAATATGGTAAACCTTGTTTGAGGTTCCCTTTTGAGTCTGTGTAGTTTAGTTAGCTAAACAAAAATACGAAATCCTTTAATTTGTTTTCTTTTTCAAATATATCCTTTTATACCCTTTTTCAACTATATCCTTTTATATCCTGTTCAACTATATCCTTTTATATCCTGTTCAACTAAATCCTTTCATATCCTTTTATATCCTTTGACAACAATATCCTTTTATATCCATTGCAACTAGAACACTTGTTTTGAGATTCTGTTGTTGAGGATTCTAGAATTGACATAAGGGATATTTTAATGTGACAAGACGCTGGGCCACAAATACAAATTATGGACCATGTTACAAACATTTATAACAAGCACAATTCATATTTAATTGTTCCCTCTTTTAAACTACTCATGTCTTTCCTTATATCCAAATTAAAAATCGACGGTGGCTCCAGACCGCTGGTACCGAAATGGTTTTACGTGAGCAACATTTTGCAAATTAAAACTCTAAAATTATTCGATTTTTTCAGATTCATTTGCTTTGTTTACAGGATTTCAAAGCGTTACATATGACTCGCTAACTATCTATAGCTAGCACATTTAGTTTTTGTCCCGATTTTATCTAGATAATCCGACCACAGACTTCATGTCAAAATATTAAATTATTTTACTAACTTGCTTGGTGGTATAAAAACTAAAATTATACAATATATCTGACTAGATTTTATATCAAGTTAATCCATGCGTTTGCCTGATGGCACATAAATACGTACTTGAATACGTATGTTTCCATCTATTCTGTTTAAGCCTTACCAATCATTAAACATCTTTAGAATTTCAAGTTCATTTAACCTCCTAATTTTTTTAAACAGCATAAAATATTTCGTGCTTATGCACCTATATTTCATCAAGGCGTAAGTAAACGGATTAAACTACAACAACCGTTACATTTTAAATATTCCAGCTTTCCAACCATTTAGAAGACCCAAGTTATACTAAAATAACGAAATTATAACCAATATACTTCCAAAACTTAGAGTTCGATCCACAATCCACAACTATATGCACTTATAGAGCTTTCAAGGAACTACAAAATCTTGCTTATTGTTTAAAGAAAACAATTTTAGTTTTTGAGATATAAGCATTAAATTCTGGTGTAGGCAGCACATAACTTTCCTTATATAATTCAATGAATTTACTACTTTTACAGTAAAATAATAATGTATATGATCCACGGTACAGTGTTTAAACGTTGAATTGTACATCTGGCGATTTTCCGGATGATAAGATGTAAAACTATTTCAAAATACCCAATTAATACACAACTCTACATAAACAAATTTCAATATTGATAGCATCCTCAATAAGAGATATAATCCATATATTACAATATTTTAATAATTAATTCATCAATTAAGCGTCATTTTCATTAATTTGGCGTCATTTTTGCAATTTGACGATATTTTTTTCATTCTGGGGCAACATATCGCCAAGTTAGAGATAATTTGCTAAATTATTCTCCAAGTTTGTCAAATGCATCACCAAGTGCTACAGACAAAAAGAGAGAAGAATATATCCTGTATACTAGAAGGTATGCCCGTCATATGACGGAAATCAGAATCTGCGAAACATTACTTCCCATTTGGCGTCATTTTTATAAATTTGGCGTCATTTTTCTCACTGTGGCAACATTTAAAATAGTCGCCAAGTTAGCGACGTTCCGCTAAATTTCTCGTCAAGCGTTACGGACAGAGAAAAGGATTATTCTTATAGCAGATAAATGACTATTGACGTCCAAATACAAAAGTATTGCCCAAAGTATATTTTCTCATGAATGGAACGAGCTAGATCCACGAGAATGATGTCACCGAATTTATCACATGATATTACGTATGAAAAGTGAACATATTTCACAATAGTTAATATTTTTTTTTATTTTATATGAAGTTTTGATAATTTTTTTTAAATGTGCAATAACTCGAGAAAGGTTCATGCTAGCGTTCTAAATTTTATAACAATCGTTTTTCTAATAAAAAATTTCATAAGAAATGGCAATTTACGCAAATTTATTAAAGGTTTTGATTTTTTGATAATTTTTTTCAAAATATCACTGGAAAAATTTAGAGGGTTCTGAACATTCGATTGAGTATAAAAACAATAGGCTTATAGTATTCACGGATTGAAATTTTTGTAACAAATTTCGTTCAAATTTCTCCATTCGTTTGTGAGATGTCGTTTTCACAGTCTCACTGACACACAAACACACACACATCATCTGAAAAACGTTTGATTCATGTTCAGGGATGGATCATGTTCTTGGTTTGATCATGTTCTGGGTTCCTTCCTCCAGTGCTACTAATTTTCGACTTTCTGGATTCCATTCAGTCAAAGATACTCAATTGAATTATTCATCATCCATTTGAATCAATGACGACGATTAATCTCAAATTTACACCATCGAATCTTTTGATTTCTATCAAACCATTGCCTTCCACATCTCAATCCAAAAGACTTCAATTTACTGTATTGAAATCAATCAACAAATTGCCACCCATCAGTCATCTCATGTTAGCTTCAACTTTGATGACTCAAACAAACTCATTGCTTCCAATTTAATCAATTAACACCGATAGGTCTTCTCCAGTTGGCTTCATCATAAGCGACTCCAATTAATTTATTGCTTCCAATTAATCAATTACCACCGATGAGTCATCTTCAGATAATGTCAACTTACGCGACTTTGGAAAAATGTATTGCTTCAATACAATCAATTGCCACCAATCGGCAATCTCCAGTTGAATTCAACTTAAACCAACTGCAACTAGCTTATTGCTTCCATTACAATAAATTTTCACCGATTAGTCAGCCATCTCAAGTGCATTTCATTGGCTCAATCGAAGCCAATCTATTCAAATGAACTAAATTCAAATCCATTGACACCAACGAATTTAACCGACTTAGATTATCACTTTCTTTATATGCAAAATGTATAAGGAAAGTATTGTGACGGGGTCGAAAATTCGAATTCGAGTTTTCGAAGGGAGAGCACGTTTCAAGCATCCCTGATCACGAATCAAACATTTTTGAGGTGATGTATGTGTGTGTGTGTGAAAGTATGCATGTGTGAAAGTATGTGTGTGTGTGTGTGTGAAAGTATGCATGTGTGAAAGTATGTGTGTGTGTGAAAGTATGTGTGTGTGTGTGTCAGTGAGACTGGGGAGACGATATCTCACGAACGAATGGAGTGATTCGAATGAAACTTGTTACAAAAATCACAATCCGTGAATACTAGAAGCCTATTCTTTTTAAACGCAGTCAAATGTTCAGAACCCCAAATTTTCGAGTGAAATATTGAAAAAATCATCAAAAATACAAAACCTTTAATAAAGTTACGCAAATAGACATTTCTTATGTACTGTTTCCTTAGAAAACGATTGACATAAACTTTAGAACGCTAGCATGAACCATTTTTGAGATATTGCACATTTTTAAAATAAATTTATCAAAAACTCCTATAAATTAAAAAAATATTAACTGTTGAGAAACATGTTCACTTTTCATATGTAATATCATGCGATACATTGGGTGACATCATTTTCGTGGATCTAGCTCGTTCCATTCATGAGAAAAGATACTTTGAGTAATACTTTTTTATTTGAATGCCAATAGTCATTTATCTGCTATAAGAATAACTTATTTCTCCATCCATAACGCTTGGCGATATTTTGGCGACGAATTTGGTGGAATGTCACCAACTTGGCGACTTTTTGAAATGTTTCCAAATTAATGAAAATCTCGCCAAATAGATAAAAATGACTCTAAATCGATGAAAATGATGACTAATTAACGAAAATTCAATATCTTGGAAAGAATATGAATATCTACTATAAGAATAACCTATATTTTTGCTGTAAAAGTAGTAAATTCATTGCATTATATAAGGAAAGTCATGTGCTGCCCACATCAGATTTTTTCTATTGTTATTTTGACCAACTCGAATCCAGTTAATTTTGAATATGCACAATTCAGGTATCCAAAAACTATTAATTGTTGCTTCGTTTTATGTCAGTGTCATTCAGTTTAGAAAAATCTGATGTGGGCAACACATGACTTTCCTTATATAATGTAATGAATTTACTACTCTTACAGTAAAAAATTAGGTTTTTCTTATAGTAGATACTAATATTCTTTCCAAGATATTGAATTTTCGACAATTAGTCGTCATTTTCATTGATTTAGCATCATTTTTGTCCATTTGGCGAGATTTTCATTAATTTGGCAACATTTCAAAAAAGTCGCCAAGTTGGCGTCATTCCGCCAAATTCGTCGCCAAAATCTCGCCAAGCGTTATGCACTAAGAAAAAAGTCATTCTTACAGCTGATAAATGACTATTGGCGTTCAAATACAAAAGTATTATTCAAAGTATATTTTTTCATGAATGGAACGAGCTAGATCCACGAGAAGGATGTCACTCAATTTATCGCATGGTATTACATATGAGAAGTGAACATGTTTCTCAATAGGAATTTTTTTTTTTATGTGACTTTTTCATAATTTTTTTGAAAAATGTACAATATCTCGAGAACGGTTCATGTTAGCGTTCTAAAATTTATGCCAATCGTTTTCTAATGAAAAATTACATAAGAGATGTCTATTTGCGTAACTTTATTAGCGGTTTTGATTTTTTGACGATTTTTTCAAAATTTCATTCGAAAATTTAGGGGGGTTCTGAACATTCGATTACGTATAAAAACAATAGGCTTCCAGTGTTTACGGATTGTGATTTTTGTACCAAATTTGGTTCGAATCGGTCCATTCGTTCGTCAGTTATCGTCTCCACAGACTCACTGACACACACACATACTTTCACACACACACACACACACACACACACACAGACATCACTTCAAAAATGTTTGATTCGTGATCAGGGATGCTTGAAACGTGCTCTCCCGTCGAAAACTCGAATTCGAATTTTCGACCCCATCACAATACTTTCCTTATACATTATGTATATAAGGAAAGTAAAAAAGAAACTGGTAATGAATTATTTTCAATTTCTGTTTTATTTTACTCATAAGTCACTAATGATATTTTGCAACAAATGATATATTTATATCTTCAGTGAGGCTCAGCTGGATTTTCACAAGCAATGAATACACAGTTAAATGCATAGAAGTT
Organism: Amaurobius ferox; assembly: GCA_951213105.1. Classification (NCBI taxonomy): domain Eukaryota; kingdom Metazoa; phylum Arthropoda; class Arachnida; order Araneae; family Amaurobiidae; genus Amaurobius; species Amaurobius ferox. The sequence goes on along the minus strand of OX578152.1, from coordinate 5,236,692 downwards.
GCACGTTTTTCATTAGCTGCTCTGTACGTGACCTAAAGTATCAGTTTTCCTAACATTTTGTTTTGTGTCAAGCTTGAGGTTAATTCTGCTTTAATTAACAGGTGTAGCAGACGAACGAAAAATATACTACTGTGGTAACTACATTCCATAAAGAATACGATTGATCGCACCTGTGAACTATAGAAAGTTCAAAGCTATTTCCAGAATATTAACTGGTTTAGTTGTAGTAAGTAAAAATTAATCATTTACCGCATGCATTTTATAACTCTTTTAAGCACTATATTTTAATCATTGTGTTCAACAAAAAAATGAACTAATCATATGCGACTATATCAATTGTCTATTAACTACTTAATGTATACACAAAGAGGCACCTATCCGTAAACAATTGTGTAGCCTCAAACTGAATTTACTGTTATTAATAGTTAGAAATGCTTGGATATTTAGATGAGAATGCTTTATATAGCATTCTCCTTTTGCTTTATTTATATATATATATATATATATATAATTAAAATTATCAACTCAGTGTATCAAATTTCACTCGATAACATCCTAGAAAACATTCCCAATTATAGTGACTAACATACAGGAGAGAGAGAGAGAGAGAAAAAAAAAAATATATATATATATATATATATGTATGTGTGTGTATATATATATATATATATATATATATATATATATGTGTGTGTGTATGTATATGTGTATATTATATATAATTATTTATTAATTATATAAATAAATAAAAATGAAAAATAATAAACTAAGTCAAAAACATTAGAAAAATCAAAAAATCGGAAAATAAGATGCATTAACATTAATGTTTTGAATTTTATTTTCGCAAAAGAATGTAACTTTTGTCAGTATTGAAACTACGTTCTGAGCGCCCTTATAATGGTGTATAGTGGCATTCTCGATTATCCAGTTTTCCTATGAATTACTTGTTTAGTAGGCATTTTCATCTTTGATTCATATTCATATTCAGTTCTGCATGTTTGGGAAGTTGTATTCTGAATTGCTTGTCCAGTCTCCAGCTTAGACTCACTGGACGGGTTTGGGAGTATTTCCGTGAACGTTCGTACTGCCTCCCTGGTAGAATTTCGACTTGTTCATTCCGGTGCTTCTAGATTAAGCTGTTGAGATTGATCGTGTATACACGTGGTAGAAGAAGGGTTCATGCCGCATGGTAATACAATTTTCTTAATGTATCCTTTTTTCATTTTTTGATGTCTGTAGTCTGAGTTTAAGCATTTATAGTAATGTACTATTGCTTAATCTGAAACAGGAATTTGTTTGGGTTAATTAGAATTAAATACTCAGACCTGAAGATGAATTTTATTCTGATTAATCATCGAATTTGGGAAGGTTCTGTTCTTTTCTCTTATCGGCATTATGGCCGTGAATTTGCTTCTATGGTGATGTTAATATTACTTGAATTGTATTTTTTTTATATTTTTTATTTTTACATAATTCTTATTATTACATTTCAAATATATATATATATATATATATATATAAATTAAAATAACAAATAGAAAAGTGCAGGAGTGTGAATCAGTAACCACAGTATCAAACCGCGAGCAATATAAAAGCGTGTAGTGAATAGCAAAAAGCAACGAGATATATATATATATATATATATATCCTATAAAAACGACAATCCACAGATCGTAATAAAGGTGAAATGAGTATAGGCGCGATTTGCTGCTTTTAACACTCAGCCCAAAATATTACACCATATGGAAACACTAAAATACAAGTAAAAACAGAATAATAAAAAAGGAGTGCAAACGGGGTATCAGTAAAGTCTAGGGGGATTGTGACCCTTATTCCTAGTTAAAGCATACTTTTATTCCTAGGAAACACTCCCAGAAACTCTGATCGCCCGAAGCCGTTCCAAACGGTTTGTAAGTAACACTTCCGAATTTCCATCTATTATCTCACTTACCTGTACCCTTGTTGGTTGGTTCTTTTTTCGTTCTCATTTGCACCTTTTGGATTTGAAGTTCCTTTGGGATTCTGTTTTTACTTACACACGGTTTGGAGCTGCTTCGGGCGATCAGAGTTTCTGGGAGTGTTTCCTAGGAATAAAAGCACGCTTTAACCAGGAATAAGGATCACAATCCCCCTAGACTTTACTGATATCCCATTTGCACTCCTTTTTAACACTTTACAACAAAGTTGAAAAGTGTTTATGACTTTGTTCATTCATTCTGTCTGTCTGTCTGTCCGTTAGCACGATAACTGCCTTAAAAATGACTTAATCAAAATGAAATTTCAGTACGTTGTTCAGACGGTCTGTAGGACCTATGGAAATAGGAATGAATAATATCACCCAATTAGTTTTGGATTGAACCCGGGTTGAAAAAATGAAATACATTGAACCCTATGGGACCTAATTTTTCAAACATTTTTTAAGCGGATTTAAAATTCACAAATTGCTTCGAAAATTTTAGATAATATTCAAATTTTTACATGAAATATATAAAAAAAAATTCAACAAAATATATTCAGTAGTTTTTTAAATAAAAATTAAAATATTAATTACATCTCCTATATGAAGCGATCACATGACCATGATATGAAAAAATCACGTGACCCACTTCAAAATGAAATATAGCATCCATCTTGTCTCAAGATCGTGATTTTTAAAGTGCTTTTTAATTCATATTGAGTGTTGTATCCGTTTTAAAACCGCTTTATATTTGTTTAAGTTCTGTGCATCTACATACTGAAACAACGCAATTACAATATATTTGAGTTTAAATGAACATCCAAATTTGATTATTTCAACAACGAAGCTTATTTTTCACTTATGTAAAATGTAAACAGCAAAATATGCAGACTGAGTTGTATATGAATTGCTGTATTTCTTTAACGCAAAATTATTTAGATCATGGAGTCTCCATAGCTGATATGAATGAATATTCATTGATTTTACAGAGAGAAGGACGATTTTTTTCGATGAAGTTTTAAGCATAGAGTTTAATTACTTGTAGCTCCATGGTCTTAATTTTAAAATAAAATAAATTATTATAGTATTGTGATGAATGAATTGAATGGGAAAATGTTATGAATGAAATGCTGCTTTTATAGAGAGAGCCAGGCGTGTTTTTTTTTCTATGACGTCATTTGAATGAATGTCAGTTGTTTTCGATGAAGTTTTCAAATATAATAAATTATTGTAGTATTATTATGATTTTAAAAATATTACCGAGGAATGTATCGCATTTTAGAGATGTTTAAACCAGGTAATTTTTATTTCAATGCCGTCATTTGAATGATGTTACTTTTTTTCGATGAAGGTTTAAGTTTTCAAATATAATAAATTAATGTAGTATTGTCATAAGTTTTAAAATATTACCGAGGAATGTATTGCATTTTAGAGATGATTAAATAAAATTGCATTGAAGTTGGGAAGTGTTTCATAATCCATGCTTTAAGCATGATTGATCTTTCTTGTTATATTATTCTGTTTTTACTTGTATTTTAGTGTTTCCTTATGGTGTAATATATATATATATATATATAGCTTGATGACTGGATATATGCATTTTATTCTTCCATCGATTTATGGATCTATGTTTTACATCTTTTTATGTAGTTATCTTACATTTGAAGTTATAGTTCTATGAGTCACAACGTATCTCTAATATATCATTGGAATTTCATATAATATTTTTATTAAATATATATACTATATATATATATATATATATATATAACATTTATCTCATCTAAAATATTTTACTGATATATATATATATATATATATATATATATATATATATATATATATATATATATATATATATATATATATATATATATATATATATATATATATGTATATATTATTGTGTTCTCTTAAATGCAAATAATTTACTTAAAATGTTGCAAAAATATCCTTATATAAAATTTTGTTAAGCAACAATTGTCAAAAGGCTTCTGAAGCAAAGGGATATATTCTTCAAAATTTCCTCTCCAATTCTTGCATTCAATTCTGCGTTTGATAATGTAACTATCCTGTTTTCCTAATTCCAAAATAGAAATATTTTTGATTACGAAACATGTTGACACGCTTGCAATTTATTTTAATATCTTTTACAAAGATTCACAACCAAAGGCATTCCTAGATTATTTTGTTTGCAGAAATCCACATATCTCTATTGTCTCATTCACTGTCCACTTCTGTTCACTAAAGCAATTCAAATTATGCATGCGTCTAGCGCAATTTGGAAAGAGCAATTTCCTCAACAGCAAGGGTTCCTTACATTGATATAATGTACAAGATAATGGCATAATGAACTTGTGCAATCCGATTACAGGATTGTTTAGATTATCTCCCCTCTAATGGAGTTATATTATATCTATTCATTAAGTTGTATTCCTCATTGAAGATTGTGAAAGTAACCTCTTATGAATTGAAACTTAAAAATCTGATGTGGGCAGTAGATGACTTTCACTGCATACTTATATCACTGCATACTTCTCTTTATTTAAATTAAATTTAATTCACTTTTATTCAATTTTCGTTCTCATTTGATAACTGGACTTATTTTCAAAGATGGCGTAGAGAAAATACGAAAAACTAAAATATCTCAAGAACGGCTAGTTCTAGAGTAATGGGGTAGGTCTTATTCTTTTCTTCGTTAAAAATTACGTATAAAACAAGCATTTAATGGATATATTTGAGCATATGTAGTTTTTTATTTTAGATTTTGTGGATTTTTGCGGACCATTTTGCAGAAAACGCAGGTTATTTTTTCCGAATCATACTAAAATCTAATCATCACCAGGGTGACCCACAAGTGACTTATCTACCGAATTTTGTGATATTCGGTCCATTATTTTTTCAGCTACAGTGGATACAGGCAATTTTTGCGGGCCATTTCACAAAAAAAGGCGAGTTCTGTTATTCCGAATCGTACCCAAAACTAATCAACACCAGAGTCACACCCATGTGACTTATCTACCAAATTTTATAAAATTCGGTCCATTAGTTTTTTAGGTAGAGTGGATATAAAATCTGCACAGCCAGACAGTCACACAGATAGACACACACACGCACACACAGACGTCACGCTAAAAATGGTTTTATCGTATTCTAGAGGTCTCGAAACGTGTAGATTGGTCGAAAACTCGAGTTGCGATTTTCGGCATGATTCCAATACTTTCCCTATACATTACCATGTATTGCAGGGAAAGTAAAAACTTATTGCAACTAAAATGCAACAATAATTTTAGCAATTTACCTTCGTTCAATGAATAAAGTTTATCCATCACAAAAGCAGATAAGTCTGGGTGAGATGCCCTTACGTCGAACATCCACTATATTTATATTTCGTTTATTATTCGATAAATGGCGGAATTTCCTATGCGTAAAAGCGAGATTGTTCATGCTACATGTGATGCGTACAAGCTTCTCTAATGTTCTCAATTAGAAAAATCTGATATGGGCAGCACATGACATTCCTTATAACATATAATGCAATGAATTTATTTCTTTCACAGCGAAAAAATAATGAAAAGATCCACTATACTAGGTTTTTAAAGTTGAATTGTACATTTGGCGCTTTTCCGGATGACAACATGTAATAATATTTCAAAGTACCTAATTAACTTATATTTTGCGCAAATTTAATTAACAATTATTAATATTGACAGCATCCTCAGTAAGCGATATAGTCTATATATCAAAATATTTTAATAATTAATTCATCAATTAGTTGTCATCTTCATTAACTTTGATGATATATTCGTCATTCTGGGGCGAAATATCGCCAAGATGGCGATATCCCGCTAGATTATTCGCCAAGTTCGCCAAATGTATCACCAAGAGTTACAAATAAACGGAGAGAAGGGCATTTCTTATATATCTTATATACTAGAAGGTATGCCAGTCGCACGATGGAATTCAAAATTTTCAAATCAGTACCTCCCATTTGGAGTCATTTTTATCAATTTGGCGACATTTTCCTCACTTTGGCAGCATTTTAAAAAGTCGCCAAGTTGGCGACATCGTGCCAGAATTTTTGTCTAGTGTTACATGCGGATAGATGGATGGACGGACGGAGAAATGGGTTATTCTTATAGTCGATTCTTATGTTCTTTCCAAGATATTAAATTTTCATCAATTTGTCGTCATTTTCATTGATTTAGAGTAATTTTTAACAATTTGGCGACATTTTCGTCAATTTGGCAACATTTTAAAAAAGTTGTTAAGTTGGCGATATTTCGCCAAATTCGTCGCTAAAATTTCGCTATAAGTTATGAACGATAAATAGATTATTCTTATAGTAGGTAAATGACTATTGGCGTCCAAATAAAAAAAACTAGTACCTGGAATATCTTCTCTCGTAAATGGAACATGCTAGGCCCACGTGAATAATGTTTACAAATTTATCGCATAATGTTACATATGAAAAATAAACATATTTTACAATAGTTACTTCTTTTGTAATTTTATGTGATTTTTTGATAAATTTATTTGGTAAACGTATATCTCCAGAACGGTTTCTACTAGCGTTCGAATTTTTACGTCAATCGTTTTATAATGAAAATTTACATAAGAAATGATTGTTTACCTAACTTTATTGAAGATTTTGATTTTGACGGTATTTTCAAAATTTCATTCGAAAATGTAGGGGTGTTCGGAACATTCGATTGCGTTTGCAAACAATAGAGTTCCAGTGTTCACAGATTGAAATTTTTGCTCCAAATTTTGTTCGAATCTCTCCATTCATTCGTGAGATATCGTCTCCACAGGCTCACGGACACACACACACACACACACAGACACCATCTCAAAAACGTTTGATTCGTATTCAATAATGCTTGAAACGTGCTCTCCCGTCGAAAACTCGAATTCGAATTTTCGACCCCGTTAGATTATTTTCCTTATACATTATACTATGTATATAAGGAAACTAACAAGCATGAAAAACAGAAAATTTTCAATTTTCTTCAACTTGACAAGACGATTACTAGAAAACTACAAGAGCTTTAAATATAAGTAAATATAGATGTAGAAACAAAATTTCTTAATACATATTTTTATATCTTAGTGTTTACATTTAACTCTTATAATTTCGAAGATATTTTGAGTGAAGGTAAAAATAAACACTCGCTTCGAAGATACTTTTTAAAAGTTTTGCGAAAAACAAGTTCAAAAAATTCATTAAAGTTATTTTTATATATTTATAATCTTGACCCTATTTCCGACAAAACAAGAAAAATTATTAATATTTTTATCTGTTCGGTTCGGAGCTATTACCGTCTAAAATGATAATAATCCCACAGAAACCCAAAGTATAGATGTTATTCAAACCAAAAATCTGACGTGGTCAGCAAATGACTTTCTTTACATAATGCAATGATTTTACTTTTTTCAGAGCGCAAGGAATTGTATATAAAACCAACAGCTCAAGTAACCGTGTATAAAACCCACAGCGCAAGTAATTATGTATAAAATCCATAGCTCAAGTAATTGTTTATAAAACCGTCAGGGCAAGTAATTATGTATAAAAACCACAGCGCATAGAAATTGTGTATGAAACACACAGCGCAAGTATAATTGTGTATAAAACCTACAGCTCAAGTAATTGTGTATAAAACCCACAGCGCTAGTAATCTATATAATAAAAGACAATGTCTGTCTGTCTGTCTTATACACTATAGGCTCAGCGACCGCGCATCGCAGAGCTACGACATTTGGCAATCGGAGACCCGGGGGGGGGGGGGGGGACACGTGAAAACCGATTTTTAAAATTTGAAATTTTTTTTTATTTTATGTTTAAGCGATTTCGACCGTTTTTTGCCCATTTTCTTCCTCCACCATCCAGACGTCGTAGAAAAAAAACAAATCACACGACCAGAAAGAGCAGACAATTGCGAGTAAATACATATCAATTTCAAATCTCAGGGACAAATTCTAATATTTTTTAAACATTTTAAAACAAAAGTTACTTTCGGCTCAAATAAACGAACTTTCGTTTTTAAATCCTCGCGTCGGGAAAAATACGGACAATTTCGACTAATAATTTACATTTTTAGGAAGCTCAAAGATCAGAATATCGCGTGGGAATTGCACGCGGTAGGCCTAGATTCGATTCCCGCCACTGCCAAAACTGCCGTCGTATTCACGCGGAGTACGATCACGTTAAACATGTGGGTCCGTAAGTCCTTTCGAGAGGTTGGTGGTAGGGGAAGGAGAGTACGGTCCCTGTGGATGCCTCCCTCACTGGGTTCCGGTCTAAATTGAGTGGCACTTCCTGGCCGTCCAAATAGTTACCTTACACCTTTCTGGTAGGTCTGATGATCTGGGTCTCAACAACAACTTCACGGGGTTATGGCGCCAGAGAGTTTTCCACGGTCAGAGATTTCAAGGGTAGCGAACAGGCAGGTCGCTGAAAGCGGCAATGTTGTATAAAATCCACAGCGCAATAATTTTGTCAATAACACCGCGTAAATTGACATTGGACGATTTTGACAACTTATGAATCCAAACAAAATGATTTATTCATACTCACGTGCAAAATCTCCGTCAAAATACAATAAACATTTAATGAATATTACGTGAAATGAGTGAATATGGGCGGATTTTTGGGAGTCAAAATACAAAACTAGTACGTAAAATATCTTCTCTCGTGAATAGAACAAACTTGATCTACGAAAATGGGGTAATAGGTTTGTTGCATAATAATGCATGCGAAAAATTCAGATATTTGACGATACCTGCTACTTTATTAGTTCTATGCAAATTTTTAATATATTTATTTGATAAACATGCGATATTTCGAGAAAGGTTCATGTTAGAGCTCTAAAATTGGTGTCATTATTTTTCTAATGAAAAATTACGTTATATATATTTATCATTCAAGAAGAATTTGATTTTTTATAACTTTTTCAAAATTTTATTCTAAAATTGGGCAAGGAGGGGTGGGGTGTCTAAACATTCAGTTGCGTTTAGAATTAATAGAGTTCCATTATTCACTAATTGTAATAATCGTACCAATTTGTTCTCAAAACGCTTCATTAGTCAAAGAAATGTCGGCCCTCACTTAATAACACACACTAACATTTAACATTACCCTCTTAGTGTCGAAACATTGTCTGAGGTTTTGTGCACTCATTAAATAAAAAAATCTGATGTGGACAGCACATGACTTTCCTTATATAATGCAATGGATTTACTACTTTTACAGTAAAAACAAAAATAGGTTATTCTTATGGCAGATACTTATATCCTTTCCAAGATATTAAATTTTCGTCAATTAGTCGTAATTTTCATTGATTTAGGGTCATTTTCATCCATTTGGCAAGATTTTCGTTAATTTGGCAATATTTAAAAAGTCGCCAAGTTGGCGATATTCCGCCAAATTAATTCGTCGCCCAAATATCGCCAAGCGTTATGGACGGAGAAATAAGTTATTCTTATAGCAGATAAATGACAATTGGCGTTCAAATACGAAAGTATTACTCAAAGTATCTTTTCTCATGAATGGACCAAGACCAAGACGCTTGATTACGGGCTGCCATGGGACTGAGTCCCTCACGCCCACATCGAAAATAAAAGTGTCCACTTTGAATGTTTATAGCAATCTGCGTTGGTAGTAATATGCACTCTTTCATGATGAGGTGCTGCTTTGGGTTCGCTGGTGTCGATGCTGGATTCACGGTGACGATGTTGTGTCACTCTCATCTTGGTTTGGTGTTGAAACGACGACTGAGTACTGAGCTGTGGTAGCTGTAAGAGAAGGGGAGGGCGAGGCCAAGGGCTGGCGGCCAATAGAAACTGCAGAGTTGCAGGGCCAGTTTAACGTTAAAGTTGAGTTCAGTGAAACAATTAAAGTTAAGTTAAGATAAATATAATATTAATACAAATTATGCAGGTGAGATTTAAGAGTTATAAATATAATTAATCTAAGCAATTATAAAATATCTTATCGTACAAAGATTTAAGTTCCGCTCTTGTTGTGAAAAAGAAAGGCCCTTTTCAGGCACACAAAACAATTAAGTTTACAATTAATTTACAATGTAGAAATTATTAAATAATTTATTTTACTTATACTTCAGTATAAAAGCAATGTAAGCAGGGCAAGCATAGCTTGCACGAGAGATGACCGGGCTGGCATTAGAAGTCGCGGGCAAAGCAAAGTAAACAAGTGGATTGAGGGCTCGCCGGGGAGGACGAATCAGAACGCTCCGTTCCACTCTGGGTCTGCCGAGGCAGCTCCAGAGTGAAAAAGTGCTCCTTCAGCGCAGTCCGGCGAACAAGGTTAGGAAACGCCTGCCTGGGGCGTAGAATATCTGGGGCGCTTCCACGGGGGCGCCGCTGGCCCGGAAAGAAGGTGTCTAGGGCTTCTTTTTCCAAGGAAGGAGGTTGTGGAAGTGTCGTAGCTACTATCGACACCTCTCAGGCAGGGTTTTCTAGAGTTCTTTTTGAAGAAATTTCATGAGGTTTTCCTAATATGCCCAGTAATGTGTGGGACTTTGAGGTCGTGATGAATCACCTCGTTCTGAATGTACCAGGGCGCATTGACAATACAGCGCAGAACCTTGTTTTGAAACACTTGCAATTTCTCAATGTGCTTTTTTGCAGCCGAGCCCCAGACAGGGCTGGCATACAAAAACGCAGGTGCGATGATTTGTTTATAGATGAGCAGTTTGTTGTAGAGGGACAAGTGAGACTTTCTACCGAGAAGTGGGAGGAGGCCTACAAAGGTTTTATTTGCAGTTTCTACTTTCTTAGTGATGTGCTCAGCGAAAAGTAATTTGGAGTCCAAGATGACGCCCAAATACTTTGCAGACTGTGAAAAAGGGATCGGATCATTGAAGATTTTAAGGGAGAAATTACTAAGTTCTCGGTAGTTCAGTCGAAAAATGACGACTGCACTCTTGGTCGGATTAATTTTGATTCTCCAGGTCGCGAGCCAGTGCTCAAGACTATTCTTTATGTAGCTTTGGAGTGTGTTAATAGCGAATTTAGGTGTAGAGCTTCTAGAAATCAGAGCTGTGTCATCAGCAAAGATGGCCAGCTTAACGTAAGGGTTCTTGGGTATATCGTTAATATAAAGATTAAATAGAAGTGGGCTTAAATTTCCGCCCTGTGGGACCCCGGCTCTGATTGGCCGAAGAGAAGAGTATGAATGTTCAACTCGTACGCGGAAAGAAAGTTTAGCAAGATACGAGTTGATGAGAGCCAAAAGTTGTGTCGAAATACCAAGTCGGACCAGCTTGGTTAGCAGACCCGGGATAAAGGCTTTATCAAAAGCTTTACTGATATCAAAAAACACTATGCTGGTATACTGCTTGTTGGTAGAGTTTTTATGAATAGTTTCTACTACACGCATGAGTTGGGAATGCGTGGAAAAATCAGATCGAAAGCCGTGCTGTTCAGGAATTAAAATATCTTTCGATCTGCAGAAACTAGTCAAACGTCTAAGCAACACTAACTCAAAAATTTTGGAAAGGCTAGATAGAAGGCTGATTGGTCTGTAGCTATCAGCAGAATTAGGATTTTGACCATTCTCATGAATGGAATGAGCTAGATCCACGAGAATGATGTCACCCAATTTATCGCATGATATTATATATGAAAATTGAACATGTTTCTCAACAGTTGATATTTTTTTCCATTTATGGAATTTTCTCATAAATTTATTTGAAAATTTATTGATATAATTAAGATTACATCAATTTTAACAAACGCTTAAGGAGGAGAAAAGTACCGTGTGAAGCCAAGTATTTTGAAACTCAACAATTGACCTAACATACATGAAGACTAGAACATACCTCTGTACTTCGGGTCTGTAGCTAATCATGACTGCAATCTTTACCGATGCTTTTTCTGACATTAAGAGTTAGACTTCGTATTTTTGTAAAACATTCTCAATACTCAAAATAATGACTCACTCTCTTAACAACACTGTTTGAATCATCACTACTCTCTCTCAACTCTTGAATTATTTCTGTTTATCTTCGTTGACTTTTCTCCTTGTTGTCACATCATTTTGCCTGATGTCCAGATACGCCCTCCTTGCTGTCATTGGATGCGCCTCAGTGCGATGTCGCATCTTTGCATCATCGGCTCTGCCAGTTTCCAATGAAGCTTGGTTTAAGTCTTGGCAATAAGAAATTTTGCCCCAATCACACCTGCAATTTGTGTGACGTGTATTTTGGGGGGTCATGAACTTCCGGACCAAGACTGCCATAAAACGGTGCCTAAAAGTCTGCGCTTTGTTTGGTCGTAAACATCAAAAACTGCATATGATGACTCCTGGTCTCACAACATACTTTAGAACTTTAAATTTCTTAGAACAGATACAAAAAATTTAAAACTTTCAAAAACATTAATAAAGTACATATACGTATACAAAGAGCTAACGGAAATATCTATAAAAAAATCTGATGTGGACAGCACATGACTTTCCCTGCAGACATATCCACGTTCTCTTTATTTTAATTAAATGTAATTCACTTTTAATTTAATTTTCGTTCTCAAATTCGGTAACTGGACTTATTTTCAAAGGTGGCGTAGCGAAAATTCGAAAAATCCAAAATATCTCGAGAACGGCTAGTCCTAGTGTAATTTAGTTGGTCTTATTCTTTTCTTCGTTAAAAATTACGTATAAAACAAGCATTTAATAGATATATTTCAGCATATGCAGTTTTTAATTTTAGATTTTCACGATTTTTGAGGGTCATTTCACAAAAAAAAAGCAGGTTTTCTTCCGAATCGTACCAAAATCTAATCAGCACCAGAGTGTCCCACAAGTAACTTATCTACCAAATATCGTGAAATTTGGTCAATTAGTATTTTAGCTAGGGTGTATACATGAAATTTTTGTGAGCCATTTCGTAAAAAAAGGCGGATTCTGTTTTTACGAATCGTACCCAAAACTAATCAGCACCAGGGTCACATCCAAGTGACTTACCTACCAAATTTTATGAAATTCGGTCCATTAGTTTTTTAGTCAGACTGGACACAAAATATGCACAGTCACACACACAGACGTCACGCTAAAAATAGTTTTTTCGTATTCTAGAGGTCTCGAAGCGTGTAGATCCGTCGAAAACTTGAGTTGCGATTTTCGACATGATTCCAATACTTTCCCTATACATTGCCATGTATTGCAGGGAAAGTAAAAAACACACACACATTCTTTCAAAACTACTCCAGAAAACGTTGAAAATATTACTGTGTTAGTTTCTGAAGCGTAGTATGAGCACTCTTCATCGGAAACAGTAACAAACTATTGTCGAGGCCCCAAGACTGATAAAAGTATCAAAAAGGACATATTTTTTCAGATTCAACAATTTCGAGAAATGAAATATTTGAAACCAGAATAGGTGACAAAAGGCTGAATCATTTGTATTCAGTTTTTTTGTTTAGAATATGGATTTAGTTTCATATAAGTATTTTAAAGTTATTTTTATTCCGAAGTATCAAGGAAAATAATACAGTTTTAATAAAAATCATCAAATCGTGCAAGTCAGACATTGCTGAAATATTTCCACGTACCCTATCCTTGCACGTATCCTCTGGGGTACGCGTAACCCAAGGGGTACATGAGAAACGCTGCTCTAAAGTGCTACTGTTTTCCCCACCATATCAAAATTTGTAGAAAATTCATGTATTCATCAGCTTTTCTCACAAATTGTTGACTTCTAAGCAAATGTGGTTTTTAATTTTTGTAAAACTGTGGGGTGCAGCAAATATTTCTCATAAGCGAAGTGGCAACTTTTTTTTCGTTTCGGTTGGCCTGGAATTATTCCACCCTTAATAATTCTGAGAAACTAAATTACCAATTATATTGATATGTATATATCAAAGGAATAAAAAAGTTCTGAGATTTTTTAACAAGCATTTTGTTTTATCTCAAATTAAAAATTGTAATAATATGCAAATCGAAGTAAAAAAAATCTGATGTGGGCAACACATGACTTTCCTTATATAATGCAATGAATTTACTACTTTTATAGTTTAAAAAAATGGTATTCTTATAGTAGATACTTATATTCTTTCCAAGATATTGAATTTACTTCAATTAGTCGTCATTTTCATTGATTTAGCGTTTTTATCCATTTGGCGAGATTTACGCTAATTTGGCAACATTTAAAAAATGCGACATTACGCTAAATTCGTCGCCAAAATCTCACCAAGCGTTATGGACGGAGAAATAAGTTATTCTTACAGCAGACTAATGGCGTTCAAATACAAAAGTATTACTCAAAGTATCTTTGTTCGTGAATGGAACGAGTTAGGTCCATGAGATGATATAACCAAATTTATCGCATGATATTACATATGAAAATCATATGAAAAGTAAACATGTTTCTCAACAGTTAATATCTTTTTTAATTTATGGCATTTTTTTGATAAATTTATTTGAAAAATGTACAATATCTCGAGAACGGTTCATGCTAGCGTTCTAAAATTTATGTCAATCGTTTTCTAAGGAAAAATTACATAAGAAATGTCCATTTACGTAATTTTATTAAAGGTTTTGATTTTTTGATCATTTTTTCAATATTTCACTCGAAAATTTAGGAGCGTTCTGAACATTCGATTGTGTTTTAAAACAACAGGCTTCCAGTATTCATGGATTATGATTTTTGTACCAAATTTCATTCGAATCACTTCATTAGTTCGTGAGATATCGTCTCCACAGACTCACTGATATACACACACATTCATCACCTCAAAAATGTTCGATTCTTGATCAGGGATGCTTGAAAAGTGCTCACTCATCGAAAACTCGAATTCGAATTTTCGACTCCGTCACAATACTTTATTGTATATACTCGTACTTTATTGTATATAATATATTATTGTATATAAGGAAAGTAAGAATGAAAAGTTGAAAATCAATTCCCTTTTCGTCATGCTTTGATAACTGACAGAAAAATACAGTTAGAACTATCGAGCAATTACTTCTCAGAAACGCATGATCAATGGGAATTGTACAATTATTGAAATGTAGCTCCAACAGAGCAGAGCAAAAGTTATACTAGTTTAATATTTAAGAGTAATGTAAAGCAATTTTTAGAGTTATTTGCAATGTAATTTCCAGTTCAAAAGTTATCAGAAATCATGTTTGAAATTGAATACGAAGGGGAAAAAATCAATAAGGTCTAACTTTTCAACTTTCTTTTCAAGTTTTTTGTTTTTCAATATGTTACCTAATTTTTTACTTTCCCTGCAATACATGGTAATGTATAAGGAAAGTATTGGAATCATGTCGAAAATCTCAACTCGAGTTTTCGACGGATCTAGACGTTTCGAGACCTCTAGAATACGAAAAAACTGTTTTTAGTGTGCTGTCTGTGTGTGTGTGTCTGTCTGCCTAGATTTTGTATCAATTCTAATTAAAAAACTAATAGACAGAATTTCACAAAATTCGGTAGATAAGTCACTTGTGGGATACCCTGGTGCTGATTAGATTTTGATACGATTCGGAAAAAAATAACCTGCCTTTTCTTGCAAAATGGCCAGCAAAAATCTTCAAAATCTAAAAAAATTACGTATGCACAAATATATCCATTAAATGTTTATTTCATATGTAATTTTTAACGAAGAAAAGAATAAGACCAACCCCATTACATTAGGACTAGCCGTTCTCGAGATATTTTAGTTTTTTCGCCTTTTCTCTACGCCCCTTTAAAAATAAGTCCAGTTACCAAATGAGAACAAAAAGTGAATTAAATTTAATTAAAATAAAGAGAACGTGGATATAAGTCTGCAGGGAAAGTCATGTGCTGCACACATCAGATTTTTTACTTTTCCTACCATCAAACATTATAGTAAAGAAATTTAATGATGTTATTAACGTTTGCCGAATGGCAACAAGCATATGCACGCCCTGAACCGGATGCAACACGTGTTTTATCCAGAAGTTAACTAGATAGTTGTTTTTAAAATCATCCATTATTAAATTTCTGCCACATGACATATCAATGAGTTCCTACTTTTTTCCAGAAGAAAGGTATTTGACTAATGTTACAAATTATCCACGTACCGCCAGTCACATTCTCACCTATCACTAGTCACATTCTCACGTACCACTAGCGGTACGCGTACTACTGGTTGAAAACCGCTGCTATAAAACATTTTCCCACCCATATTTTTATCCGATACACCCCCAATTCGGCATGAAAGCTCTAGAAGATATTCTGAGTTGTCATCCGAGCGAGGAATATGAATAAATAAAAAGTTTTTTCGATGTTCGAATAAAGGGGTGGTGCACACCGTTCGAAGGTCAAAGCTCTCAGAATATCCGGTTTGCCCAGATATTAAGAAGATGCAATCATCGGTGCATGTCTGCCTGGCAGAGATCTCAAGCAATCCGTCGGGGACGCTCATCGATTTCTCTCCTGGTGTTCCACTGACCACCTTGAAAAATGTTTTATTGTTTCGAACACTTATTTTTTAAGAATGTTCGATGAAGATGTTTTCTTATGGAAGACTCAGACTACAATGCATTGATATTGTTACGGGGTAGCCTCTGGAATCGTAGGTGTACCAGCAGGATTCAAGAATGAGTCCGAACTTCTGGATAATTAACACGTTTATTCACAAGCACAGCGTAAACAGGAATAATATACAGTAAAACAGCACTTAAATGCTCCATTTATTTCACAAAATAACCGATATTATTCTCAAAACATTCAAGTCATTTCACAAAACAGCAGCTGCTATTCTCAAAACATTGGCAAAAATCATAGTTCAATGTAGCTCAACTGCCACTCTGATTGAGTGATTATTCCTTTTATACACTGGGCATAGCAACTTCTGGAAATCTCTCATATTACGTAGAATAATCATTATTTCAAGGTTTTTCTCGAAGATTCTGAAAGTCGCCAAATGTCGCCTAATTAGCGATAAATCGCCAAATCTGACAACCCATCATTGAACCTCTGCAAGTGGCAACCCTTGAATGACATCATGGGAAAGGGCGCCTATACGGGTGTTTTTGTCGTCTGGTCTTCGAAAGAGACGAAAGACTCTAGAAGAAAGGTAATATTACACGTTCGCAACAATATTGCAATTGACGTCCATAGATGACGGCAAAAGGGGCACTAGGCCTCCCCCTGGAAGTTCAAAGTCACAAAGGCGGGCATCAAGCTAGTCGATATTGTGCGCCTTAATCTTGAGTTTGCTCCCTTTTGGAAGAAGTTCTATGGGCGCCCATGGATATTGGTCTCTTCTATATTTTTGATATGAAACATCTTAAGGAACGGGGTACGGAGTAACTCATGAAAGATATGTGGGGATGAAATGGAAATAGGTAGCATAAGCAAAAAATCAATTGTTACGAATGCGTAACAAAGAAACCCTTGTTATAATTAAGTTCTGAGTTCCTTGATCTTGGCGAAAAATTCGGTGAACTCGGTGAACGAATTTGTCGGAATACCACTAACTTGGCGAGTTTAGGCGAATTCTATAAACTTCTCGGATTTTGTAGATAAACTATGAACTTCACGAATTAAGTGCTTTTTCAAGAATTTATCACCGAGTGTATATCCCCGAGTTCCATTCTCGGCTCTGCTTAAACTATACCCGTGTCTACGTGAAGTACGGGCACGTTAAATCTCCGAAAGTGATTCCGAGAGGTTGATAGCAGGGGAAGAAGGGTACGGTCCCTGTCTATGTCGCCCCCATTAGATTTCAGTTTAAATTGGGTGGCTCTGTTCCGGTAGTCTAAACACATACCTTATACATCGGACGGTCGGGGTCGAACGAACGAACAGAGAGTAATCAACTCATTATTGTTCAGTCAGGTTGTTGACGTATTACGAGAAAAAGTATCTGCTGAACTCAATAATACAGATAATAACTCAGAATATAACTTTTCGTCTTTTTACTTGTATGTCCTTTAATCTGTATTATAAAATAATTCTGATAAAGAAGCATAAAAAAAAATAATTTTTTGATCTGCAACATCTATACATTGATATCTGCGCTATAACAAAGTGTCGGATAGCGACGAAATTTGATGCAGAGTACTTCAAGATCCGGAACGATACGCCTCGGCGATATTTTTTTTTTAATTTGTATTAGTGTTTTAGTTATTTTATGTTTTAAAACGAATTAAAGCGATTTCCACACAAATCGGTTCTTTAGCGAATTAATTACTATCATAGTTTCTATCTTGACACCATCGGCATGATTGAAACACGCCCTTTCCACCAATGTCTGAATCGAATCCGTAGGACAATTCCTTAATATTTATTTATTTTTAAATGCATCTAAAATTGCAATTTTTAAGTGAATTGTTACTTATTTCGACCTGTCCTACCGCCACGAGAAAGTCCCCAGACAGCAGACGTTTTGGTGGCGGTCGCTATGGAAACAGGTTATTCCACTGCATTTTAGGTGTGACGGAAAGCACTTTTTTCGATTTGGCGCAAATAGAACCGACGAAAGTCGCATTTCGCTTTGTACTGGGGTCAATGCTAGACGCTGGCATTGTGTGATTTTTAAAGCTTTAAAGTAACTTGTACTGTGATGCACACTTTGTGGATTTTGTCTAGTTGAAAAATGACTACATTTAAAAGTGGAAAGACTTTGTATTCGCAAGCACGTACAATCGTCCACAATGTTACGGCATTTTTTGAAGAGGGAAAACCGCAAATTCTCTAAAAATGCCAATTTCCAATGCCAATTTCTTGTTTGGCCGCCAAAATATTTCACAGAGAGGTCATCAAAGCTAGACATCATAATCGCGAACCTACCAGGAACCAAGGAATCCTCAAAGTCTTTCGCTTTTAAATTGACAGTGGAGACAATATTGTATAAAATCAATCAGAAAAATCCTCTACAAACGCAACATTCTAATGACTTGCAATGAGTTGATAATCTGTATTTGTGTCGAGATTCTCAAAGTCATTCTGACACAGGTACAGAAAAAAATATTACAGTATAATATTTCATAAAATCACTGATGAATCTCCCAAGTTACAACTCTGTTTACTTCAAGGAGACATTTGAGATAAGACGAAGACTGGTCAATTAGAAGTTCTGTTCTCAGGAAAAGTATTCTTAAATTTATAACAGAACTAGAACTAGATCTGAAGTAGCGACTTGTTATAATAGATGGACCGTAAATGTTTCGCAACTGTGTAGGATATAGAAATTAAAAGAGAAATGAACGCCTCTCTCTGTCGTTGCAAAAATCATCATCTTAATTTGGCAATTTCTAGTGACTGTGATGCGCCTTCCAACAGGAACGCAATAAGAACTATAAAAGAAATTATCTCTTTTTTCAAAACCATGTAAAAAAAATCATGCAGTACTGAGAGATCACTTGGGTTTATTCCTTGGGACACTGTTGAACCCGCTGGGATTAGTGCCATGACTCAATTTTTCAGTTAAAAATTGATTTGCTACTCACTGCACAACAGCTTTAGTGAAAATGAACACAATGCCTTGATATGGGAACAGAGGTCAAAGCAAATCTCAAAGGTATATCGCATTGTGAATTCATAATGGCCATATTTTCGTTGAGTAATTTAATGGTTATAATCAAACCATTGAATTATAGGTTTACAGAAGAGCTTGGATGCACACGAAGCCACTGTAAAAATTCAGCAAAAGGTCAAAGTGATAAAGGAAAGGCATACCTCCGCTAAGAAGTTCTATACTGAATTAGCGATGGAGGAGGAAAGCGGGAATTGAGAGTCAAACTAACCATCCCAAGACTAGCTGGCAGACAGCAGCACCAAGTTAATAATTTAGTGGAAGGAGACTCCTCAACAACAGTACACTGGAAATGAACTGATTGCGGTCGTTAATCAAATATATCTTATGATTTTGAGAAATTTTTCGCTCGCCATATGGTTCTAAATCATTCAAAAAATTAGAGTCTAAAGATGTTAAATCATATTTCATAAGGATCATCAAAGCATCATATCACCTCATGGCACAAAACTATTCAGACCAAAACATCCTACAACAAATTGTTGCAGAAGTAAAACTCCTTTGTCAGGGGCCAAACTTCAGTAAGTCTTTTTCGCTCGGCGTAGAGAAATTGAGGGAAGATATTTACCCGCACCTTATTAAAGTGTACAAGACACTTTGGGTGCCAATTGTCACAGCAGAGCGAGGTTTTATTTACTTTGAGAGGACTTAAAACTTGGTTGAGGTCTCAAATGCCCAAAGACCGGTTGACAGGACTCGCTCTGATGAATGATCATCCCCATATTTGAGTTGATGTAGAAATTAATTTGCCACAAAGGAAATTTAGTTTATTTTATAAATACTATTGGCTGAGATATGAAAAAAATAAAGATATTAAAAGATGTATGAGATATAAAATGATAGAAATAAAATTATATTAAAATATGAAAAATGATATTTTAAAATATATATCTATGAATATGCTCGGGTTTTTCTTTGACTTCTCAATGTTTAGCGAGTTCATTCAAGGGCATAACAAAACACGACCACAAATTTAACAAAATGGGTGTAAATTAGCTTTCTAGCTTTGCGCCCCACACGAAAAAAATTTCTGGATCCGCCCCTGCCTGTCTCCTATAAGAAATGAAACAAATTACAAATTTTGATAACTATGTTCAATTACAGAAAAAAAAGCATTATTTAAAAAACATCTACAAGATTTAAATGTGATTAGCCAAAACATAATCGATTGTGTATATGGCCACGCCCACATTTGCCTATTTCCATTATTATCATTCCAAGTTTTCTTGGGGCACTAAAATTGTAATTATTTAGAATGAATATGTAAAAGCGAAATACAATTTTAAGCACATGATCTGAATTCAAATCGCTGTTTCCGCAACTGCAAAAATGACCATGTAAAAATACGAAAATTGAAATCAATTATTGGTATGGATTTAATATTGGTACTAATTCTGCCATCTCAAGTCTACATTTTATTTTATTTTATACATTTATTTGATTTTATGATCAACAGGTCATAGGCAAAATTTTTGCCGTCCTTAGTTAAGCCCGAAACGGATAACATTATCTTATCTACTCACAGAGGCATAAGATTGCGAAAACTTAAAAGCAAATATTCATTAATTTGAATATCGATAATATTTTTAAATTATATTTTATACAAAAAATAATTTCATTAAATCCACTTACAAAATATTGATATTTGAATCCGGAAAGCTATGACAAATTAGACCGCAGCTAATTGAAACAGGAAGAATGTATACGAGTATAGTGAAAGTGCTACCATATTTAGTAGATTTCTGCTTTCTTTAGTAGATTTTAGCCAAAATTTTGTTCTTCCAGAAGACTACTATTTGGCAAGGTGAATTTTTACTAGAGTTTTAAATATTTTAAAGAAAATAAATATTAAAATTAGTGTACATTTAAAATTAATGTACTTGCATAAAGTTTTTTTTCTGTATCAAATATATTTATATTATTGCTTTTGTAGAGATTCTGTTTAAATGAGAAAATGATTACTACTTTTATTTCTTGATAAAGTGTCGGTTAGTAATCAAGATATTTCTAAATAGACGTTTTTAACAGTAAAATCAAATTGTCAATATCCTGTATTTTATATATATTATACAACTAATTCTATTTGAAATCTTCTATATAATTTTCATTAAAGATATTTTATGTATTTTGTAATGATCTTTTTCTATACTTATAGAGCCCTTTTTTATGTTTATATAATAAAAATAAGCCATTAACACATATAAACATAGCTTTTTTTTTCTCCAAGAAAAAGAATGTAGATACGCTGAAGTTGTTACGGGGCGTGGCCAGACAAAGCGGGCGTGGCCTAGTGCCAAACCAACTCTTGATTTTATTTCAGTTTAAACTAAAATTTAATTAACTTTCATTTATTTATAACGCATATCTTTTTTTATCGCGAAACAAGACAGCTCAAAACTAAAATATAAGTTAAGATCATTAGCAATGAGCAATAGAGGATATATAGTAGCAATCCCATGGCAGTAGTGAGTGCTTTTCTTGCGTCTTCACTGAACCATACTTCAATTTTTCCAACTCCTAAAATGTCACAATATTGGGCAAAACTCATTGAGACTATTGGGGACATGCAATATTGAGTTGGAGACAAAAAAAAATTCATTTATTGATTTTAATAACTTATATAGCCTAATAAAAATTACAAAAATCTGCAAACTTACTATCTACAATAATTTCTATCTACTAGCCAATCACAAATTTGCAGTTTAACCCCTTCGACATACGAATTAAGAAAAATTAATTATACATAGTTTCAGGATATAAACCACGCCGCCTATGTCTGTAAGATTTGCAAATGACAAAATTTATATCTGCTGCCGTCCTACAAACGTCAATGTCTACAATAGATTATGAAACATACGACATATCCAAGACTTGGTTGTATGTCAAGAGGTTAAATATACAGAATAATAAAAGGCAATGTCTGTGTATGTGTGTCTTATACACTATACATTCAGCGACCGCGCGTCCGAGAGCTACGAAATTTGGCAATCGGAGACCCGGGGGGGGGGCGGGAAGGGGATACGTGAAAACCGATTTTTAAGATTTGAATTATTTTTTTAGTTATTTAATGTTTTATACGATTTCGACCGTTTTTTCCCATTTTTCCCCTTTTTTCTTCATCATCCAGACGTAGAAAAAAACAAATCACACCATCGGAAAGAGCAGACAATTGCGAGTAAAAATGTATCAATTTCAAATCTCAGGGACAAATTCTAATATTTTTTAAAGATTTTAAAACAAAAGTCACTTTCGGTTCAAAAAAACGAACGTCGGTTTTTAAATCCTCACATCGCAAAAAGTACTAATGATTTCGACTAATAATTTACATTTTTAGAAAGGTCAAAGATCTGGCATTCTTACAAGTCCAATCTGGTCAAGAAATAATGAAAATTGCCCGCAGGATCGCAATTTTACAAACGTCATGATTTTAAATTTCTCGGTTATCCGCTAAAGTTGTCCTTCACCGGCGTTGAGTTTCTCCCCAGTTTCCATGGAGACCGCGCTTCCGGTTTTAAATTAATTAAGAGCTTAGCATATGTATTGCATACATCGGGTGAAATTATTATATGTATATGATATTTTAAATGGATATTTTAATTTATGGATATTTTAAATGGATATTTTAAATAATTTAAATGATTGAATTATGGTGGAATGAATTGTGGTGATGTATTTGAAATTATTATATTTATGGATTAGTGGAACGATATGGATGATTGATGGAAAGATATGGATATTTTAAATGGATATTTTAATTTATGGATACTTTAAAAGGATATTTTAATTTATGGATATATTTTAATTTTATGGATATTTTAAATGATGGCCCCACATGTTATTCACTGTTATTCAGTGTTCAGACATTTGTCTGCGGTTTCAGTTGTCGCCGGTTTACCGTGGCTCGAAAAAATAATTTAAAAATTCAAAAAATAAACAAATTTTTAAAATTTTCGTCAATTGTTTTCTAATGAAAAATTGCATAAAAATGATCATTTATGTTACATTATTGAAGGTAATGAGTTTTTAATGATTTTCTTTTCAAAATTTCACTCGATACTGTGGGGTTTACCAAATATTCGAATGCGTTTAAAATCAATATGTTTCTAGTATTCACCAATTGGAATATTTGTACCAAATTTCGTTCGAAACGCTCCATTCGTTCGTGAGATATCGCATCTACAGACTCACGGACACACAACACTAACATACATACACTAACATACATACACATACGCACACTAACATACATACATACACGCACACTAGCATACATACACGCACACTAATATACACACACATACGCACATTAACATACATACACACACACTAATATAAATACACACACTAACATACATACACACACTAACATACACATACTAGAATACAGCCGACCGTCCAAATGGTTGCTCGTGTCCTTAGGATGAGTCGGACGGTCCGGGTCTTCTACACTAGAATACATACACACACTAATATACACGCACGCACACTAATATACACACACGCACACTAACATACATACATACACACACACTAATATAAATACATACATACACACTAATATACATACATACACACACTAATATACATAAATACATACACACACTCTAACATACATACATACAAGTACATACACACACAGAGACATCACCTCAAAAACGTTCGACTCCTATTTAAGTGTGCTTGAAACGTGGTATTCTGTCAAAAAGTCGAGTTCGAATTTTCGACCCGTCACAATACTTTCCCTATACATTATTCTACGTATATAGCGAAATTAAAAATGTTTCGAAATTTATTGAAGAATAAATTAAAAAACCATAAAACCCCTTCCTGTTTATGAAACTATAAACCTTTACTGTACGCAACTGACTGACACTTTAATTTCCATGCATTGCGTAGATAGGATATCGCAAAGTCACTGTAATTACTCAGTTTAAGTATTATTAACAGACGTTACAAGATACATTAAAAGCCCGTCTCTTGCTCAGTTCAACATCATTCTAACAACGAAGCACGCAGCTCCCGTTTCAAATTGCCATGCAAGGGCGTCATTTCAGTAACAAGTAAGTATGTTGTAAATAAAATATTTTTTGCCGAAATGGTTTGAACTTTAACTTTTGATACAACAAAGAGGCTTCAGTAGGGGAGAAAAGCTGTTAGGAATTTCTGCGTCAAATGGGATCAATTGTAGAAGGGTGAGACTCGCTAAAAGGTAAGAAGACAATATATTTTATTTTATACAATACATTGTAAAGGTAATGCATGGTATACACACAGTTCCTAGTTATAGCAATATAAAAAATCTGATGTGGGCAGCACATGACTTTCCCTGCAGACTCAAATTCATATTCCTTCATTTCTTTAATAATTTATCAGATTGAGTTTAATTGTACCACTGAATTTGCATTTTTAATTCAATTTTTCTTTTTATTTGGTAATTGGACATTTTTCCGAAATTGGCGTAACAAAAATGCAAGAAATCTCAAATATCTTGAAAACGGTTAGTCCTAAAGTATAATGGAGTGTGTTATATTATTTTCCTCTTCAAAAATTGCGTATAAAACAAGAATGTAATTGATACATTTGAGCATACACTACTTTTTTTAGATTTTGACGATTTTGGCGTGCTGTTTCGTAAAAAAAGGCAGGTTGTTCTTTTCCAAATCGTACCAAAATCTAATCAGCACCAGAGTATTCCACAAATAACTTTTCTACCAAATTTTGTGAAATTTGGTCAATTAGTATTTCAGCTAGAGCTAATAAGTGAAATTTTTACGGGCCATTTCGCAAAAAAGGCGGGTTCTGTTTTTACGAATCGTACCAAAAACTAATCAGCACCAAGGTCATTTTATGAAATTCAGTCCATTAGTTTTTGAGTTAGCGTGGATACATACATTGCACACACAGACAGACAGACACACACACACACACACACACACACACACACACACACACACACACACACACACAGACACACACACACACACACACACACAGACGTCCAAGACGTTCCGGCCGTCCAATTAGTTGCTCATGTCCACTGGATGAGTCGGACGGTCTGGGTTTTCAACACACACAGACGTCACGCTAAAAGTAGTATTTTCGTATTCTAGAGGTCTCGAAACGTGTAGATCCGTCGAAAACTCGAGTTGCGATTTTCGACATGATTCCAATACTTTCCCTATGCATTACCATGTATTGCAGGGAAAGTAAAACTGAGAAAGGATGGGGAAGTCGATAAGATAATATCTTTTTCCCATTTCTCAAAATATTTTAAGAGAAATCGAATTACTGTTTGCAATTTCAGCGTGAAATGGGATGAATTGTAGAAGGGTGAAACTTGTTAAAAGTTAACCTTTTGCTTACGGGTGGAACAGCGTCAATATGTTTGGTACTGACGCTGTCCCACCAGTAAGCAAAAGGTTAAAGAGATAATATATTTTCTTTAACTCAATATATTGTAAAGGTAATGCATAATATACACACAGTTCCTAGCTATAGCAATATGAATAATTGCAATATAAAAAAAATAGGAAGGGGTGGGGAAATTGGTAAGCTAATATTTGTTTCCCACTTCTCAAATTTTTTTGAAAAAATATCGAATAAACTTATTGAACTTTGCTGAAGCTCTATTTTAGAAAATGTTATTTACGAAAAACCATTTCGGCTCCATCGGATTGGAACAACCGCTGATTTTTTTCTTAGTGACATTCTATTAAAGGAAAATTGTTAGAAATTCCCGTGTGAAATACGGTGAATTGTAGAAGGGTGAAACTTACTAAAAGGCCATTCCTCCTTCCCCATTTTTTTTGAGTCAATAAGATACAATTACACAATTTAGAAACCAATAAAGATTATGAGAATTAATTTTTATGTATATTTTTGTAAAAAAATATATTTGTTTTATGTACAAATGGCTTTTTTATTTAGCGCTCTTAAGGGTGAGCGTCAGTAAATTTTCTGCCCTATCCGCGCTTTATTAACTTTCGCGGCACACATATTTCGCCGAAATTCTGCTCAAACAGTTGCGAAATATTTTCTGAAAGATAAAATGCAATGATTAGATTATATTAAAACTAAATTTAATGCCCCAAAAAACATAGAATATATTTTTTATTTTAATCCAAAATATTTTTGGTGCTGCCATCTGGTGTCGTAATTTAATTCATACCGATTACTTTTATTTTTTAATGAACATTTTGAAATATCTATTCCTTCTAATACAGTGTTAAATACAACAACAGATCATATATAATAATGCCACAATCACGGAAAGGTAATTTATCATTCTATAAATTTGATAAAGGATCTGAATGTACATCACTGAGGACTGCAGTTTTATCTTCAAGTTCCTTTGTCTTCAAGCCCAAGTTCAATTACGTTTCCGTGATTATGGCATTATACATGATCTGCTGTTGTATTTAATAGCGTATTAGAAGGAATAGACATTTAAAAATGTTCATTAAAAAACAAAAATAGTCGGTATGAATTAAATTACGACAACAGATGGCAGCACCAAAAATATTTTAAATTAAAATAAAACATATATTCTATGTTTTATTGGGTAATAAATTTAGTTTTAATATAATCTAACCATAGCATTTTATCTATAAGATATTTCTCAACTGTTTGAGCAGAATTTCGGCGAAATATGTGTGCCACGAAAGTTTACAAAGCGCGGATAGGGCAGAAAATTTACTGACGCTCACCCTTAACGGGCGCATTTTGAGAAGGACAATACTTAGGACGAAACCACGGTTGACATTTTGCATTGTCCGTAAAGACGTCATATGACGTAGTGTTCAGGGACATCCCATAACATAGTACCTAGAGTATCAAAATCAAAAATATGACTCTGAACGTTTTAATTTTGACAAAGAATTTAATAAAGTTCAGTTAAATTTAAAGCATGAAAGACCTTTTACACTACTCGAGTCCATGTGATTTTAACCAATCCTTAATTATCTGTTTTGCAACTCCTAATTAATAACCTACAGGGGCAGGTTCGGGAAGAGTCAGGAACACGGGAAAGAAAAGAAGTATCTATCTAAAGTTCATTACTACGATCATCCACCATGTGTACATGAACGACACCTATTCGACGTTCGTCAAGCCAAACAGTCTACAACCTAGCAGCTGAGGTCTTTCAAAGAACTCACCAAAACATCTGCGGCACAGCTACAGGTTGGAACTCACTTCCAGGGCCCTATATGCGAAAATCTTTGTTTTTATCTCAAAATAGAATCTGCATGCTTGTCAAGCTGGCGCTGTGACTGGTCACAGACCCGGAAGATATAATAGGTTGTTAGTTCACAGTAAAATCATAACTTGATACAAATAAGAGAAATAGCAAATAGGTTGTTGTGACTCCGCACATTGTTAAATAAATTAAAACTTATTAAAAAAATATATGCAACTTTAGTTTTAAACTTGTTAGTTTCCATGTCTTTGATAGGCTTAAATTTTAATAGGCTTTCAATATTTATCAAAACATTTTATATACGGACATCTTTATCAGTTTAAAGATAACAAGCAGTAAGTTTCTTAGTAATTATTTCATAGCAATTTATAAGTTACAGCTAATAAATTATTACTTTCCCTGCAATACATGGTAATGTATAGGGGAAGTAATGAAATCATGCCGAAAATCGCAATTCGAGTTTTCGACGGATCTACGCGTTTCGAGACCTCTAGAATACGAAAAATCTATTTTTAGCGTGACGTCTGTGTGTGTGCCTGTGTGTCTGTCTGTGCAGATTTTGTATCCACTCTAACTAAAAAACTAATGAACCGAATTTCATAAAATTTGGTAAGTCACTTGTGGGCGAATCTAGTGGTGATTAGTTTTGGGTACGATTCGGGATAAAAGAACCTGCCTTTTTTTGCGAAATGGCCAGCAAAAGTTTGTATCCACTCTAGCTGAAAAACTAATGGACTGAATTTCACAAAATTTAATAGATAAGTCACTTGTGGGCCACCCTGATTAGATTTTGGTATGACTCAAAAAAACATAGCCTGCCTTTTTTTGCAAAATGGCCAGCAAAAATCTCTAAAATCTTAAATAAAAAACTACGTATGCTCAAATATATCCATTAAATGCTTGTTTTATACGTAATTTTTAACGAAGAAAATAATAAGACCAACCCAATTACACTAGGACTAGTCGTTCTCGAGAAATTTAAGTTTTCCATATTTTCTCTACACT
The DNA here is from genome assembly GCA_951213105.1 of Amaurobius ferox. Lineage (NCBI taxonomy): Eukaryota > Metazoa > Arthropoda > Arachnida > Araneae > Amaurobiidae > Amaurobius > Amaurobius ferox. The sequence goes on along the minus strand of OX578152.1, from coordinate 5,208,004 downwards.
ACCTTTGAAAATAACCCCAGTTACCAAATGAGAATGAAAATTGAATTAAAAGTGAATTAAATTTAATTCAAATAAAGAGAATGTGGATATAAATTAGTCTGCAGTTAAAGTCATGTGCTGCCCACATCAGATTTTTTAATTTTTTCTATTTTTGCGGAGCAGATACCACAACTTAGTTATTAGTCGTAATCACATAATGAAATTGACACAAACGCGAATCTTTTGAGGTTGGACCTCAGCCAAGAACAAAAGCCACCGAAGTTCGCCTCAAATTAAACATTCAAGTACTAATGAAGTAAAAGCGAAATTGTATAATTCACGACTCATGCGAAGCTAGACGGATTCAATTACAATATAATTGCACAACGAATGAATTCGGATTTTAATCAATCTTAGATGTGTCACTATAACAAGTTGACAAATCCCCTTAAGTGTCTTCGGCGTTTGCAATTTCTGTGACGTTACATAGTAGCTTTCTATTCCAAGAGCGAATTTACAACAAAGCGCTTATACAACTAAATTCTATTGCCTGCAGACGATTAATAAATAAGCGTGGTTTCTGAGGTCTTTAATATTTCAGTGGTGGTCATTATGTGAAGTATCCCGGACGTGAAGACTGGAATGATGTGTGGTGAATTCTGTTCATAGCATCGTATGCTATTCAGATATATAAACGTTGAACGACTACAAAAGTAACTCTGAATATCGGGAATTGTCTGTTACAGTGGGTGTTTCACGAAGAGTATCCGAAAGAAATTTAACAAAATTGATCATGCACAAAGCATTGATTATGAAACATTTTCCAACTTCAATGCAATTTTATATAAACATCCCTAAAATGCGATACATTCCTCGGTAATATTTTTAAAATTATCACAATACAACATTAATTTATTATATTTGAAAACTTCATCGAAGAAAAGGAACTTCATTCAAATGACGACATTGAAATATAAATTGCCTGGTTTAAACATCTCTAAAATGCGATGCATTCCTGAGTAATATTTTTAAAATCATAATACTACGACAATTTATTATATTTGAAAACTTCATCGAAAACAAATGAACTTTATTCAAATGACGTCATCGAAATATAAATCGCCTCTATATAAAAGCAGAATTCTTTCATAAACATTTTTCCAATCGTTTTATTCATCATAATACTATAATAATTTATGTTATTTAAAAATTTAAAAAATTGTTATCTACCATATTTATTTTAAAATGTGAAACCTCTTTTATATATAAAATAATTAAACTCTGGGAAAGATATTTATTATATAATATATCACTTTTTCCCTTCTGGAGGATATAGCAAGAGTCAGAATTTAATTGAATTTGTTTTCTTCCCTATATTAAATAATTTTTATTTAAAAAACTACCTAACATATTTTACTGAAAATTTTTTTATATATTTAATGGGATAATTTGAATATTTTCTTAAATTTTCGAAGCAATTTGTGAATTTTAAATTCGCAAATTCGCATTTGTGAATTTTAGAAAAATGTTGGAAAATAAGGTCCCATAGGGTTCAATGTATAGCACTTTTTCAACCCGGATTCAATCCAAAACTAATTGGGTGATACTATTCATTTATATTGCCATAGGTCCCACAGACCGTCTGAAAAATATACTAAAATTTCATTTTGATAAAATCATTTTTACGGCAGTTATCGTGCTGACAGACAGACAGAAGGGACAAAGTCATAAACACTTTTCAACTATGTTGTAAAGTGTTAAAAACGATGGTTAGTCGTAGAAGTGAAATGAAATCTGAAATAATTAGCAAACAGAGAATTTAGCCATGGCAGTTGCATCTCCCCTGAATTGATAATTTCATAGAAATGAAAAATTTATAATTACATTAAGGCAGGTCTGAAATATAAATATAAATCTACTTAAAAATAAAAGCCTTTATTCTCACTAGAAGTCGTTAAAACGTATTTACAATCCTGAGCGCGTTCGAACGCAAAGCACTCATCAGTAGAGGCAGACGACAGGGAAAAGATACATAAGCTTTTTATACCCAGCTAAAGAGCGAACAAAATTTACATATCATTAGTGGCAGAATAGCACAACGAAAGACAGAGGAATGAAAAATATAAAATATTAAAATAACACAGCAAATAAAATTTATATCTGGTGTCCCATTTTAATACTATTTTATTTTCTCATTCCCCTATTTTTACTTTCCCTGCAATACATGGTAATGTATAGAGAAAGTATTGGAATCATACCGAAAATCACAACTCGAGTTTTCGACGGATCTACACGTTTCGAGACCTCTAGAATACGAAAAAACTATTTTTAGCGTGAAGTCTGTGTGTCCGTCTGTCTGTGTGACTGTGTGTCCGTCTGTCTGTTAGTCTGTGCAATGTATGTATCCACTCTAACTGGAAAACTAATGGACCGAATTTCACAAAATTCAGTAGATAAGTTGCTTGCGAGTTACCCTAGTGCTGATTAGATTTTGGTATGATTCGAAAAAAAATAACCTGCCTTTTCTTACAAAATGGTCCACAAAAATTGTCAAAATCTAAAATAAAAAACTACGTATACTCAAATATATCCATTAAATGCTTGTTTTATATGTAATTTTTAACGAAGAAAAGAATAAGATCAACCCCATTACATTAGGAGTAGCCGTTCTCGAGATATTTTAGTTTTTTCGTATTATTTCTACGCCACCTTTGAAAATAAGTCCAATTACCAAATTGAGAATGAAAATTGATTCAAAAGTGAATTAAATTTAATTAAAATGAAGAGAACGTGGATATTAGGCTGCAGGGAAAGTCATGTGCTGCCCACATCAGATTTTTACTATCCCTGCAATATATGGTAATGTATAGGGAAAGTATTGGAATCATGGCGAAAATCGTAACTCGAGTTTAAGACGTAAGGATCTACACGTTTCGAGGACCTCTAGAATACGATAAAACCAATTTTAGCGTGACGTCTGTGTGTGTGTCTGTCTGTGTGTCTGTGTGTGTGTCTGTATTTGTGTGTCTGTGTGTCTGTCTGTGTGTCTGTGGAATGTATGTATCCACTCCAACTCAAAACCTAATGGACTGGATTTCATAAAATGTGGTAGGTAAAACTCTTGGGCATGACCTTGGTGCTGATTAGTTTTTCGTACAATTCCGAAAAAAAGAACCCGCCTTTTTTTGCGAAATGGCCCTCAAAAATCTCATGTATCCACTCTAGCTGAAATACTAATTGACCAAATTTCACAAAATTTGGTAGATAAATCGCGTGTGAGATACTCTAGTGCTGATTAGATTTTGGTACGATTCGAAAAAGAACAACCTGCACTTTTTTAAGAAATAGCCCGCAAAAATCGCCAATATCTAAAAAAAAGACTACGTATGTTCAAATATATCAATTAAATGTTTTATACGTAATTTTTGATGAGGAAAAGGATAAGAACAACTCTATACTCTAGGACTAACTGTTCTCGAGATATTTGAGATATTTTGCATTTTTGTTATGCCGCCTTTGGAAAAATGTCCAATCACCAGAAAAAAGCAGAAATTGAAATAAAAATGTAAATTTTGTGTTATTTTGTACAATTAAACTCAATTTTACGAGTTCTTAAAGAAATATAGAGATAATGAATTCGCGTCTGCAGGGAAAGTCATGTGCTGCCCACTTCAGATTTTTTATTGTGCTACTCGGCTATTAATGATATGCAAATTTTGTTCGCGATTTGGCTGGGTATATAAAAAGCCCATTGTATGATTTCCCTATCACATGCCTTTGATGAAGGGCGTTTTATGTTCCAAAGCGCTCAGGCTTGTAAATATATTTAACGTATTTTATTAAGAATAAAGGATTATATTTTTAAAGTAGTATTATATTCAACATTTAATTTTTTATACGCAATCCCAATAAAAAAATTAATTAGTAAAATTTTCACCATGAATTGAAGCGAAAAAATTTTCTCGTTAACTTTTAATAAAAAAATTCGCTGATATATCGATAATTAAAATCCTTGACTTATTCCTTTGATTGATAATGTAAATAGTTTACTTCCCGTGAAATTAAATAAGGGTCACATCAACAAATCAATTTAAAACAGAAAAACTACCAATTCAAATTTGCTATGAATTTTTTATCAAAATGATCCGGAAAAATTTAATTCGTCCTAATTAAGCACAGTGAAAAGTTTATTAATGAAAAAGAATTTAATGGGGGGGGGGGGGGTCGTAAAACAATTTAAATTTACACTTTTATGAAATTATGCGTTTCAGGTAATGCAACTATCTCAGCTGAATTCTTTTCAATTCGCTAATTATTTTTAACACTTTCCAACATGGTTGAAAAGTGTTTATGAATTTGGTCATTCTGTCTGTCTGTCCGTTCGCACGATAACTGCCATAAAAATGACTTTATCAAAATGAAATTTTAGTATGTTGTTGAGACGGTCTGTGGGATGGCTGGGAATGAAAATGAATAATATCACCCAATTAGCAATATCGTTTATATCGTGCAGAAGAGATTTAAAAAGAAAGAAACTGATCCACGGAAACTTAATGGAGGCGAGGATTAAATATAGTTTTCTTCAAGAATGAGCGAATTCAACAATAAGACGATAGTAATAAAGTCACGATGAATTCTGCAGAAATGTCTTCATACGATATTGTGACCAGGTACCAGATAAAGAAGAAATAGGGTCGGAAGTACGATATATCGGAAAGGGATGTTCCGGTCCATGCAGGAAAAGATCTTCGCGTTATTTTCATCGAAGAAACACGATGAGAATATATTGAAAGGCGGCGTTTCAACGTTTAGAACTCCTTGGTTTCTTTGTAATTTTTCGTCTGTTTTGCGTATACCATGTCTGCAGGCAAATTAAAAATTATTTGAAAAAGAAATCAATGATGCTAGTGGCATATGACTCAAATGCATTTCTTCTTTTTTTAATTATTTAAGTTTATAAAATTGAGTTTTTTCGATTGGAATAGAACATGAAATGGATACTTATTTAAAATTACATCGAATTTGCTGTTTAATTTTCCATTTGGAGACTTTAAAATGACGCCAAAATTTAAAACGACTCAAACATCTGGAGAAAAATGTATCCTATCACATTGAGTGTAGTTATATTGTTTTTAAAGAGACAATAACTGGGGAAAAGTTAACATGCACTTTAACTTTAATTTTAAGATTATCTTTAACTCTCGTTAAATGGGAAAACGCTAAAACTTCAGAGATTAATAACAAAAAATTGAAAGCAAATATAATACTTAGCAGGCGGTTGATATTAATTCTAACATTTTTTTTAATTCTCATCTTAACATTCTCTTTAATATTTTTAACTATCATCTAAACCTTTTGAACTCTATTTTAACAGTCTATTTAACTATAATTTTAACATTCTCTCTAACTCTCAGTAAGTGGAAAAACGTTAAAACTTCAGGGATTAATAACAAAACATTGAAAGCCAATATAAGTGTTTGCAGATGATTAACACTCGTATTAATATTAATATTCTTTTTAGCTCTCATTTTAACATTATCTTTACTCTCAATTTACCAATCTATTTACTATTATTTTAATATTCTCCTTAACTCTCAGTAAATGGAAAAATCTGATGTGGGCAACACATGACGTTCCATATATAATGCAAAGAATTTACTACTTTTACAATAAAAAAGCAGGTTTTCCTTATAGTAAATATTTATATTCTTTCCAAGATATTGAATTTTCGTCAGTCAGTCGTCATTTTCATTGATTTAGTGTCATTTTTATCCATATGGCGAGACTTTCGTTAATTTGGCAACATTTAAAAAAGTCGCCAAATTGGCAACATTTCACCAAATTCGGCGCCAAAATCTCGCCAAGCGTTATGGACGGAGAAATAAGTTATTCGTATAGAAGATAAATAACTATTGGCGTTCAAATACAAAAGTATTACTCAAAATATTTTTTCTCATGAATGGAACGAGCTAGATCCACGAAAATGATGTCACCCAATTTATCGCATGATGTTACATATGAAAAGTGAACATGTTTCTCAACAGTTAATATACTCGTATTTTTTTTTTAATTTATGGGATTTCTTGATAAATTTGTTTTAAAAATGTGCAATATCTCGAGAATGGTTCATGCTAGTGTTCTAAAGTTTATGGCAATCGTTTTCTAAGGAAAAATTACATAATAAATGTCTATTTGCGTAACTTTATTAAAGGTTTTGACTTTTTCATGAATTTTTCAAAATTTCACTCGAAAATTTAGGGGGATTCTGAACATTCTATTACGTTTTAAAACAATAGGCTTCCTGTATTCACGAATTTTAATTTTTGTATCAAATTTTATTCGAATCGCTCCATTTGTTCGTGAGATATCGTCTCCACACACACACACACACACACACACACACACACACACACATCACCTCAAAAATGTTTGATTCGTGATCAGGGATGCTTGAAACGTGCTCTCCCGTCGAAAACTCGAATTCGAATTTTCGACCCCGTCACAATACTTTCCTTATACATTCTGTATATAAGGAAAGTAAAACGTTAAAACTTCAGTTATTAATAACAACACATTGAAAGAAAATATAAGTCTTTGCAAGCAGTAGATATATTAGAATGTGTAGGTGGCAGATATATTGATGTTTAATGTCACTAAATACATTAGTGTGTAAAGGTACAAATATTAGTGTCTTAGGGTCAAATATTTTCATGTAAAAGGCAGGCACACTATTATTTAGTGGCACTTTATGTAGTGCATAGAGGTGGCACTTCATTTAGTGCATAGATGTGGCACTTCATGTAGTGATAGAGGTGGCATTTAAGGTATTAAAATTTAGAAACATTAAAGCAACGTTAAGCAGCATATAATATAATACAGATAATAGTATCGACCGATTTCGAAGGCAAAAAAATCTTTTTTCTTCGTCAGTACACACAAGGAGATCATTTTCCAGGCCATTCAAACAGTTACCTTACACCTTTCTGGTACTCTCCCGACCGTCCAAATAGATGCTCAAGTCCTCAGGACGAGTCGGACGGTCTGGGTCTTCAACACCTTTCTGGTACCGGCCGTCCAAATAGATGCTCTAAGTCCTCGGACGAGTCGGACGGTCTGGGTCTTCAACACCTTTCTGGTAGGTCGGACGTTCTGAGTCTCAACAACAACAACACAAGGAGACAACCTTCCCTCGTCAGAGAAAGATCGGCAACTGATGCAAGAACAGCAAACATGGCAGAAGCAGGAATGGGGTGCTGTCAACGGCGAGAGAAGTAAAAGTGGTAAAAGAAACTCAGGAGGAAGGAACAAGAGGTGAGACATAATGAATGAACTGTAAAATACGTAAAAGGAAAGTTTTACTCCTAATTCCATTTTACTCCTAATTTCATTTTACTCCTAATTCCATTTTACTCCTAATTCCATTTTACTCTCAATTCCATTTTTTATTTGAACCTTCTTGAAAATTTTTCGATTGTTTCTCAATCAAAATCCCTTATTAAAAATGATTATCTTTTTTACTTTTCTACTTGAATATATCTGGGTTTTTTATTATTATTATTCTGTTTGCTTCCTTCTTATTTTCGGGAAATGTTCATTCTTACCTTATTTTTTAATTTAATTGGACTTTTATGAGCTCTGAACAGGTGATTCGAATCCTTTGTTGGACGTTCACCTTCCTGTTTGATATTTTACCGTTCATTCATTATGTCCCTCCACTTGAGTTTCCTCTTACTCCCTTTTCCTTCTCAAGCCGTTGGCAACTTCTGCCACGTTTGATGTTCTTGCATCAATCGCCAACTTTTCTCTGACAAGACGAGGTTCCGTGCTTTGGGTTGTCTGACAAAGAAGGCTGTCTTCGAAACCGATCGATGCTATATTTTTTATATTATATGCTGCTTTTAACGAAGTCACTGAGTTAGAAAGAAGAAAATAAAATGGTTATGGATGAAACGCTTGAAAATGCTATTATGCGTTGAGAATTATATCTAGATTCCGCTAGTATTCGTAAAGTAGCTGCTATTGTTAGTTGATACAACAGAAAGACATAGTATTTATTATATGTATCTTTGATAATTTTTAAACTAAGGGTTCCCTTATTAAGAGTATAATTAATCATTATTTTTTCGTATTTGTATGATAAAAAATAAATTGAAAGGTAAAATAATCTTGAATACGTAGGAATATTCTTCATTACTTTAAAAATAAAGACAACCAAAAAATTGGCCATAATTAAAAGTCTTTTATTAAAATCGCCTTTTACGATGTACTAAAATTTACACGGCCATAGCGCTTTCGGAAATTACTATGCCCTTCATCAGTGGCGAAGTGAAAATAAGTGGCGAACATGTGCTTAAATACAGGCCATACTTGCCACACAATACTTACATATTAATCATTTTACATTTTTAAATAAGAGGCATTTAAAATATGATTTAATTATAAAATACAAAAATCTGATGTGGGCAGCACATGACTTTTCTTATGTAATACAATGAATTTGCTACTTTTACAGTAAAAGAAAATAGGTTATTGTTACAGTAGATACTTATATTCTTTCCAAGATATTAAATTTTCGCCAATTAGTCGTAATTTTCATTCATTTAGCGTCATTTTTATCCATTTGGCGAGATTTTCGTGAATTTGGCAATATTTAAAAAGTCGCCAAGTTAGCGGCATTCCGCCAAAATCTCTCCAAGCGTTATGGACGGAGAAATAAGTTATTCTTACAGCAGATAAATGAATATTAGCGTCCAAACACAAAAGAATTACTCAAAGTATATTTCCTCATGAAAGGCAGGAGCTACATCCACAAGAATGATGTTACCCAATTTGTCGCATGATATTACATATGAAAAGTGAACATGTTTCTCAACAGTTAATATTTTTTTTCAATTTATGGGATTTTTTGGTATATTTATTTGAAAAATGTGCAATATCTCAAGAACGGTTCATGCTAGCATTCTAAAGGTTGTGTCAGTCATTTCCTAAGGAAAATTTACATAAGAAATGTCTATGTGTGTAACTTTATTAAAGGTTTTGATTTTTTTTATGATTTTTTCAACATTTCACTCAAAAATTTAGGGGGGTTCTGAACATTCGATTCTGTTTACAAACAATAGGCTTCCAGTATTCACGGATTGTGATTTTTCTAGCAAATTTCATTCGAATCGCTCTATTCATTCGTGAGATATCGTCCACACACACACACACACACGCACACACACACACACATACATCACCTCAAAAATGTTCGATTCGTGATCAGGGATTCTTGAAACATGCTCTCCCGTCGAATTCGAATTTTTGACCTCGTCACAGTACTTTCCTTATAAATTATGTATATAAGGAAAGTAATAAAAGGAAAAAGGTTCATAAAGCACATGGTAACCAATAGGAATGTCTTCAAAATAAAAATAAAGCATCTACTAAATATTCAGAAAATTATATAAAGGTTTAGCACGTAGTGAATCGAGAACGAGACGCCAAGCATAACTAAGGATCTGAACAGGATCAAAATTGCAAATAAATTCACGGTAACGATAAATATAAAGGGATTCATAAAGTAAAATATTACGTGGGTTATTGCAGCTAATTAAAAGAAAAATCTTATTAAACATAGAATGAAAATTATCATTAATAACACACTGGTTTAGAGCCTTGGACAGCTTACCGTTTTTAACATCACGAGCATATTCTGTTAAACGAATACCGACAGTACGCTTAGTACTTACAAATGTACAATTTAAAGTGATTTTCGGGAGATAAAAGAGGGACAACGTATACCCCAGCCTAACACATAAAATTATTTGTATCCTTATATTTATCCGAACGGATACAATTAAATGGCGTAGTAACGGTAGAATGGGAGGGCTTTAACTTAAATTCATGGCGAAAATTAATAAGAGGACGAAAAATTGCTGGGTGATATGGAAGACTAGATTTATACGGCATAAAATCAGAAACGAGAACAAGGTTAGTATTTGGATGAACGAAATTATAGCGAATATGGGAAAAGATTTTATAAATAAAATCGAAAGAGGAAGTGGCCTCATGGCCAATGTTAAAGATAAAGTCACTTTCAGTAAGCAAAGCCAAAATATATGAACAAACGTTAAATGCACGATTAAAATAAGCATTAAATAATCTTGATGTGGACAACACATGACTTTCCTTATATAACGCAATGAATTTACTACTTTTACAGAAAAAAAAAGTTTTTCTTATAGTAGATACTTATATTTTTTCCAAGATATTGAATTTTCCACAATTAGTCGTCATTTTCATTGCTTTAGCGTCATTTTTATCCATTTTGCGAGATTTTCGCTAATTTGACAACATTCCAAAAAGTTGGCCACATTCCGCCAAATTCATCGCCAAAATTTCGACAAACATTATGGACGGAGAAATAAGTTATTCTTATAGCAGATAAATGACTATTGGCGTTCAAATACAAAAGTATTACTCAAAGAATATTTTCTCATGAATGGAAAGAGCTAGATCCACGATAATGATGTCACCCAATTTCTCGCATGATATTACATATGAAATGTGAACATGTTTCTCAACAGTTAATACTTTTTTTTTTAATTTATGGGATATTTTGATACATTTATTTGAAAAATGTGCAATATCTCGAGAGCAGTTCATGCTAGCGTTCGAAAGTTTATGTCAATCGCTTTCTAAGGAAAAATTACATAAGGAATGTCTATTTGCGTAACTTTATTAAAGATTTTGATTTTTTGATGATTTTTTTCAAAATTTCACTCGAAAATTTAGGGGGGGGGTTCTGAACATTCGATTCCGCTTAAAAACAATAGGCTTCCAGTATTCACGGATTGTGATTTTTGTACCAAATTTTATTTGAATCGCTCCATTTGTTCGTGAGATATCGTCTCCACAGGCTCACTAACTGACACACACACACATCACCTCAAAAATGTTTGATTCGTGATTAGGGATGCTTGAAACGTGCTCTTCCGTCGAAAACTCGAATTCTAATTTTCGACCCCGTCACAATACTTTCCTTATACATTATGTATATAAGGAAAGTAAAAAGGTTTTTTAAGAAGAAATTTTTATTGTACTTTTGTTTTTTATAATTAAATTATATTTTAAATGCGTCGTATTTAAAAAAGTAAAATGATTAATATGTAAATTTTAACTGGAGGTTATGACCTGTATTTAAGCACATGTTAGTCACTTATTTTCACTTCGCCACTGATGAAGGGCATAGTAATGACCGGAAGCGCCATGATTGTGTCACTTTAGTACGTCATAAAAAGGGATTTTATTAAAATACTTTTAATTATGGCCAATTTTTTGGTTGTCTTTATTTTTAAAGTATTAATTAGTTTAACGTGTCTCCATACAATTTTATATATTTCTTATTATTTCAGTTCTACTTTGCAGTGCGCTAATAGTGCGTATTTATTTTTACAAAACCGACAGTTTAAATAAATAATTAAGGTTTTTCGCCATAAAAATGTATGCAATCAATGCAGGGCTACTTATTTTCTGAATTATTGTTTCAAATGATATTGGCGTTTTCTTAGTATGAAGATTTAACTCTTCACTTTTACCTCCATCAACGAAGTTATTTTAATTTTATTCTTTAATAGCAGTTGAAGTGCACGTATATAATGTAATGCCTTGAAGCAGCATCTGGCGTAGTGATTTTCAACACCAGAAATCGGTCTGACTGCAATAGCGGTGGCCAAACATTTCAAAAATATCAGCTAAAAATGTAACGCACACGACATGTTATCTTTGTAAACAAAGAGTTGTTTTCATAGAAAAATTAGAACTTTCTTAACTTCAGTAAAACCGTAGAGGGTAATTTAAAAACAATAACATTTTAACTTCAATCAAACAGTACAGCGTTCAAAATATTGAACTGATTATATTTTTCAGAAAATAATTCTAAATCAGCGTAGTACAATGTTACCAGTTACATAACTTTCATACAACCATTTCTGATGAAAGGATCGTTAGAGTCATATTTCCTCGATCTATTAACTTTGTAAAAAATCTGGTGTGGGTAACACATGACTTTGCCTACAGACTCGAATACATTTTCCCTTTCTTTCGTTCATATTTCATTGAGTTTAATTGCCTCAAAAAACACGGATAATTATTTGAAATGACACTAAATTTACAGTTTTATTTCAATTTTCGTTTTCATTTGGCTACTGGACGTAATTTTAAAGGCGACGTGGTAGAATATTTAAAAACTAAAATATCTCAAAGAACTGGTAGTCCTAGGGTTGGGGGGTTGGTCTTATTATTTTTGTCATCTAAATTGCGTTTTAACAAGCATACATTTGAGAATACGCAGTCTTTTATTTTAGATTTTAGCGATTTTTGCGCACAATTTTGCAAGTACTTTCTTTCCAAATTGTACCAAAATCTAATTAGCACCAGACCGTTTCAAAGGTGACAACCAAATTATGTTAAATTTGGTAAATTGATTCTTGATGCAGTTAAGGTCGATACATAATTTTGTTGTGGGCCATTTCGCAAAAAAGTAGGTTGTTACTTTTCCTGCAATACATGGTAATATATAGGGAAAGTATTGGAATCATGCCGAAAATCGCAACTCTAGTTTTCGACGGATCTACGCGTTTCGAGACCTCTAGAATACGAAAAAACTATTTTTAGCGTGACGTCTGTGTGTGTGTCTGTGTGTCTGTCTGTGCAGATTTTGTATCCACTCTAATTAAAAAACTAATTGACCGAATTTCATAAAATTTGGTAGGTAAATCACTTGTGGGCAAATCTGCTGCTGATTAGTTTTGGGTACGATTCAGGGTAAAAGAACCCGCCTTTTTTTGCGAAATGGCTCGCAAAAGCCTGTATCCATTCTAGCTAAAAAACTAACGGACCGAATTTCCCAAAATTCGGTAGATAAGTCTCTTATGGCTCACCCTGGTACTGATTAGATTTTGGAACGATTCGGAAAAAAATAACCTGACTTTTTTTGCAAAATGGCCCTCAAAAATCGTCAAAATCTAAAATAAAAAACTACATATGCTCAAATATATCCATTAAATGCTTGTTTTATACGTAATTTTTAACGAAGAAAAGAATAAGACCAACCCCATTACACTAGGATTAGCCGTTCTCAAGATACATTAGTTATTTCGTATTTTCTCTATGCCACCTTTGAAAATTAGTTACCAAATGAGAACGGAAATTGAATTAAAAGTGAATTAAATTCAATTTAAATAAAAATAACGTGGATATAAGTCTGTAGGGGAAGTCATGTACTGCCTAGACAGACACACACACAGATGTCACGCTAAAAAACTTTTTCTCATATACTATAGGGAAAGTTAAAAATCTGATGTGGGCAGCATATGACTTTCCCTGCAGACTTATATTCACGTTCTCTTTATTTTAATTACATTTAATTCACTTTTAATTCAATTTTCGTTCTCATTTGATAACTGGACTTCTTTTCAAAGGTGACGTAGAGAAAATACGAAAAAACTAAAATATCACGAGAACGGCTAGTCTTAGTGTAATGGGGTTGGTCTTATTCTTTTCTTCGTTAAAAATTACGTATTAAACGAGTATTAAATGGATATATTTGAGCATACGTAGTTCTGTATTTCAAATTTTGGCGATTTTTGCAGGCCATTTTGCAAAAAAGGGGAGGTTATGTTTTTCGAATCATACCAAAATCTAATCAGCACCAGCGTGGCCCACAAGCGAATTATCTACGAAATTTTGTGAAATTCGGTCCATTAGATTTTTAGCTAGAGTAGATACAAGCCTTTGCGGGCCATTTCGCCAAAAAAGGCTGGTTCTTTTATCCCGAATCGTATCCAAAACTAATCAGCACCAGATCCACCCACAAGTGACATGCCTACCAAATTTTATGAAATTCGGTCAATTAGTATTTTAGTTAGAGTGGATACAAAATCTGCACAGACAGACAGATACACAGACGCACACACAGACGCCACGCTAAAAATAATTTTTTCGTATTCTAGAGGACTCGAAACGTGTAGATCCGTCCAAAACTCGAGTTTCGATATGATTCCAATACTTTCCCTATACATTACCATGTATTGCAGGGAAAGTAAAAGTACAGTGTGTCACTGAAACCAGTTACTTTTTATCACTAATATTCCTCCCGCGATATTGCTGTTTTCCATCATATCAGTCGATACCGGTTGCTGTTTTTTTATTTCCCAATACCTCCTGCTGCTAGAGTATGGCACTGCCCGATTGTGTTGCCTTTCCAACTTGAATTATGTATTAGCCGACAGAAGACGCAATCCAATATCGATAGAAAAATGCCCAGCATTTAACAGTGTATTATAGCGTGTAATAATTTAAGAAACAATTAAACGACGTACTTCGATTTTTGTAATTGAAATTATCTTTGACACCATTATAGTTGCGTATAATAAACGCAATAATTATATGTATATCTAGATAAAAGAAAATAATCATATGCTGTATGACATTCTGCAACTTTTGCTCATTTTATTCAGCTACTTTGTTGATAATTTCGACAAACTAATAAGAAAAGCCGCAATGACAGGCGTACATGAAAATTCTAGCTTCATTTCTGTAATATTCAGCTAATTATCGTCTGCCGAAGTGTTATATATATATATATAAAGATAACGTGGATATAAATCTGCTGCAGGGAAAGTCATGTGCTGCCCACATCAGATTTTTTATATACATATATATGTATGTATGTATGTATATAAAAAATCTATACATACATACATATACATAATCTATAAATGCATACATATATATATATGTAATATACATATATACATATATATGTATGTATGTATTTGTAGAGTTGATAATTATGCTAATTTTATAAATCTACCATCCACACTTGGGGCATATAGTTACTGGAGACATAGCCGTAGTTAAAGATAATTCTTTAAGAACCTTAATGTCATTTGGTACAAAATTCAGGTTACCTTCTTGTAATAAATCTAATAAAGTCTTAAAATCAATAAATCTTGACCTTGATAAATATATTTATGGATTAGCTTCTAAATATGCTCAGCCTTTAGAGGCATTTAATATCTGGAAATGTACTATTTTAAAGTCTATTAAAATGCCATTTGGAGTATCAATTTATCAAGATCTATATATACTATGGATAATATAAAGCACTCTTTAATTGATTTACATAAATCTTTTGTTATTACTTATGTTGATAAAGCCTCTAATAATTATGCTATTATCTGTAAAATATTCTATATACAATATCTGTTAGATTATTTAAAAAATAATAGTCTATTTAAATTTGATTCACACTCTGTTAATAGTATCAAATTGAAAATTATCAATATGTATAGTGATTTAGATATTAATAATAAATTTTTGAAATTTCCATATATTGTGCTTATTCCTAAATTTCATAAAAATCCTATTAAATTTAGAACTGTAACTAGTGGTCATAATTCATACTCTAATACAGCTAGTAAATTATTATTAAATTATTTAAATGTACTAAATAGTAATTTACGTGATTCTAGTAATAACTACATTATTCTCAATAATAGTAAAGAATTAAAAAATAAATTAACATCACTAGGTAAAATAATAGTATTTCAAACTTCTGATTTTAATGATCTATTTAAAAATATTATGATTTCTGATCTTTATGATGTCATATTAGCTTTATATAATGCCTATATTACTAATCATTCTCACCTACCTAAATTTACCAATTTTCCTAAACTTCTCCATTTTGTTCTTTTCAATAATTATATTTTTCAAGGTAATAAATTATACTTACAAGTCTCAGGTGTTCCACAAGGTGGCTGTAGTAGCAGTATGTTAGCTACTTTATATTTATATCATTATGAAAAATTCTTTACTTCTACAGATTATAAAATTTATAGATATGTAGATGATCTGATTTGTTTAGTGTTTACTGATAATTATGTCATAGATATAGATTTCGATCCGGATAATTTGGAATTAATATCTAATGAAACTATTATTAGTAAAAATATTAATTATTTGGATTTAAATCTAAATATAGAACCTACTATTGGGATAGTTACTAATTTATATGAGTAAAAAGATTCTTTTAATTTCAATATTAATAAAATATTACCTTTTAATTCCTACAACTCGATTCCATTGCTTAGAAATATTATACTTAATCAACTTTTTAGAATTTATAGATTATTAGATAAAAAATTTCATGCTTTGCACATAAATAACCTCCTTCTTACCAATAAATTATATGAATATCCACCGTATTTAGTAAATGGTATAGTTAATAAATTTCGATTAGCCTAAAATTCTTAATATTCTAGCCTTAGTATCTTATTTTAGCCTTACTTCTACATTCTCTTATTTTTACTTTACAATATATATTCATCTTTCAATTTTGCAGCTTTTACTGTAGAATATCACATTTTACTGCCATTGCGTAGTATGGTTTTTATTACTCACTTTGTCAACGGTAAATCTCTTCTTTACTCTTTAGCGTATGGCAACATTAGGCCCTTTTTTTTTTTTTGCTTGTCACGGTTGCACTTTGGGGTGCATTTTAAGGTATTTATGTTTCCTTTCTATTTTTTCAATCGTTGTCTTTATGCTTGTCGTCCTATTAACACATGTTTTTAGATAAAATATATCTTGTGTTTCAGAAACAAGCATTTTTGTGTTCATTTCGTTTAAAATATTAGGACTTGATAACGAATTTTTTTGAAATGAACTATTCTTAAGCCTAGAGCTCTTCCACATGCAAGCTTTAATGCTTGATTATTTTGGTATTCCTTTTTTCGATTCCTCTCCTTTGACATTTGTTGATTATCTTTAGCTTTCTGAACTGTAATATGTATTAGAATTTCCTCTTTATTGTTGGATTTCATTTTATTTCATTGTATTCTGTAGGCAAAAAAAAAAATTTAAGATAGTGTATTATGAGTTACTTCTTCCATTCTCCCATTGGAATTACTATTTTAATATTTTATATATATATATATATATATATATATATATATATATATATATATTCGTTATCTAAGGCATTATGGCAGAGCAATCTATGATAAAACGTATGTACACCTGAAGTGATAAATTAGATGTTGTCATACTGTCCAACTTGCCCCTTTGTGAATTCTGGCTCATTTTCCTCTTAGAAGTTTCATTATTTTTCATCGGATGGAGAAATGCTTCGGGAAGGCAAAGGTACCGCGAGTATTTCCATGGAATAAAAGCGCTTTAACCGGCGCGGGGGTTCAAAATCCCCCTCGGCCTTTTTACTGCCGTTCCTGTAAGTACTCTCTAATATTTTCCTCCTTTTACACGCCCTCCCCTTTTCATTCTTTTTCAACGTTTTTCTAATATATATATATAAATTATATATATATATAATACTAAATATATATATATATATATATATAAATTAAAGGATTTTAATCGAAAATAATGCATAAACTACTGTATGTACAAAAAAACCCATCTCTAGCATATCTGTTACAAATGAGTAACTATAGGCCAAGACTAAGGATAAAGAGAGAAGGTAACATATTACTACAATGGAAAGGGGGATGAGAAGAATATTAGGATTCAAAAATCACAATTAAAAGTATATAAAAATAAATAAAAATAAAACTCGGCAAAAATGAGAATAAGCAATAACAATCAGCTTAAGATAAGAGATTAAGAATAGATAACAATCAATTGAAACCCCCACAAAAAATGGCGGTTAGTTCGAAATTGCATTCTCATCAGGACAGCCATACAATTCGAATTAAAACCGATAGAATAACCAGTTTCTGACAATGGCGATAGTATTTAACTATAGACACCATTGGAACTGTCTACTGGCTAGTGGAAGGAGAAAAATAAATCAAATGAATTATACAAAGCTGAAAAACAATACCTCCTCGAACTGAAACACGAAATCAAAAGCATAGCACCACGTGTAAGATAAACTAGTGACTGAGCATTTCACCTCACTTCGTCAATGCGAGTGGGCACCGGAATGAATACACTTGAACGACACATAATATGCATGGAGACCCTCAAAAATAGCAAACAGTATAGGACTCAGGACAAGTGGAAAATAGTCATTCGAAAATAGCAAACAGTATCAGACTCAGGCCTAGTGGAAAGTGAGGTGATAAGAATGGGTGAATTTTCAAAAATGAGTAAACCAGTCAAAGACAAATAATGCATGTGTAAAACCATTACGTGGTATATTTGAAATTATTAATAATATTATTTACAAATACTTCCGGGTATTGGTAATTTTGACAAATGCGTTTAAGTTTATTGATGTGGAGAAAGTGAAACTGAGGATCAGAAAGTCGATGTATTCGAAATAGCTGGTTTAAAATGATGTTTCTAAACAATTGAATAGAATTACAAGAATGATATGATAGCAGCTTTATGATAGTGAAGTTGTAAGAATCTTTTTTATCATATAGATTGGTGATTACATGATTATTGAGGGTAACTAAATTTAGGTCTAAAAAATTAACAGTTTGACTAACGCAAGGCTCATTAGGAATTAATTCAAGGTTAGACGGGTAAAAATCAATATTAATGGGATAGGAATCATCAATGATAATACAAATTAAGTCGTCAACATATATATATATAATATATGAATTAGAGTTAAAATGACATTAATAATAATAAAGATATAAGTTAGCTAGTATACTACTACTACAGCCACCTTGTGGTACACCAGATGTTTGTAAATAAATGTTATCACCTTGGATAATATAATTGTTGTATAACACAAAGTGCAAGAGCATAGGAAAATTTTTGACATTATAAGCAACATGATTGGAAGATATATAGTCATGATAAAGAGAGATAATAACTTTATGTAAATCTTTAATGACAATATTATTAAATAGGTCTTTAAAATCAAAGGTTTGGAAACCAAGAATTTGTGGAAACTTGCTAAGATGATTAACTAAATCAAAACTATTGTTCAAAATGAAATATCCTGAATTCCTGAATTTAAGAGATTCATTAATTCGATTTAAACAGTTAAGCAAGTACTTACTAGCTGTAGTGGTAAAGGTATTATGTCCACAAGTGACTGTTCTAAAACTGAGAGGAGATTTGTGGAATTTAGGAACCAAAGTAACATAAGGAAATTTAAAAAACTTACAATTAATATTTAATTGTGTATATAATTTTAGCATTTTAGTTTTGATATGGATAGACTGATTATTAATGGGTTTAAAAATTTGATTATTTTTTAAGTAATTCTGTAACAGAGAAACATAATATTTTTTGCAAATGATGGCATAATTATTAGAAGCTTTATCTACATAAGTTATGACAAAATGTTGTTGAAGTTCTTTGATAGCAGATAGGAGTTGTTTAAAAGGATACCTTTATATATATATATATATATATATATATATATATATATATATATATATATATATATATATATATAATACTATATATATATATATATATATATATATATATATATATAATACTATATATATATATATATATATATATATATATATATATAATACTTTGAAAGTCCAATGATAGAAAAATGAGAAGCTGCAACTCGAAAAACCTAACTTTCTAACAAACCTACAGAATAAAAGTATAAAACAGCAAATCTTCAATCAAATGTGAAAAAATACCAATTTTTTGAGTCATCAAGTTAAAGAAAATCAAAAAATTTCAATGGTATGGAAACGATAATAGAAAAACATAAAAAATCCAAGCATTAATGCTATGCACGTGGACAAGGGCTAGGCCTTAAAAAATGGAATTGTTCACTTCGTCAAAACTCTTCATCGGGTCCAAGTATTTTGTCAAAGCAAACACAAAATATGTATGTTTCTGAAGAAATAGATAGATGATATCTATAAACTATTTCTACTTGAACAACATACATAAAGAGTGAAAAATATATGAAACAAGAATACCTGGAAAAAACACTGCATATGCCCGAACCCTAGAACCCTGAATGAAGAGACCAGTGTTGCCATTCGCAAAGGGAAAATAAATGATTTACTGTTGCCATTTGTAAGAAATAAGGAAATACTAGCAGATATATATCTATCTAAATACGAAAGAGGCACTCATATCCTATCGGAAATGCCCTACTTCCGTTATGTCGATGATGTGATAATTGGGGGCTATGAAAACACCCCATGTTTTGACTTTTCATTCTACCCAAGCGAATTGGACCTTATTGAAAATCCAGCGTGTGAGGACGGATCGGTAAAATTCTTGGATTTAGCTATCAAAAAACACAAGAAATATGGAATATACACAGAGTTACACGACAAAAGAGATTCATACAGGATCAAGGTAAATCATATTATCGATTGGAATTCAAACCTTGCAAAGTATGTCTTCAGAAATATAGTAATTGGACATTTTAGAAGAAACCAAAATTATAATACTTTTAGGAAAGACTGCATTTGCAAATGTAAAAAATTTGCAGATGAAGCTATAAAAAGAAATTATCCAGTCAATTTTGTACAACATTATTACAAATCCTTTTTAAAAGAAAATTTGTAATCTGATTGTTGATATAGAGATTTAATATTCATGACTGCGTAACTATTATCATGATGTTTCTCTGCGCATGAGCAACTTTACTTATATAAAGAGACGTTCCATCGGGTTGGACTAGCGGATGTTTCTTCTTCATGGATTCGTTTACTTCTTTGGTTCTGAGTCTGTTCTGGTGCTTTTATTTTCGCACATTTGGGAGGCTGACCATGGAATTATGTTGGTTCCGTGAGCGTTACCCGGGTTGTAAAAGCTGCTTTAAGCGGGAAAGGGGTGTCGCAATCCACCCCTACCATTCTTATGTAATTCATATGGTCACTCCCGTTCTTTTCTACTTTCATTCATGTATTCTACTAGGGAATTTGAGCAGCATTTGCGCCTCCTCCTTTGTAGTGAATAGTTCTTTAATTTCAGGCTTATTTGGGATATATCCTATTTTGTCTCACTTTATCGTAATAGTATATATATATATATATATATATATATATATATATATATATAATACTATATATATATATATATATATATATATATATAATACTTTGAAAGTCCAATGATAGAAAAATGAGAAGCTGCAACTCGAAAAACCTAACTTTCTAACAAACCTACAGAATAAAAGTATAAAACAGCAAATCTTCAATCAAATGTGAAAAAATACCAATTTTTTGAGTCATCAAGTTAAAGAAAATCAAAAAATTTCAATGGTATGGAAACGATAATAGAAAAACATAAAAAATCCAAGCATTAATGCTATGCACGTGGACAAGGGCTAGGCCTTAAAAAATGGAATTGTTCACTTCGTCAAAACTCTTCATCGGGTCCAAGTATTTTGTCAAAGCAAACACAAAATATGTATGTTTCTGAAGAAATAGATAGATGATATCTATAAACTATTTCTACTTGAACAACATACATAAAGATGGAAAAATATATGAAACAAGAATACCTGGAAAAAACACTGCATATGCCCGAACCCTAGAACCCTGAATGAAGAGACCAGTGTTGCCATTCGCAAAGGGAAAATAAATGATTTACTGTTGCCATTTGTAAGAAATAAGGTAAGAAAAAGTAATAATATACAATAATAGCTATAAAAAATGGGGTTATTAATAGTAAGGCTTATGTTTATGTGAATGTAAAAATAAAAGTATTATTAATACAAGAGAATGGTGATGTCTGGCTAATATAAGATACTATGAATAGAATATGAAAATCCAGCTAATCTAAACTTTTTAACTATATCATTTACTAAATAAGAGGGATATTTATATAAATTGCTGGTAATTTTTAGATTATTTATATGCATAGCATGATATTTTTTATCAGATAATCTATAAATTCTAAAAAGCTGATTAAGTATAGTATTTCTAAACAATTGAATCGAGTTGCAGGAATTAAATGGTAATATTTTAGTAATGTTAAAATTAAAAAAGTCTTTTTTATCATATAAATTAGTAACAATTCTATTAGAATGTTCAATAAAAAGATTTAAAAAATAACGCTTTGGCAGACGATAATTAGCTGAATATTACAGAAATGAAGCTAGAATTTCCATGAACGTCTGTAATTGCGGCTTTTCTTATTAGTTTGCCGACATTATGAACAAAGTAGCTGAATAAAATGAACAAAGGTTGTATATATATATATATATATATATATATATATATATATATATACCAAAATAACGCTTCGGTAAACGATAATTAGCTAAATATTACAGAAATGAAGCCTAAATTATATATATGTATATATTATCATAACTATCAGGAACCTAACTCTCCATTACAGACTGCTGATTCCACTGAAACTTTCAGTAACATGCTTGCAAATGTTTTACAGTGTGCTTATCAATTATTTATATTAAACATCTCGAATTTCAAGAAAATCGCTGAACTATTTAAAGATTAATCGCCCCCTGTGAGAAAGAAACATTTTTATTACCTCGAGAACAACTCATAAATCAAAATTCAACTCAAATAAAATTTATTAATACAACAAACAAAACTATATACACAGGCGCAATAAGAGACAGCAAAACACAACATAAACATAGAACACAAACAGTTGGTTACAATAAGGCTAAGGAACTAACAATTCCATTCAGTTGCTAAGCTACGATCATTAACAAAATTATACTACTTAGACTAAAGAAAAAATACTTCCGTATCCGTATATGAATAAAGATAATCTTTCCGCTTCATTAAAACTAATTGACTTTAAGACTTTAAAATAGTTACAATCTTTATAAACAGTATATGACTTTAAACAGTTATGTGACTTTAAAGCAGTTAGACATTAAAACATTTATGTGACTTTAAAATAGTTATTATGACTATAAAACAGTTATGTGACTTTTAAGACAAATTTATTAGGTCGAACATTAAATTTTTAAGTGCTCAACATAAGAACATCTTTTGCAAATTTTTATGATTAGCTATTAAAAATGATTTCTAGAGTATAAAAGATGCCACTTACAACGATTTGGGGCATTGCCTAATGAGTAGAACGCGACTGTAAAACTATGATAGACGGCTAGGTAAAGATTGAAACATTCAAGCCTAAACATTTCATTCAGTTTATATGATCATTAACGTATGTACAAATTTTTGAATATAGGGTGAAAAATCTACTGTGAACGACAGCACATGACTTTAGCTACAGACTCAAATTCATTTTTTCTTTATTTCTTCAATAATTCATTAAATTGAATTTAGTTGCACAAAATAACACTGAATTTGCACTTTTAATTTTGCAATTTTTTTTAATTTGGTAACTGGACATTTTTCAAAGGCGGCGTAATAAAAGTGTAAAAAAACTAAAATATCTCCAAAACAGTTAGTACCAGTGGAATAGGGTTGGTTTTATTTTTTCCTCGCCAAAAATTACGTATAAAACAAGCATTTAATTGATACATTTGATACATAAATAGTATTTTATATTTTAGATTTTGGCGATTTTTGAGGGCCATTTCGTAAAACAAGCCATATTTTCTTTTCCAAATTGTACCGCAATCTAATCAGCACCAGGGTATCCACAAATGACTTATCTACCAAATTTTGTGAAATTTCATCAATTAGTTATTTAGCCAAAGGGCATACATGATATTTTTGTGGGCCATCTTGCAAAAACAGGAGAGTTCTTTCATCCCGAATAGTACCAAAATCTAATCAGCACCATGGTCACACACATGTGACTTACCTATTAAATTTTATGAAACTTGGTCCATTAGTTTTTGAGTTAAAGTGGATGCATATATTACATAAACAAACAGACATACAGACACACACACAGACGTCATGTTAAAAATAGTTTTTTCGTATTTTAGAGGTCTCAAAACATGTGTCTCAAACCTGTAGGTAAGTCAAACACTCGAGTTGCGATTTTCGACATGATTCCAATACTTTCCCTATGCAATACCATGTATTGCAGGGAACGTAAAAAATCTGATGTGGGCAGCGCATGACTGTCCCTGCAGACTCATATTCACGTTCTCAATATTTCTTCAACAATGCATTATATTGAGTTTAATTGCACAAAATAACACCCATAAATATTTAAAATTATACTAAATTTACGCTTTTAATTCAATTTTTGTCCTCGTTTGGTAACTGGACTTATTTTCAAAAGGTGGCGTAGAGAAAATGCGAAACTGAACTTTCTCGAGAACGGTTAGTTCTGGTTATTCTTTTCAATCATTAAAAATTGCGTATAAAACAAGCATTTAATTAATATATTTGAGCATGCGTAGTTTTTTATTTTAGATTTTAGATTCCGACGATTTTTGCGGGCCATTTCTCAAAAAAGGCGGGCTCTTTTATCCTGAATCGTACCAAAACTAATCAGCACCAGGGTCACACATAAGTGACTTACTTACCAAATTGTATGAAATTTGGTCCATTAGTTGAGTTAGAGTGGATGCATGCATTGCACAGACAAACACACACACAGACGTCACGCTAAAAATTGTTATTTCATATTCTAGAGGTCCCAAAACGTGTAGATTCGATAAAACTCGTGTTGCAATTTTCGGCATGATTCCAATATTTTCCCTATGCATTATCATGTATTATAGGGAAAGTAAAATGAATGACTTTTACCTGTCAGGAGTAATTTCTCCTCCTAAGAACTTTACTAAAATCTTATATAATAGCATAAGAAAATAAACATTTAGCAAAATTGTTGTGCATACTTTGCGTAAACACATTTATGAAGCCAGGGTTATAAACCACTCTAAATGTCAAGTACACTAGCATAGTTTTGCCTCGAAAATGTATTAAAATGAGGATACAGCATAACTATCTTATCAACAGCAAAGTGTATATCGTTGTTTCCCCAAATATATCCTACTACTCGAATATTGCATTGTCCTGCAGTGTCACATTTTCCGAAGTTGAATTATTCATCATCCGAGGTAAATGCCCACGTAAACCGATGAGTCGCAGTCCAATATCGATACAAAAAATAAAATATACCAGACCTTTTTATAGAGCACATTCAAGCACAGAATATTTTAAGAAAAAAATATTTGAGAAGCTTCAACTTTTACTGGTAAACTTGTTTTTATAGCCGTTTGACGCGAAAAGTGCAAACAAAACCATTTTTAGAAGTGTTTGAAATACTGTTAGCAGCGTTGTGAAATTTTCTGATGAAATGATCTGAACAATAAATGCCCAAATCCAAAAATTGGCAATCCGAAAAATCGATTATCCGACAATTTATCGTTCATGAAAACTCCGGCTTCACTTCTGAAATATTCAGCTAATTATCGTCTGCTGAATTGTTATTTTTGAATTTTTATATATATAATCCAAAACTATAAGGAATATTACTCCCCATTACATACAGTTGATTTCCCTCAAACTTTCAGAAACATGCTTGCAAATGCTCTACAATGTAATCTTTTTGATAGAATTTTGCTTCCTCTTTGGGGTTAGCAATATTTTGGGGACTTTCTGAAATGATATGGTGTAAAAATACCGCGAAGTGTATTAATGACCCGAACAAATCCTGCTATGTTTGTAGATCTTTCACAACGAAATCTCAACAACGTTCGATCACTACAGATCTAAAGAAATTATATTTGCTATATTTTGGGTATCCCTTGGGTAACAAAGATAATAACTGGACACCTCACATTATATGTACATCATGCTCAAATTGCTTACGTGACTGGATAAAGAAAGGTAAAAACAATGGCATTTGCAATCCCCATGGTATGACGAGAGCAGACAAATCATGCAAACGATTCTTGTTTACTGTTGTTTTTGTTGTTTACTG
This sequence comes from Amaurobius ferox, assembly GCA_951213105.1. NCBI lineage: Eukaryota > Metazoa > Arthropoda > Arachnida > Araneae > Amaurobiidae > Amaurobius > Amaurobius ferox. Next base: position 5,182,234 of record OX578152.1, on the reverse strand, counting down.
ATGACGCCTGTTTCGGGGGAGCCGATTCAGGGCCAGTGATGCAGAAAGCAGGAAAGTAGGAATAAAGACACAAGACGAGAGAACAAAGTTTATTACAAGAACGCATCACTGATGAAGGTCGAAGGGGGTGCAGCTTCACATTTAGACGAGGGCCCAGAAGGCGGAAGACTGACTTTATCCTCGAGAAACATCCACGTCTTATTCGAGATTCGAACCCGAGCCCACAAGACAGCAGCCGAAAGCGCTATCCACTTCACCGCCTGGGCAGCAAACGATTCTTATTTTGGATGTGTCAATGCTTCTGGATTTTCGACAAACAATAAGCATAAAATTGTTTATCCAAGCTTAAACTCATCAATGAGACCAGTCAATCATAATGGCACTAGTTCCAGATCCTCTAAATAACGGTCTAGCAATTTTAGAAAAAAAGAGTGTGACGATGGCTCTATACCGGAAAAGACACAACATTCTAATAGGGAAAACTATGCACCTGAGAAAAATAATAGTGAACCAAAAAGTTTAATCAATAGGACTTAAATGATATTACTCCGTATCTTTCTCTTTCAAAACCCAAAGCAGTACTTCCTGCCTCAAAATTGGAAGAAGGAAATCTTTGTGAGGTTAATGTTACAATTTTTCATTACCAAACATGTAACCAGGCTTTGAAAATGTTTTTCGCAATGGATAGTCCTGTAATGCCAGAAATCTAAAATATTAAATAATTGATATGAATGAGAAATGGTGGAAGCAGGGTGAATGGGGGGATGAATATTCCCACGCTAAGCACATTGTCGGTAACCGAGATGGAGACTGTGTGTCTGCATACCAAAAAGAGGGCACGTAGACCGTCCAGCAGAAGAAAAGGCATAAATATAAGGTCAATCAGGGATCAAGTCAGTTGCATTTTAAAAGAGCAAGCTGCATTAGATTGTTGTGTGTGTGTCTCTGATGTAGAGATGAGTTCGGAAGAGAGCTCGCATGTTCATCTGCTGTTAAAAAAAGTGCAAATTGTGGAAAAACCTCGGTGCGCTTCTTCAAGGTGTAGAAAGCCCAGACCACACGGCCAACCCAAAGGCTTATGGTAGCTTTCTGTGTGGCCGGACTTCTTCAAGGTGTGAAAGGCCTTATCAGGTACCGTGCAATTAGAGTTATATGAGGATGTCTTCAAAAATTGTTAAAGAAAAAAAAACTAGTTAATTCGCCCCACCACGTGATCCAACCAAAGTATTAATTATCTGGCATTACACCCCCCCCCCCAAAAAAAAACCACTTTTATATGTATTGAAATAGAATGATACTTCTATCATTTGTTAATTTTAAGAGTGTAAGATAATTATGTAATAAAATAAATGTTTGTTCCCTTCCTGTTAGCCTTTTTAGTTCTTAGTTATCCCTGTATGCTAAATTTAGGTGGGTTTTGCTGCCACCAACGCAATGTATGCAACAGTGCGTTTTAGTGCATTTTTTACATGTATGGTTAATCTACTGATTAACAATTAATTATTTAACTGCATTTTACGATAGAGTTAAATATATAAATAAGAAATAATCGACAATAAACCGGCACAAGTCCCATGGTATTTTGCATAATATCTGTGGTTTTTTCAGAGAAATTAAACAAGACCATAAGCCGTTAGAATGGAGAATTTTCATAGACTCTTCGCAGAGAAGTCTAAAAGCTGTTATGGCTCCATTATGGAAATTCTAAACCATCCATTCCGATTTCTCATTCTTCACACCGAAAAGAAACTCACGACATGAAATTTCTACTTGAAGCAATTAAATGTAATATCTACCAGTGAAATATCTATGGTGATTCAAAAGTCTTTGGTATGCTTTTGGGTATACAAGGAGGTTTTTCTATGTTCTGCAGAGTTTTATGTCATTGGGCTATGCTGCTGCACTTCTGAGCATTTTAAGAGGCGTAGCTGGGAACCAAGGAAAACGCATAAACCTGGACAAAAATTATCTAAAACATCGCACTAGTTAATCCAACTAAGATATATATTGCTTCCACTACTAATAAAACTTGTATTGATAAAGAACTTAGTAAAGGCTATGACTAAAATAAATCAAAAAGATTTGAATATATTTGCAAAAATTTCCAAGACTTAATTCTGCAAACTATAGAAAGGGAACTTTGTTGGCCCGCAAATACGTGAAATTGTGAAGCATAAAAAAATTTTTGAATTTTTTTTAATTGAAAAGAACAAGCAACTTGGGAAAACTTTACCTGGATTTCCAAAAACTTCTTAGGCAACAAAAAGGACCCGATTTTAAACAAGGTGTACAAAAATTGTTGGATGTATACCAGGAAATGGGATATCAAACGTCTTTAAGGATGCATTTTTTGCATTCCCATATAGATTTTTTTCTTGACAATCTTGGAGATGTGAGTGACGAACAAGGTGGACGTTTCCACCAAGACATATGGTTAATGGTGCATCGCTATCAAAGTTTTTGGAATGATTATATGATGGCCAATTATTGCTGGATGCTGTATCGCGATGCTCCAGGATTATATAACAGAAAGACAAAATTAACTCAGTTTTAAATTTTCCTTTTCACAAATTAATATAAACAAGCTCTTATGCATCATAAGTTTTACTTTATAATCACGTTTTACGTCAATAGCTGTATTCCAAAAATTATAAGTGCTACATGAAAATTAAACTGATTTTCGCAATCAGCACCAAAACTTTTAACACATAACCCACCTTTTTTGCAGTTCGATGTTCCGTTATAAAAAACATACTGCCTAAAAGATAAAACATCAAAATACACACCACTTAATTGATGACACATAGTTTATGACAACCTTATTATTTATGTAGAAATATGTCTTTCAACTTAAATTTTCAAATGACAATTTACAATTCTTATTAGTTAGTTTTCAATCAAACCTGGATCGGAAATGCGAGGAGAACGCGGTATCTTCATAATTCATTATTAAGTGCAAATACCTCATGGGAAACAACCTGTTGCCTTTGCTGTACGAGTTGCATTTGTTGTATCTGTTGCATTTGCTGTACTCGTTGTAGAATTGTCTGTAGAAGTCATCTGGTCCAGGTACATCTTTAGACAGTTGCCTTCCTTCTATGTATCGAAATCATACTATCTTCAATCCTACATCCATGACGATTTTTCTTTCACCATTTACTTTTCGACGATCAACCTTGACTCTTTGACTATCAACTTTACTCATAGACAATCATTAGTTATTCTGATTTTTTGTATTCTGCTCTTGAACTGCTCTGCTGGCTCCTTCTTCATTTCTTTCCCTTGTATATCTTTGTCCTATTGGCTTGCAGCACCTCCATGTATCCCCATATCTCGTCGGTGGCAAGCGAACTAGTGCAAGAAAGTTCTCACTGGTTGGATATACACTGGGCGTAATTGTCTGCGATCCCCAGGCCCACAAAGACCCCGTGACTTTTCGATGTATGTGAGAATTTTTATTGCCCACGCATAAATTTATTTGAGTTATATGTTAACAACTAGCGACCGTCTGTCTGAGTACATTGTTTGAGGCGTTAACAATTTATTGTAACCTTCTGGTATTCGTTGTGTTGAGTCAAAAAATGTTTCATAGCCTGCAACCATTCAAAATGCAAAATTGCGCATTTTCGTCATCACACTACTATAAAAAAAAATCTGATGTGGACAGCACATGACTTTCCTAATATAATGCAATGAATTTACTACTTTTACAGTAAAAAAAAAATATTATTATAGTAGATATTTATATTTTTTCCAAGATATTGAATTTTCGTCAATGAGTCGTCATTTTTATCCATTTGGCGAGTTTTTCGTTAATTTAGCAACATTGAAAAAAGTCGCCAAGTTGGCGACACTCCGCCAAATTCGTCGCCAAAATCTAGCCAAGCGCTATGGATGAAGAAAATAAGTTATTCTTACAGCAGATAAATGACTATTAGCTTTCAAATACAAAAGTATTACTCAAAGTATATTTTTTTATGAATGAAACGAGCTAGATCCATGAGAATGATGTCAACCAATTTATCGCATGGTATTACATATGAAAAGTGAACATGTTTCTCAATAGGACATTTTTTTTATATGACTTTTTGATAATTTTTTTGAAAAATGTACAATATCTCGAGAACGGTTCATGTTAACGTTCTAAAATTTATGTCAATCGTTTTCTAATGAAAAATTACATAAGAAATGTCTATTTGCGTAACTTTATTAGCGGTTTTGATTTTTTGACGATTTTTTCAAAATTTCATTCGAAAATTTAGGAGGGTTCTGAACATTCGATTGCGTATAAAAACAATAGGCTTCCAGTGTTTACGGATTGTGATTTTTGTACCAAATTTCGTTCGAATCGGTCCATTCGTTCGTTAGTTATCGTCTCCACAGACTCACTGACACACACACACACACATACTTTCACACACACACACATACTTTCACACACACACATATACTTTCACACACACACACACAGACATCACTTCAAAAATGTTTGATTCGTTATCAGATATGTTTGAAACGTGCTCTCCCGTAGAAAACTCGAATTCGAATTTTCGACCCCGTCACAATACTTTTCTTATACATTATTACTTTCCTTATATACATAATGTATAAGGAAAGTATTGTGACGGGGTCGAAAATTCGAATTCGAGTTTTCGACGGGAGAGCACGTTTCAAGCATCCCTGATCACGAATCAAACATTTTTGAAGTGATGTCTGTGTGTGTGTATGTGTGTGTGTGTGAAAGTATGTGTGTGTGTGTCAGTGAGTCTGTGGAGACGATAACTGACGAACGAATGGACCGATTCGAACCAAATTTGGTACAAAAATCACAATCCGTAAACACTGGAAGCCTATTGTTTTTATATGCAATCGAATGTTCAGAACCCCCTTAAATTTTCGAATGAAATTTTTAAAAAATCGTCAAAAAATCAAAAACACTAATAAAGTTACGGAAATACACATTTCTTATGTAATTTTTCATTAGAAAACGATTGGCATAAATTTTAGAACGCTAACATGAACCGTTCTCGAGATATTGCACATTTTTTAAAAAAATTATCAAAAAGTCATAAAATGAAAAAAAATATTTCCTATTGAGAAACATGTTCATTTTTCATATGTAATACTATACGATAAATTGGGTGACATCATTCTCGTGGATCTTGCTCGTTCCATTCATGAAAAAAGATACTTTGAGTAATACGTTTGTATTTGAACGCCAATAGTCATTTGTCTGTTGTAAGAATAACTTATTTCTTCGCCCATAATTCTTGGCGAGATTTTGGCGACGAATTTGGCGGAATGTCGCCAACTTGGCGACTTTTTGAAATGTTGCCAAATTAACGAAAATCTCTCCAAATGAATGGAAATGACTCTAAATCAATGGAAATGACGACTAATACTCGAAAATTCAATATCTTGGAAAGAATATAAATATCTACTATAAGAAAAACCTATTTTTTGTACTGTAAAAGTAGTAAATTCAGTACATTATATAAGGAAAGTCATGTGTTGCCCACATCAGATTTTGTATATAAGGAAAGTTAAAATTGAGCATTTTCGTCATCACACTACTATAAAAATTAATCTACAATAAAAACACTTAATTGATAACTGTATGTTAAAAACTTAAAAACTTTAACTTACTGTAAGTTTTTAACATACTGTATGTTAAAAACTCACAGTTTTTAATATACAGTATGTTAAAAACTGTATGTTGAAATGTTAAAAACAGCCTCCTCCTTTGGGATAGAGAGACAGACAACTGCATCAGAAAAGGCAACACAGATAGACTAAGGCCGACGCCGTTTGCTGGTTGGGGTAAGAAATCGATATACTTATAGAAGTACTGCACGAAATTTCTACTACCTCATTAAGCAAATGTTACTCTACAGAGATACTGTTGTAAATTTATTTGAACTGAATGTCAACTAAGATAAAAACAACTTAGAACAACAATTGATACTATAGCACAATCTTATTTTAAAAATACGTGCAAGTTCACACTATAGCGTTGTCTAGATGTGATCATGCCCTATAGAAGAGAAAAAACAGTCCTATTGTCATCTGTTTATTCACCCGTTTGACCGCATGTAACGCAGAAAAAAAGCAATAGGGAGGGGGAGGACTTTTACAGAATTTAATATATAGCATCTGGAGACAATTTTGTTTATTCTTCAGACATAAATTTGTTAAAATAAATTAAAATGTTAAAACGTTAACACCATTTTTATATTTTTACTGTTTTATTTTTTACGAGAAAAAGGAACATCTTGAGTTTACATATCTTAGTATTACCATTGATGATGTGCTATCTTGAAAACTTCATATTACTGGACTAAGTAAACAACTGAAGTTAAATACCAGGAAATTTTACTTTTTAGGCCAGTTTTGTCAATATTTGTCCTTTATTATTCCTTAATTCACGCTCGAATTCAGTACGAAACAACCTGTTTTGGTGATACATAGCTGAAAAACCTTAGACCTTTTAATTTTCGACAAAAATTATTCATTAGCAAATAATTCATTGCATTATATAGAGAAAATCATATGCTGCCAACATCAGATTTTTCATAAGGTATTTATGCGGACCAGGTTTAAAAGCCTCCAGGGCCTCTATGCAATACAACCTTTTATCCCCTCCCCTGTCGACGCCACTGATTGACTTCAAATAAATTTAATAAACCCGTGTTATCAATCCATATTTTGATGGGGGGCATAGCTTGTATTTAATTAAAATAATTTTTAAATAAATAAATAATCGATTTCTTGATATGTATGGTAAAACTTTTTAGTTCCTATCATCGATACACTGTAAAACATTTGCAAGCATATTACTGAAAGTTTCAGGGGAATGAGCTGTCCGTAATGGGGAGTAAGGTTCTTGACAGTTATGATAATATATATATATAAGTACAAAAATAACATTTCAACAGAAGATAATTAGCTGAATATTTCAGAAATGAAGCTGGAATTTACATGAACGCCTGTAATCGCGGCTTTTCTGATAGTTTGCCAAAATTATCAACAAAGTAACTGAAAAAAATGAGTGAAGCTTGCAGGATATTTTACAATGTACGGGACAAGCAGTTTAGTTTTAGGATACGAAGTTATGTCCAACAATGCTCATTATTAAAGAATATCAATGTACCAAAACTGAGCTTAGTATTGACTATATTTTAGAATCTATAATGTAGCAATTAAATTCAACTACTTTTTTACTTTCCTTATATACAATAATGTATAAGGAAAGTATTGTGACGGGGTCGAAAATTCGAATTCGAGTTTTCGACGGGAGATCACGTTTCAAGCATCCCTGATCACGAATTGAACATTTTTGAAGTGATGTCTGTGTGTATGTGTCAGTGAGTTTGTGGAGACGGTAACTGACGAACAAATGGATCAATTCGAACGAAATTTGGTACAAAAATTACAATCCGAAAACACTGGAAGCCTACTGTTTTTATGCTAAATCGAATGTTCAGACCCCCCATCCCCATCCCAAATTTTCAAGTGAAATTTTGAAAAAATCGTCAAAAAATCAAAATCTCTAATAAAGTTACGCAAACAGACATTTCTTATGTAATTTTTCATTAGAAAACGATTGACATAAATTTTAGAACGCTAACATGAACCGTTCTCGAGATATTGCACATTTTTCAAAACAATTATCAAAAAGTCATATAAAATAAAATAAAAATATTTCCTATTGAGAAATATGTTCACTTTTCATATGTAATATCATGCGATAAATTGGGTGACATCATTCTCGTGGATCTAGCTCGTTCCATTCATGAAAAAAGATACTTTGAGTATACATGTGAATTTGAACGCCAATAGTCATTTATCTGCTGTAAGAATAACTTATTTCTCCGTCCATAGCGCTTGGCGAGATTTTGGCGACGAATTTAGCGGAATGTCGCCAACTTGGCGACTTTTTAAATGTTTCTTAATTAACAAAAAACTCGCCAAATGGATAAAAATGGCGCTAAATCTATGAAATTGACGACTCATTGACGAAAATTCCATATCTTGGATAGAATATAAATATCTACTATAAAAATAATCTATTTTTTCTTTACTGTAAAAGTAGTAAATTCATTGCATTATATAAGGAAAGTCGCGTACTGCTCACATCAGATTTTTTTTTAATATTACTCTGGCATTTTATTTATGTGGCATAAAATGATGAATTAGACACTTGGGACTGCAAATACATAAATATGCTGCGAACACACCTTTTTGAAACGATTTTCGTGCGCATATCAACTTGTTGAAGTCGATATTGTTATTTTTCACACAAACTACCACCTATTGTTCGAATACGCCATCGCCCGCAATGTTTCATCTTTCAAAAATTAATTATTCATCAATCCAGTTCAGTACTAGCGTAGACATGAAACACAAAACTATATCCATAGAATATTGACGTCCTCTTAAAAGTATTTTCTGTGTCGAATAACTTAGAGGAAATAATTCTTTGGCGAAGATATTTACTTTTCTTATATGCATAGTATAATTATAAGAAAAATGTTGTGACAGGGTCGAAAATCCGAATTCGAATTTTCGACGGGAGAGTACGTTTCAAGCACCCCTGAATAAGAATGGAACATTTTTTAGGTGATGTCTGTGCGTGTGTGTCCGTGATTCTGTGTATACGATACCTCAGGAACGAATGAGACCTATTTGAATGAAATTTGGTACAAAAATTACAATCAGTGAATACTGAAAGACTGTTGTTTTGAAATGCAAACGAATGGGCCGAAGACGCCCAACTTTTCGAATGAAATGTTAAAAAAATCATTAAAAATCTAAATTTTCAATAAAATTCGTAAATAACAATGTATTATGTAATTTTTCATTATGAAACGAAAACAAACTTTAAAAAGCTTACATGAATCGTCCTCAAGACATCGTCTTATCTCGAGACATCGATTATAGTCTATGTATGTCCCCGACATACATAGACGATAAACATAGACATACGAAGGCAATAAACGTATACGAGTACATACATAGGCAATATATAAAAAAAAACAAAAACGTTGATTACTTGTGAAACAAAAGTGGCCAAGAAACAAAAATAAATTCAGAAAGTAATTACTGTGCGTTCAATTTTTAATTACAATTAAAGGTTATTTAACAAAAATAAAGCCTAATAATAATAATTTGAAGTTTAATGGAACGACAATGTAAATTTAAAGAAGTAACAATAGAAAGAGAAAAAAGAGAAAAGGCATAAAACAAAGAGAAACAAAGAGAAACTAAAGAGAAAAGGCATAAAACAAGAAAAATGGCAATGGAATAGAACAATAAAATAAACAAAAGGAAGGGAAATTTTTGAACATAAAATAATGACGAAAAAATTTGATAAAGTTAAAGGCCTAAAACAAGAAAAGTGGCAATTAAACAGGATTATACAAGAAAGAGGGATGAAACAAAAATTTAAAAAAAAAGGCCTAAATCAAAAACAGGGAGGAAATAAAAGGTGAACAAAAACACTAAAAGAACACATATTAGTAAAAACAACACAAAGACAGAATGGAACAGCGAGATAGTTAAACAATAATTCATTAGTGAGAATAACATTCAAGGCATAAGCAATTCATAAACAAATTAACAAATACTGAGATACCTTTTGCAATAAGAATACAATTTTTGATCCTGCCAATAGAATTTTTATTTTTGTAGATGTTAGAAAACAATGGTTGATGATTTACAGCAGCAGACTTCGCTAAATGAAAGTTTTTTAATAAGGATAAGAAAAAATATAATGATAAATTTGTCTTGCGTAACAACAATTTTTGAATAGTGTTATTCCCTCGTAATGTCAGTTATAATAAAAAAGTGCCATTATGATAAGCTTCTCTTCCAATGAAACGGACGACACCCTTGAAGCATTTAACAAAGTAAAATTTATTTACTTTGTTATTTTATATAGTTACCTTGCTTTAACTCCTGAACAACGCAGGGCACATTTTCAAGTTGTGTCAAATAAAAATGCCTCTTGTAACCGATTTAGTATCACTTCTTACTAATTAGGCAATACTCTACAACTTAATTGACTTTTATTATTATCTCTCTTTGTTTCTGAGTTTCAGTTCCTTACTTCGTAAATTCTCCACTAGAGGCGCTGCAACGACTTCGTCTACTACGTATTGAAGGGAAACTAATGCAAAAGTTTTCTACAATGCGGACTTACGGGATAGCCAGTAGATTAAATACTTCGTATCTAGTCGAAAATAAATATATTTCCAAGGTTACAAATGTCACCATATTTGGCATCAAGCTGTGATAAGACGCTAACAACAGCCTGGGAATTAGAAACAAAAACTCTACCGGAAACAACATCTTGGGAATACTTTATCTCTAAAGTCCGCCGTCAATAGAGCGGAAAACAATTGTACACATTTGTTCTGCTATAGTTGGCGTTATCTCTGCCGAACTGTTCTAGCAAAGTCATTCAGATGAAAAATATGTATTATCTCCATGGAATATCAAACATATTGTCTGTAGATTAATAAGAATGAAGTGAAACGAAATAAGTTGGTAATAGATGACTCATTCCAAGGGGAAGTCTGGTGTGACTAACAGGAATGATTGTGCAGAATATGGTTTAGTTTCATTTTCAGTATAGATTAATGAATACTGTTCTATAATACAGTGAAGTCCGCATATAACGAGGTCAAAACGGACAATATTCGTTACAACCGATAAAAAGTTTATATATGAGAGAAACAATAAGAATCTGACTGACTTTTGTGAAACAAAAAATTATTATAATAAAGTCAAAATGTATGGCTCCTTTATTTACGTTGAAAAAAATCTGATGTGAGCAACACATAACTTTCCTTACATAATGCAATGAATTTACTATTTTTACAGTTAAAAAAAAATGTTATTCTTATAGTAGATACTTATATTCTTTCCAAGATATTGAATTTTCTTCAACTAGTCGTCATTTTCATTGATTTAGCGTCATTTTTTCCATTTGGCGAGATTCTTGTTAATTTGGCAACAATTAAAAATGTCGTCAATTTGGCGACATTCCGCCAAATTCGTCGCTAAAATCTAACGTTATGGGCGGAGAAATAAGTTATTCTTACAGCAGATAAATGACTATTGGCGTTCAAATACAAAAGTATTACTAAAAGTATATTTTTTCCTGAATGGAACGAGCTAGTTCCACGAAAATGAGGTCACCAAATTTATCGCATGGTATTATATATGAAAAGTGAACATGTTTCTCAATAGGAAATATTTTTTTTTATTTTATATGACTTTTTGATAATTTTTTTGAAAAATGTGCAATATCTCGAGAACGGTTCATGTTAGCGTTCTAAAATTTATGTCAATCGTTTTCTAATGAAAAATTACATAAGAAATGTATATTTGCGCAACTTTATTAGCGGTTTTAATTTTTTTACGATTTTTTCAAAATTTCACTCGAAAATTTAGGGGGTTCTGAACATTCGATTGCGTATAAAAACAATAGGCTTCCAGTGTTTACGGATTGTGATTTTTGTACCAAATTTCGTTCGAATCGGTTCATTCGTTCGTCAGTTATTGTCAGCCAAACGAGTATAATTCTTTGGATTCACTAAACTGTTGCCAACTTAAAAAAAATAACTTTAAAATAATTTTATCGCAACTGATAGGTTGAGCCATGGAGGTAAAGGGAAGGACTTCATGTTGGGAAAACTCCAAAATCGTTTGCGACTATAATTCAGGTGGCTGGGATAAGATAAATTCCACTGCATTGTACGTATTTCTATGGCGAAATATCTGTATTGAATTAAACAATATTTATTTATACCAGAGGTTCCCAAACTTTTTTTTCTCGTGGACCACTTTCAAAGTTTTACTATTTTCGGTAGACCCCCTGCTGCTACATTTCTACTGTATTCCCAAAACTTCTGAAAAATATCACCCCAAATTGGGGGTGTTAAGAAGAAAAAAAAAGTAGCACATTTTCTTGTGTCCTATTTATTAAAATAATACTTGTGGTTATACAAAATTATAAACATTTATTTTTACAAACAATCAACAATTGACAAAAAATCAACAATGAACTCTGAAATGTAAATCAACAATATAAAATAGTCATACTTTTAATGAGACGGATGTACTTGATGAATTGACAGCAAATTATCAATATTTGGCTTCAGTTTTGTAAGAAGTAATCTCAAATCTCCCCGTTCTGTGATGTTCAATCTGCTCCTTTTTTTGGTTAACAGGTTGGTAACGGCACTAAAACTTCTTTCGACAAGATATGACGAGGGAAACGCTATCAAAAATTTTCTCGCAATTTCCCACAGCCCAGGATATTTTTCGGGGATTTCTGCCTGCAGCCAAAATGTTTGATAGCCTTTTTTAAATTTCACCTTCAGTTCCTCGTTGGTGCTGAGCTCAAGTAGCTCCTCTTGTAATACCACATTCGCCTCTTCCGTTTCATCAAATGGGGTTATGATCCATGGTGGTATTTCCATCGTCAGAATATCTTCAAATCTATTTTTGAAGTCATCATGCAGGGTATTTAAATGTTGAGCGTATGTCTGAATATCCTCATCAAGACATTCTATCTGTGACAAGTGCGGAAACTGGGAGAATTCGCGCCGACTAATATTTTGCTTCATTAATTTCAATTTACCAAGAAAAGCCGAAATTACACCCTTTGTTTATCTATTGTTCTATTCAATTCTGTGTTTAACCTGAGTCTCGAATATTTTTGAATACCTACCTAGTGAATGATGCTACCTGCCTACGTTGATAGGTAAATCCAAGCCAAATTTTTGTTCTTTATTATAAAAACCAGGAAATTTTTCGTGGACCCCCCCTTATAACTTGTGAACCCCTGTTTTCTTTTCACGTCTACGTGGACCCCCGTGTGGTCTCCTATGGACCCCTGGGGGTCCACCTGGACCACTTTGGGAACCTATGATTTATACTGTTCATTTTGTGAAAGAAAATTATCAATGCAATGCAAATTAGAACTCAAATTATACAGAATATTCCTACGTTTCAAATTTATTTTACATCACAATTTATTTTTTTCTACCTATATTCTGTGCTCCGTTCTACAACTACGAAATAATACTTCTAACTTCTACTCATAATTAGGAACTTTCATTAATATTCTGTACCCTGTTCTAAAATACTTCTAACTTCTATTTATAATTAGGGAACTTTCATTATTGTTCTGTATCCTGTTCTACAACTAAGAAAAAATACTTCTAACTTCTACTCATAATTAGGGAACTTTCATTACTGTTCTGTACCCTGTTCTACAACTAAGGAAAAATTCTTTAACTTCCACTCATAGTTAGGGAACTTTCCTTTATAAATAATCAAAAATATATAATACAACACTGTGCCTTCCTGTTGTGTCAAATGAAAGCAGACGGGATTTTACTCAAATTAACGACACCTATATATGTATATTTCTCAAACTATTACTGTATTTTCTAGCTTTTCACCCATACGTGTATTATCTAATTCCATGACCTGAACACAATTACTACAGATGAGTGTATATGACTTATGAGTTTGAAAGTTCCCCCTATACTAAGTAGCCCCATGATAACCTATACCTCGAAATCAACATTACGAGTGCGTTTATAACTCAACCCACAGTTAATTCCCCAAAATGGGTGATTTTTATAAAGCCAAAAATCCTCTTTTTAATTGCAAGATGCTTTCCAAATATAACAGCAATTTAAAATTTAATGAACACTGGTGCCGCAAATAGTTTAACAATTATGAGTCATTTAAGAATTAGGAGCTTTAGTAACGGCTAAGATAATTAGGACTTCCTTAACGAACGAATATTACCTCAATTTAGTGTATTTAAGCAAGCTTATAGAGCTTAAACAGAAACATTCCTGTTCTGTAAATGATGTATATTCTCAAATCTACTTAAATTTTCATTACAGCAAGAAACTCAAACAACTCCGTAAATACTTGCATCTCGCTTTCTTGTATAATCCCAGGTGCAAGATGGAAGTTTTGAATTGCACTGTTATTGAAAACTAGCGGGCTTTGCCCACTAGAGGTCACCAAAAATATAACAACTAGTTTTTGTAACAATCAATTGTTAGCAAATTCTTCAAATGTAGTATCATTTACATACTTGTTCTATACGTTATTTTTAACGACGTAAAAAAAAAATCTGATGTGGGCAGCACATGACTTTCCTTATATAATGCAATGAATTTACTACTTTTATAGTTAAAGAAATGTTATTCTTATAGTAGATACTTATATTCTTTCCAAGACATTGAATTTTCTTCAATTAGTCATCATTTTCATTGATGTAGCGTCATTTTTATCCATTTGGCGAGATTTTCGTTAATTTGACATCTAAAAAAGCGCCAAATTCGTCGCCAAAATCTCGCCAAGCGTTATGGACGGAGAAATAAGTTATTCTTACAGCAGATAAATGACTATTGGCGTTCAAATACAAAAGTATTACTCAAAATATATTTTCTCGTGAATGGAACGAGTTAGATCCACGAGACTGATATCACTAAATTTATCGCATGATATGAAAAGTGAACATGTTCCTTAAGAGTTAATATTTTTTTATTTGATTTGATTTTTTGATAAATTTATTTGAAAAATGTGCAATATCTCGAGAAGGGTTCATGATAGCGTTCTAAAGTTTATGTCAATCGTTTTCTAAGGGAAAATTACATAATAAATGTCTATTTGCGTAACTTAATTAAAGGTTTTGATTTTCTGATGACTTTTTCAAAATTTTACTGGAAAATTTAGGGGGGTTTTAAACATTCGATTGTGTTTAAAAACAACAAGTTTCCAGTATTCCCGGATTGTGATTTTTGTACCAAATATCATTCCAATCGCGCCATTCGTTCGGGAGATATTGTCTCCACAGACTCACTGACACACACACACACACACCACCTCAAAAATGTTCGAATCGTGATCAGGGTTGCTTGAAACGTGCTCTGCCGTCGGAAACTCGAATTCGAATTTTCGACTCCGTCACAATACTTTCCTTATACATTATGTATATAAGGAAAGTAATAAGACCAACCCCATAACACTAGCCGTTCTTGAGATGTTTTAGTTTTTCACATTCTTGCCACATCTGATCGCAAAATGAAAAGGAAACATGAAATTAAAATGCAAATTCAGTGTCATTTAACATTATTATCCATGTTATTTTGGGCAATTAAACTCAATTTAATGGATTATAAGAGAGAAAATAAATTTGAATCCGCAGGGAAAGCCATGTGCTGCCCACATCAGATTTTTACTTTCCTATAATACATGGTAATGTATAAGGAAAGTATTGAAATCGTGTCGAAAATCGCAACTCGATTTTCGAAGGATCTACACGATTTGTTCGCAAGAAAACCATTTTTAGCGTGACGTCTGTATGTTTGCTTGATCAATGATATCCACTCTAACTCAAAAACTCATTGCCCAAATGTTATAAAGTTTGTAGGTACGTTATCAGTGGGGTGGATACGATTAGGAGAAAAAAGAACCTGACATTTTTCGCAATATGGGCAGCAAAAATCGCATGTATCCACCCTAGTTGAAAAACTAATGAATCAAATATCACAAAATTTGGTAGATAAGTTACTTGTGGGTTACCATGATGCTGACTAAATTTTGATATGACTCATGAAAAAATTAACCTTTATTACTTTCCTTATATACATAATGTATAAGGAAAGCATTGTGACGGGGTCGAAAATTCGAATTCGAGTTTTCGACTGCAGAGCACGTTTCAAGCATCCCTGATCGCGAATCAAGCATTTTTGAGATGATGCCTGTGTATGTGTGTGCGTGTGTGTGCGTGTGTGTGTGTGTGCATGTATGTGTGTGTGTGTGTGTGTGTGAAAGTATGTGTAGGTGTGTATGTCAGTGAGTCTGTGGAGACGACATCTCACGAACAAATTGAGCGATTCGAATGAAATTTGGTACAAAAATCGCAATCCGTGAATACTGGAAGCCTATTGTTTTTAAACGTAATCAAATGTTCAGAACCTAAGTAAATTTCCGAGTGAAATTTTAAAAAAAATCATCAAAAAATCAAAACCTTTAATAAAGTTACGGAAATAGACATTTCTTATGTAATTTTTCCTTAAAAAACGATTGACATAAACTTTAGAACGCTAGCATGAACCATTCTTGAGACATTGTACATTTTTCAAACAAATTTATCAAAAAATCGCATAAATTAAAAAAAATATTAACTGTTGAGAAACATGTTCACTTTTCATATGTAATATTATGCGATAAATTTGGTGACATCATTCTTGTGGATCTAGCTCGTTCCATTCATGAGAAAAGATACTTTGAGTAATACTTTTGTATTTGAACGCTAATATTCATTTATCTACTATAAGAATAACTTATTTCTCCATCCATAACGCTTGGCGAGATTTTGACGACGAATTTGGCGGAATGTCGCCAGCTTGGCGACTTTTTTGAATGTTGCCAAATTAACGAAAATCTCTCGAAATGGATAAAAATGACGCTAAATCAATAAAAATGACAACTAATCGTCGAAAATTCAATATCTTGGAAAGAATATAAGTATCTACTATAAGAAAAACCTATTACTTTCCTTATATACATAATGTATAAGGAAAGTATTGTGACGGGGTCGAAAATTCGAATTCGAGTTTTCGACGGGAGAGCAGGTTTCAAGCATCCCTGATCACGAATCAAACATTTTTGGAGTGATGTCTGTGTGTGTGTATGTGTGTGTGTGTGTGTGTGTGTGTGTGTGTGTGTGTGTGTGTGTGTGTGTGTGTGTGTGAAAGTATGTGTGTGTGTCAGTGAGTCTGTGGAGACGATAACTGACGAACGAATGGACCGATTCGAACAAAATTTGGTACAAAAATCACAATCCATAAACACTGGAAGCCTATTGTCTTTATACGCAATCGAATGTTCAGAACCCTCCTAAATTTTCGAATGAAATATTGAAAAAATCGTCAAAAAATCAAAACCACTAATAAAGTTACGAAATGGACATTTCTTATGTAATTTTTCATTAGAAAACGATTGACATAAATTTTAGAACGCTAACATAAACCGTTCTCGAGATATTGTACAATTTTTCAAAAAAATTGTCAAAAAGTCATAAAATGAAAATATTTCCTATTGAGAAACATGTTTACTTTTCATATGTAATACCATGCGATAAATTGGGTGACATCATTCTTGTGGATCTAGCTCGTTCCATGCATGAAAAAAGATACTTTAAGTAATACTTTTGTATTTGAACGCCAATAGTCGTATATCTGCTGTAAGAATAACTTATTTCTTCATCCATAACGCTTGGCGAGATTTTCGCGACAAATTTGGCAGAATGTCGCCAACTTGGCGACTTTTTGAAATGTTGCTAAATTAACGAAAATCTCGCCAAATTGATAAAAATGACGCTAAATCAATGAAAATGATGACTAATTGTCGAAAATTCAATATCTTGGAAGGGATATTAGTATCTACTATAAGAAAAACATATTTTTTTTTACTGTAAATGTAGTAAATTCATTACATTATATAAGGAAAGTCATGTGTTGCCCACATCAGATTTTTTTTTACTGTAAAAGTAGTAAATTCATTGCGTTATATAAAGAAAGTCATGTGTTGCCCATATCAGATTTTTTTTATTTTATTTTATTTTATTTTATTTTATTAATTTATTTATTTATTTGTTTAATGATTTATTTTTATTTTTTTATTTTTAAATGGCCAGCAAAAAACGTCAAAACCTAAAATAAAAGACTACATATGGTCAAATGTATCAATTTTTAAATTATTATTTTATACATAATTTTTGACGATGAAAATAATAATAACCAAATTATTCTACTACAAACCGTTCTTGAGATATAATGAAAATAAGAATTGAATTAAATGTGCAAACACAGTGTAATTTTAAATTAGTATCCTTGCTATTTTGTGCAATTAAACAAAACTTTATGAATTAAGAAATATTAAATGAATTTGATTCTATAGGGACAGTCGTGTGCTGCACACATCAGATTTTTACTTTCCCAACAACTGGACATATCTTCAAAGGAGATATTATAAAAATACGAAAAAAACTGAAATATCTCAAAACCGGTTAGTCTTAGATCAATGGAGTCTCATATTTTTCAGCTTCAAAAACTACGTATAAAACAAGCGTTTAATGGATACATTTGAGCATGTGTAGTGCTTTATTTTAAATTTTGGCAATTTTTGCGGGACATTTCGCAGAAAAAGACAGGTTTTCGAATCGTACCAAAAGCTAATCAGCACCAGAATATCCCACAGGTGATTTATCTACCAAATTTGGTAAAATTTAATCAATTAGTTTTTCAGTTAGAATAAATACATACTTTTTTTTATGGGCCAATTCGCAAAAACTCAGTATGATGATAAACCACAAGTGACATATCTATCAAATTTTGTGAAATTTGGTGAAATAGTTTTAGCTAGAGTGGATACGTACTATGCACAGACAAATCCACAGGCATCATGTAAAAGTAGTCACTTCGGGTTCTACAGAACTTGAAACGTACAGATCCGTCGAAAACTAGATTTGCAATTTTCGACATGATTCCAATTCTTTCCCTACACATCAGGGAAATTCCCTATACATTGTATAAAAAGTAATAAAAATTGATTTTAAACACCAAATTCAATGTAATTTCAAATAATTGTCAGTGTTATTTTGAGCAATTAAACTAATTTAATGTGTTATGAAAGAAAAAAAGAGCATTCGAAAATGTTGGGGTCTTCCGAACTTTCGAATGCGTTTAAAATCAATAGAGTTCCAGAATTCACGGATCGTAATAATCGTAGATCTATCTCACTCAATCAATCACTCACTCACTCACTCAATTAAGCAATCAATCACACACAGACGAGAAACCCGGCCGTCCAAATAGATACTCTAAGTCCTCTGGACGAGTCGGACGGCCTGGGGCTTTCACACAGACGAGAATGATGTTAACAAATTTATTACATAATATAACATTTGAAAAGTGAACATATTTCACAAGTTATTACTTTTCTTTAATTTTATGCGATTTTTTTTATAAATTTATTTAAAAATTTTACAATATGTCGACAGCGTTTCGTGGTAGCGTTCTAAAGTTTGTGTCAAAAGTTTTCTAACGAAAAATTACATAGGAAATTATACACTCAACACATTTTATGGTTCTGATTTTTCGAAATGGCATTCGAAAATTGGGGGCCTTCGGAACATTCATGTCCGTTTAAAATCAATAGGCTTCCAGTAATTACCAATTGTAATTTTTGGACCAAATTTCGTTTGAAACATTCCATTCGTTCGTGAGTAACCCCCCCCCCCTCATACACCCACCCACGGACGGACGCACTCACGCGCGCACACACATCATCCCAAGAACGTTTGATTCGATTTCAAAGACGCTTGAAAAGTACTCTTTAGTCCAAAACTTGAATTTTCGACCCCGTCACAATACTTTCTCTATACATTATACTATACCTAAAATGTCGCCAAATTCATAAAAATGTCACAAAATTGATAAAAATAACGTTAAATGGGAGGTAATGCTTTGCAAATTTTTAATTCCTTCATATGACGGGCATACCTTCTAGTTTAAGTTATGTTCAAATAGTAATGATTTATCTGATTTTTTTTTTTAAATGCATGTTTGAGGATTTTGCTTTGATGTAAGATTTCATGTACCGTGATCATTGTAATTGGACTTGTTCCGTTATGTATCACTGGACAGAAATAAATAAATAAATAAAACACGCAAGTGAACATAAAATGTTCAAGATAATCATAGTTATATTAAATTTTCCTTCAAAATTCAAATGAATTTCTAGAATATTATGCCAATATCAGCTACTATCGGAATTGTTGCCGCTCTAGGTTAAGTAAAGGTGTTTCTAGATTGCCAGCACAATGACTTAAAGACATATCGAAATGTACGATCAATGTGTTTCCTAGTTACAGAAACCAATTTTCGATCCAAGGCATCAACAAACAAAACTAGATTAAAACTTTCCCCATGCATTGCGGTCAGGAATTTTAAGCAGCAGATACCTTATCGGTATTTCCAAAACTGGTACACAAATAACCTTACAGAGGTGTTGGCCAGATTTGTTAACTTAATTTTTGAAATCAATATTTTGTTTAAAAAATTCATATACAAAAGATGTATAAAACGTTTAGTAAACTTCGTTTAAAACAGCATAAAACACAAGTATATGGTGTCAAACCATTGTTTTTATATTTATGCTGTTGCATACAAAGTTTTATAAACTTTTTGATACCATTATTCTCCATACTAATTCCCTCCATGCTATTTATCTTTTTTTTTTCGTTTGACATCTTTGACGGGCTCGTTCTCGGCTCTCAGTGGACGTAGAGAGCTGAAAATCGGCACACAGTTTTATCCCGCAGAAGATTACCATCTGTAAAATTTTCACGTCATGTCGTTACACAGTCAACGGCCCTACCGTGCGGAAAACACCGGTTCCCGTTAGATCACCGAAGTCAAGCAGCATCGGGCACGGTTAGTACTTGGGTGGGTGACCACCTGGGAACACCGCGTGCTGTTAGCACATTTCGGGTGCGGTAGCCCGGTGGTTTGCGCGCTGGATTTGCACGCTGCCACAACTGCCGCTGTGTTTATGCGGAGTACGATCACGTTAAACATGTGGGTCCGAAGTCCTTCCGAGAGGTTGGTGGTAGGGGAAAGAGGGTACGGTCCCTGTGGATGCCTCCCCCACTGGGTTCCGGTCTAAATTGGGTGGCACTTCCCCGTCGTCCAAACGGTTACCTTACACCTTTCTGGTAGGTCGGACGGTCTGGGTCTCAACAACAACGTCATGTCGTTACGCCATTTACGTATGTCGGACTATGTTTCCGAGCTTATACGTTTTCCTTATAAATTACGGTTCAATGTCTTCAGATTCGTTTAGAATCAGTGCAATGAAACTCAATTTAATGAAATACAAAATAAAGAAGGAAAAAATAAATCTGAATCTGTAGGGGAAAGTCATGTGCTGCTCACATCACTTTTCCTTTTTAAGGAATGTTAATTTCCCTGTCTTTTACAGGCTTAAATAATTCTTTAAAAAGTTAAGCCAGTTAAGTCATCAATGTCAAATGTCTGATAAAACAACTTACATCAAACCCCAACCGTGAAATTAAGAGCAATCCCCGCAACAAATTCGAACATTCAAACTTGATCTTTCGATCACTTTAAATAGCATCTCTGAAACGCCGTAGAGATAAAACAGTCAATTACAGCGCATGCAGTGCAAATTAAATTGCTTGGATTTCAATCAGTGATGCATCCTTGCGACAAATGGACGCCATCGGCGTCGCGTTGTCGCACCAAAAACTATTTTAGACCCAAATATGCAATGCATGAAATGCATTAACTCGATTATAAACCATTACGACAGGTTCGAATATTATAAAATACCATATTTGTTGTCGTTTGTGGTTAAGGGGGGTCGTTACGCAAAATTATATATATTTTTTAATCTCTATACAGAGAAAAATTAGTCTTGTTATTTACAAGTTACCTTGTTGTAAGACAGATTATGAAAAAAAAAGGCATATATTAGTTTCCTTATATACATAATGTATAAGGAAAGTATTGTGACGGTGTCGAAAATTCGAATTCGAGTTTTCGACGGGAGAGCACGTTTCAAGCATCCCTGATCACGAATCAAACATTTTTGGAGTGATGTCTGTGTGTGTGTATGTGTGTGTGTGTGTGTCAGTGAGCCTGTGGAGACGATAACTGACGAACGAATGGACCGATTTGAACAAAATTTGGTACAAAAATCACAATCCGTAAACACTGGAAGCCTATTGTTTTTATACGCAATCGAATGATCAGAATCCCCCTAAATTTTCGAATGAAATGTTGAAAAAATCGTCAAAAAATCAAAACCGCTCATAAAGTTACGCAAATAGACATTTCTTATGTAATTTTTCATTAGAAAACGATTGGCATAAATTTTAGAACGCTAATATGAACCGTTCTCGAGATATTGCACATTTTTCAAAAAAATTATGAAAAAGTCATATAAAATAAAAAAAAATATATTTCCCATTGAGAAACATGTTTACTTTTCATATGTAATACCATGCGATAAATTAGGGGACATCATTCTCGTGGATCTAGCTCGTTCCATTCATGAAAAAAGATACTTTGTGTAATACTTTCGTATTTGAACGCCAATAGTCATTTATCTTCTGTAAGAATAAGTTATTTCTCCGTTCATAACACTTGGCGAGATTTTGGCGACGAATTTGACGGAATGTCGCCAACTTGGCGACATTTTTAATTGTTGCCAAATTAACAAAAATCTCGCCAAATTGATAAAAATGACGCTAAATCAATGAAAATGACGCCTAATTGAAGAAAATTCATTATCATGGAAAGAATATAAGTATCTACTATAAGAATAACGTTTTTTTTAGTTGTAAAAGTAGTAAATTCATTGCATTATATAAGGAAAGTCATGTGTTGCCCACATCAGATTTTTTTTCTAAATATGTGCAATTTTGAAAAAATAAAAAAATTACCTTTAACATGCTATATTTTTAAAATACTGAAGCTTCAAAATTAGTCATGATACAAATTTACATTTTGTGGTTTATATATCATTATATCTTGAGATATAAAAGTATGCATCCCTATTTTAACTTTCCTTATATGCATAATGTATAAGGAAAGTACTGTGACGGGGTCAAAAATTCGAATTCGAGTTTTCGACGAGAGAGCACGTTTCAAGCATCCCTGATCACGAATCAAACATATTTGAGTTGATGTCTGTGTGTGTGTGTGTGTGTGTGTGTGTGTGTGTGTGTGTGTGTGTGTGTGTGTGTGTGTGTGTCAGTGAGTCTGTGGAGACGATATCTCATGAAGGAATGGGGCGAATCGAATGAAATTTAGTACAAAAATCACAATCCGTGAATAGTGGAAGCCTATAGTTTTTATATGTAATCGAATGATCAGAACCTCCCTAAATTTTCGAGTGAAATTTTGAAAAATTCATCAAAAAATCAATACCTTTAATAAAGTTACGCAAATAGACATTTCCTATGTAATTTTTCCTTAGAAAACGATTGACATAAGCTTTAGATAGCTAGCACGAACCGTTCTCGAGATATTGCACATTTTAAAAATAAATTTATCAAAAAATCCCATAAATCAAATAAAGTCTATTACCTGTTGAGAAACATGTTCACTTTTTATATGTTATATCATGCGATATATTGGGAGACATCATTCTCGTGGATCTAGCTCGTTCCATTCATGAGAAAAGGTACTTTGAATAACTTTTTGCATTTGCAATTGATTTTGTACTTCGAGTACTTTTGCATTTGAACGCAAATAATCATTTATATGCTACAAGAATAACTTATTTCTCCGTCCATAACGCTTGGCGAGATTTTTGCGAAGAATTTGGCGGAATATCGCCAACTTGGCAACATTTTAAAATGTTGCAAATTAACGAAAATCTCGCCAAATGGATAAAAATGACGCTAAATCAATGAAAATGACATCTGATTGACGAAAATTCAATATCTTGGAAAGAATATAAGTATCTATTAGAAGAAAAACCTATTTTTTTACTGTAAAATTAGTAAATTCATTGCATTATATAAGGAAAGTCATATGTTGCCCACATTAGATTTTTAATATTGTTCTTCAAAGAACTTTACAGTAAATTTATATTTATCACATAAATGTTTTTTCGATGACATAAATATTTTCAGATATATCAATATTTTTTAAAATTATGTTACAATTAAAAAATATATGCATACTTTTATAGTATACTTTCTGAACATTACAAATGTATCAAAATATTTATAATTATTTGTTTCCTTAGTTGTTGTTTGTTTGTTTCTGTTTGTTATATTTTGTTCTTATTGTGATGTAATGCGATAATACATTATATAAAGAATGATAATTACATTATATAAGGAAAGTCATATGCTGCCCACATCAGATTTTTTTTATTTTATTTTTGTTATAGGCGGAGCGTATTGTTAAAACGTTCTTTAGATTTTGAGAATTCGCTGTGAGCTCCGGTGTAGTTTCTATCAGAGATTTACATCTTAAATCCTGGGAAATGCCAAATCGTTCTAGAAAATATACCAGGCATTGCTAAGGGATTTAATTTGCAAATCTTTGATTACAATCACACCGGAACGCGCAGCGAATTCTCGAAAACTAAAGAACACTTTAACAATACACCCGCTTATAACAGCAGCAAAGAAACGCTGCATTGTATTAAGATGGAAACTCTGAGAGAATATCCTGGGTACCTTCTTTATAATTACGCCTTTAACACACAAAAAGTATCTAAAAATCGTGGTAAATTGGGCTAAAACATAAAATAACTAAAACCTAATTGAAATTTTAAATAATAACGCCGAGGTGCACCTTCCCGGGTCCTGAAGTACCTGTGTACAAATTTCAAAGTCGTACTACGCTTAAATTTTCTGCTACAGACTGCATACATAATAACATATGTACAGACAGATATATTTTATTAAGTAAGACTGGTATTTAAACTTATCAAAAACAGGAACATTCTCTAAAAGGCTGCAACTTTTATTTAATAGCTTTTATTTTGTTTAACAATGTGTGATGCTTAACGTCAAAAATAGAATCAATTGAAAATTGGCCCGGTTAGATTCTGCCCCGTGATCGAGTTTCAGCTTTTTATGTCACCGATGGGGGAGTTCTTCGGGGAGGGGGTCTGAAAGATTAACATCCCCCCCCCGTTTTGTCCACTCCAGGAGAGAAATCGAAAATCTGACATTGTTAGGTTCGGTCCAGTGATCGATATTAAAAGAGTGCAAAGATTCAGCCTTCTAAGCCACAGTGAGGCTGTTTTCTTATAAATCAAAACTATTCAAAACTATTAGATAAAATTAAAAGATTATTTACTATCGTAAAATATGTTTACTTTTCATGTAATATTAGGCGACAAATTTGGTAACATCATTCTCGTAGATTTAGTTCGATCCATTCCCGAGAGAAAATACTTGTGCAATAGTTTTGCTTTTTTACGACCATCCATTCATTAATAGTCATTTATATATAAAGAAAGTTCTTATCTTCATCTATCTGTAACGATTGGTGATAAATTTGACGAACTTGGCGATTCAGTCAGCGAAATATCGCCAACTTGGCAAGATGTCGCCCCCAGATTGATGAAAAAATAGTCAACTTACTAAAACGGCACCAAATTGATGAATTGATTGTTAAAAATTTAATATATTATTTCTATTACATTTTGCGGATGCTATTAATATTGATAACTGTTAATTTAGAATTGCGCGAAATATAAGTTAATTGGGTATTTCGAAATAGTTTTACATGTTGTCGACTGGAAAAGCGCCACATGTGCAATTCAATGTTAAAAACATTGTGTCGTGACATTATACATCCCTTTTTCACTATGAAAGAAGAAAATTTATTGCATTATATAAGGAAAGTCATGTGCTGCCCGTATTTCGGAATAGTTTTACATGTTATCATCCGGAAAAGCGCAAAATGTACAATTCAATGTTAAGAACATTGTGTTGTGGACATTATACATCACTTTTTCACTATAAAAAAAGTAAATACATTGCATTATATAAGGAAAAGTCATGTGTTGCCCGTATTTCGGAATAGTTTTATATGTTATTGTCCGGAAAAGCGCCAAATGTACAATTCAATGTTAAAAACATTGTGTGTCGTAGGCATTATACATCACTTTTTCACTTTGAAAGAAGTCAATTCATTGCATTATATAAGGAAAGTCATGTGCTGCCCATACCAGATATTTAAATATTATATTGTTTCTATAGAACAAGTTTTGTTTATTGAAAAATTTATGAGAAAAAAATTTAATTTATAACAATATCGTTTTTAAAAGTTTTACTTGCATTTATATCCATAACAAATAGCCTTTTGATTCTGTCGGAAACCGTGTTTAGTTCAATATTTTGCAGTAATCCAAGCGTCTTGGTATGGATTTCCATACGAAATATCGCTTTGCAGCGCAGGTGGTTTTCCTTGAATTCACAACACATTCCGGCATATATATCTAGATTGATTATTTTCATTTCTTCAATATTACCAATCTTTCTTGCAAAGGATTATCGCTTAATTTAGGTTCTACTATTTCCTGAGCAAATATAAAAATTCTGATGTGAGCAACACAAGACTTTCCATACAGACATAAATTCATTGTCTCTTTTATTCTTTCATATTCATTAAACTGAATTTAATTGCACAAAATAACAAGGATAATTATTTGAATTTATACTGAATTCGCAGTTTGAATTGGATTTTCGTTTTCATTCAACAACTGGATGTACGTATCTTTAACCTTTTGCTTACGGGTGGGACAGCGTAACTCCAAACGAAGAACCTCTCAAAAAGACAGGTATTTGATATACCCTATCCCAAACAGTTCGGTCCCCATTTGCAGACATTGGCGTCCTGGGGTTGACGCTGTCTCATCCGTAAGCAAAAGGTTAACACTAGAACGATGGAAGCGGTCATTTTGACCGCATAACTACTTTGAGAAACGCATGCAATTTTTCACAAATTGCTCGAAGGTACTATATTTTTACTTTCCCTGCAATACATGGTAATGTATAGGGAAAGTATTGGAATCATGTCGAAAATCGCAACTCGAGTTTTCGACGGATCTACACGTTTCGAGACCTCTTGAATACGAAAAATTATTTTTAGCGTGACGTCTGTGTGTGTGTGCCTATCTGTCTGTCTGTGCAATGTATGTATCCACTCTAACTCAAGAACTAATGGACCGAATTTCATAAAATTTGGTAGGTAAGACCCTTGGATGTTACCCTGGTACTGATTAGTTTTGGGTATAATTCGGAAAAAGGAACACGCCTTTTTTTGCGAAATGGCCCGCAAAAATCTCAAGTATTCACTCTAGCTGAAATACAAATTGACCAAATTTCACAAAATTTGGTAGATGAATCACATGTGGGATACTCTGGTGCTGATTAGATTTTGGTACGATTCAGAAAAGAATAACCTGCTTTTTTTCCGAAATAGCCCGCAAAAATCTCCAATATCTAAAAGAAGACTACGTATGTTCAAATGTATCAATTAAATGCTTGTTTTATACGTAATTTTTGACGAGGACAAGAATAAGAACAACTCTATTGCTCTAGGACTAACCGTTCTTGAGATATTTGAGATTTTTCGCATTTTTTATGCCGCTTTTGGAAAAATGTCCAATTGCGAAATAAAAGCAGAAATTGAATTAACAATGCAAATTTAGAGTCATTTTGTGCAATTAAATTCAATTTAATGAGTTCTTAAAGAAATAAAGAAAAAATGAATTTGAGTCTGCAGAGCAAGTCATGTGCTGCCCACATCAGATTTTGAATGTTGTGAACGAACTGCGATCCGCGTACTGTGCGAGCAAGCAGCGCCCAACAGTCCTCTCTTGCGGAAAGGTAGCGGAAAGTAACAAACGCCGTCAGTGCTCGTTCTGCGGTAAACACAAGATTTGTGTTCATCATGCGATAAGCCCGCCTGTGGAAAATGCCAAGAACGGTGCATCAAGAACGCTTATTGCAAAAAATGTGTCGAAGAAACGTCCTACATGCTGTAACCATGAAGTTCTGTATTTTTTCTATGGCGATCAAATTGACCTCTGCCCGTCGTTCTAGGTAGTTCAAAATATCCGTCGTTCTAGTGTTAAAGGCGACGTGGCAGAAATACAGAAAACTATAATACCTTGAGAAAGACTAATCTTGAAGCAATGGGGTTGGTCTTATTCCTTTCGACGTTAAAAATTACGTATAAAACAAGCATTTTATTGATATATTTGAACATACGTAGTCTTTTAATTTAGATTTTGACGAATTCTGGTGACCATTTTGCAGAAAAAAGAGGGTTTTTTTTTTTTCCGAATCGTACCAAAATCTAATCAGCACCAAGGTAATCCGCAATTGGCTCATCTACCAAACTTTATGGAATTTGACCAATTAGTATTTCAGATAGGGTAGATACATGTATTGCGAGCGTACACACACACAGGCGTCACATTATAAATAGTTTTTTCGGGTTCTAGAGTGCTCGAAATGTGTAGATACGTCGAAAACTCGAGTTGCGATTTTCGACACGTTTCCAATAATTTTCTTATATATTACCATGTGTTGCAGTAAAATAAAAAAACCCTGAATCACTAGATTCTTTAAATTTTGAGAATCATTAGTAAAACGAAGCTTTGAATTCAGGCAAATCGTGCATCTATCGCTTCTAGTCTACTAACTTAAAAAATCCGATGTGGGCAGCACATGATTTTCCTCGCAGACTCAAATTCATTTTTTCATTATTTCTTTAACAACCCATTAAACTGAATTTAATTGCACAAAATGATACTAAATTTGCATTTTTAATTCTATTTCTGCTTTTATTTGGTAATTGGACATTTTTCCAAAGGCGACATAAAAAAATGCGAAAATTTTCAAATATCTCGAGAACGGTTAGTCCTAGAGTAATAGAGTTGTTCTTATTCTTTTCCTCGTCAAAAATTACGTATAAAACAAGCATGTAATTGATACATTTAAACATACGTAGTCGTTTTTTAGATATTGGCGATTTTTGCAGGTCATTTCGTAAAAAAAGACAGGTTGTTCTTTTCCAAATCGTACCAAAATCTAATCAGCACCGGAGTATCCCACATGTGATTTATCTACCAAATTTTGTGAAATTTGGTCAATTTGCATTTCAGCTGGAGTGAATACATGACATTTTTGAAGGCCATTTCGCAAAAAAAGGCGGGTTCTTTTTTTCCAATTTGTGCCAGAAAATAATCAGC
The DNA here is from genome assembly GCA_951213105.1 of Amaurobius ferox. Taxonomy (NCBI): domain Eukaryota; kingdom Metazoa; phylum Arthropoda; class Arachnida; order Araneae; family Amaurobiidae; genus Amaurobius; species Amaurobius ferox. The sequence continues at coordinate 5,153,371 of OX578152.1, read as the reverse complement.
TCCAGAGTCACATCCAAGGGTCTTCCCTACCAAATTTTATGAAATTCGGTCTATTAGTTTTTGAGTTAGAGTGGATACATACATTGCACAGACAGATATACAGACGTCACGCTAAAAATAGTTTTTTCGTATTTTAGAGGTCTCGGAACGTGTAGATCCGTCGAAAACTCGAGTTGCAATTTTCGGTATGATTCCAATACTTTCCCTATACATTACCATGTATTACAGGAAAAGTAAAAATCTGATGTGGGCAGCACATGACTTTCCCTGCAGACTTATATCCACGTTCTCTTTATTTTATTCAAATTCAATTCGCTTTTAATTCAATTTTCGTTCTCATTTGGTAACTGAACTTATTTTCAAAGGTGGCGTAGAGAAAATACGAAAAAACTAAAATATCTCGAGAACGACTAGTACTAGTGTAATGGGGTTGATCTTATTCTTTTTTTCGTTAAAAATTACGTATAAAACAAGCATTTATTGGATATATTGGAGAAGACGTAGATTTTTATTTTAGATTTTGACGATTTTTGCGGGCCATTTTGCAAAAAAAGGCAGGTTATTTTTTTCAAATCATACCAAAATCTAATCAGTACCAGGGTGACCCACAAGCGACTTATCTACCGAATTTTGTGAAATTCGGTCCATTAGTTTTTCAGCTAGAGTGGATAGAGACTTTTGCGGGCCATTTCGCAAAAAAAGGCGGGTTTTTTTTATCCCGAATCGTACCCAAATCGAATCAGCACCAGATTCGCTCACAAGTGACTTACCTACCAAATTTTATGAAATTTGGTCAATTAGTTTTTTAGTTAGAGTGTTTACAAAATCTGCACAGACAGACACACAGACATACACATAGAAACACAGACACACACACAGACGTCACGCTAAAAATACGTTTTTCGTATTCTAGAGGTCTCGAAACGTGTAGATCCGTCGAAAACTCGAGTTGCGATTTTCTGCATGATTCCAATACTTTCACTATACATTACCATGTATTGCAGGGAAAGTAAAAAATCTGATGTGGGCAACACATGACTTTCCCTGCAAACTTATATCCACGTTATCTTTGTTTTAATTAAATTTATTTCAATTTTAATTCAATTTTCGTTCTCATTCGGTAACCGGACTTATTTTGAAAGGTGGCGTAGGGGAAAAACGAAAAACTAAAATATCTCGAGAACGGCTAGTCCTAATGTAATGGGGTTGGTCTTATTCTTTTCTTCGTTAAAATTTACGTATTAAACAAGCATTTAGTGGATATATTTGAGCATACGTAGTTCTTTAGTTTAGATTTTGACGATTTTTGCGGGCCATTTTGCAAAAAAAGGCAGGATATTTTTTTTCGAAGCATACCAAAATCTAATCAGCTCCGGGGTGACCCACAAATGACTCATCTGCTGAATTTTGTGAAATTCGGTCTATTAATTTTTCAGTTAGAGTGAATACAAGCTTTTGAGGGCCATTTCGCAAAAATAGGCGAGTTCTTCTATCACGAATCGTACCCCAAACTAATCAGCACCAGAAGTGCTTACAAGTGACTTACCTACCAAATTTTGTAAAATTCGGTCCATTAGTTTTTTAGTTAGAGTGAATACAAAATCTGCACAGACAGACGTCACGCTAAAAATGGTTTTTTCGTATTCTAGAGGTCTCGAAACGTGTAGATCCGTCGAAAACTCGAGTTGCGATTTTCAACATGATTCCAATATTTTCCCTATACATTACCATGTATTGCAGGGAAAGTAAAAATCTGATGTGGGCAGCACATGACTTTCCCTGCAGACTTATATTCATGTTCTCTTTATTTTAATTAAATTTATTTCACTTTTAATTCAATTTTCGTTCTCATTCGGTAACCGGACTTATTTTCGAAGGTGAGGTTGAGAAAATAGAAAAACTAAAATATCTCGAGAACGGCTAGTCCTAGTGTAATGGGGTTGGTCTTATTATTTTCGTAAAACCTCTTTAAAGCGACAACCCAATGTTCCATGAAAAAGCAGTTGCTCAGAGAGGGGGTCTTTTAATGGAAGTGAAGGGGTAATAAGCAAGAAATTAAACAAAAATCTATTGAAATTACATACTAAATGGTAAAATTTGTGTCGCATTAGCATACAAAATATAAAATTAAAAGAAAAAAAACTACGAATTGAAAATTTGACATTTAAATTCAAAGCAAATTTGCAAAAGTTAGAAAGTTATGAAAAATAGATTAAAAAGGAATAACTAATGAATAGTAGTTTGTTTTGTTGTTACAATATTTTTTTCTAGTCAAATGTGAAGTTTAGAAAATATATGAAATACTTCATTGTCTTCAACAAATAATTAAGTTTCTAATAACCCATTCACTTCCTTGAGTGTTTCCTGAGACGAGAATGCAAGAAAATTTAAATGAAGAGAGAAATGACCAAAAAGAAGCGCTCTGAAACTTAAAGTACATTTTAAATAAACAAAGTGAAATACCCCCCACCCCCCTTTCTAAGTCTACAAAAATGTGACCACTTGGGAGAGAATGCTTTAAGATGGTTTCTAAATGAAGGTAAATTGAGCAGTCTATGGGGGTGGGGATTCGTTTAGAGAAAAGGTGGTCGTTAAGGGAGGTGGTCAATTATTCCATGTAGTCTGTCAGAGAGATTTTACTGTATTTTAATACACATATTTGATAAAACTCACAGTAATCTTGAATATAAAATCTAAAAATTTACTTACTTGCTTTAGTACTACAGAATATATCCTTCCGTAACAAAATGCCATCAGAAGAGCAGGGTAAACAATGGAGGCGAAAAATATGAGGACTAGGTAATCGTAATGCATCACTGGAATAAACAAACAACGTTTTTCCGCCTCTTCTCCAGTGTTCCAGCCGAAAATAGGCAACAATCCTACCAGAGATCCTAGCATCCAGCAGCCTAGGATGACAAATCCAGCTGCTCGGCGATTCATTGTTCTCTTGTAGCAGAATGGGTGAAGAATCGCCCAGTATCGGTCGAGCGTGACAGCCACAAGGTTGAGGATGGACACTGTGCATAGCAGAACAAGAACTGACAGCATCAGAAGACATAGTCTGAATGCGTTGCGAGGAATTCCTAGCTTTGTTAACACAGCAGATGGGACACCGACTAGTCCGACTAGGAAGTCGGACGTTGCTAGACTGATGATATACAAGTTGGTTACACGACGAAGGCGTCTTTCTAATGCAAAAGTAGCGACTACTAAAGAGTTGCCGACTATTGCCAGAACTGCTACGGCAATTTCACACACAGCATAAGTTAGCGGAAGGTCATCATAGCCCATTCCGCTAAAATCTTAATCGGCGGATTTTTATTTTTGTAAACACGACAACGTCGAGAGCGCTTTCGCGCTCTTTCAAGTTTAGCGGCAGACAGAGATGCTGCTGTTTTGACGGACCGGTAAGTTTGTAATTGGACGGAGAAAACGTGTTTTCGTTCTCCCGCATAAAATAGTTTGACGGTAGTGCCATCTATTTGAAGAAATGATAACAAATAATGTAAATGGATTATGAATATAAAATTGAATGCAGTAATTTCGTTACATGATAAAAATATTTGATGTGAGAAACTCCATTAGACTTCCTTTTCCTTATACATTCATGTCCTATGGTCCGTACAGAGGAGGGTGGAAGAGAGAGAGAGAGAGCCGGGTCTCGAGTTTGGATTTATGAAGTAAAGAATAATTTCTAAAGCAATTTTTTTCCTGACATGGGGGTCCGTAAAGTTGCGGGATCGCTCTTCTTGGGCCTGCTCAACCCTACTTAAAGTGACGCTCATGTGTCATATCCCCCACCCCACCCCAGAAACCCATTCGAAGCCACTGAAGTTCGGAGAAATTTTATTTTGAGAAATGAAAAAAATATTTTGTTACCCCCCCCCCCCCCCCCCAAAAAAAAAAAAAATAAATAAATAAATAAAAATAAATAAATAAATAAAATAAAGAATCTGCTGGTGTTACTGTCTACTTTCGATAGATACTAGCTATAATAGCGAACTTCCCATAGGCAAAGTAGGCAAATGTTGGGACCCACACGAAACTCTGGAAACTTATCTTCTCAGACCATTGTACTTTATTTACTATAAAAGTTTTATAGAAGGTCTTCTAGAATTTATTTTTGCCTATAGCCCCCAACCAGGATTAAAGAGACCCTGTTCTCAACAAATCCGTTAAGCCTGGGTTTAGGACGCAGGTTTTAATTTTCAACAAATTTCTTGTTCAAGTGAAAGTGTAGGATTTTAAACTGCAATATATATGTTCTCATACCATGCAGTAGAAAAAGTATTAGAATGCTGAAACTTTTTTATTCGAGATTTTGTCGAATAAGTATGGTTTAAGATCTCCTGAACACATTTCAAATACTTTGGAAATACATCCGTTCTTCTGTATGTGTATGTTCTTCAGTATGTGTATGTTCTTCAATATGTGTATGTCTCTGTGTATATTAGTATCGCCCACAAGAGAGGAATACTACTGTAGATATCCTGCCGTAAATATCTATTACGATGTCTACGATTTTTACTCAAGGGGGGAAGGTCACCATTTTTTTTTGTTTTAAGGTAGGGGAAGACATGAAATGTTCTCAAAGGTTCTCAAATTGAGTAAAATCAAATTCGCGTGATAAGTGTTTGCAGAAGGGGCCCACACTATGTTTGGGTGGTCCTGCCAATATAAAATTTTGCTTGTGGGTACTGCATTATCATTATGCAAAAAACTGGAACTAGACGGAATAATTAGTAATTTCCATGACAAAAACGGAAAATGATTCGAAATTAAAGACGCTCATAGCATTGTTCCCTATGGAAAAACAGGACAATACGTGGAACAATTCTTGTAATATAGTTAATTCAGAAAACTGATTTTTACTTTCTCTACATACATAGTATAATGTATAGGGGAAGTATTGCGACGGGATCGAAGATTCGAATTCGAGTATTCAGCAAAAGAGTGCTTTTTAAGCATCCCTGAATTCGAATCGAATGTTTTTGATGTGGTGTATGTGTATATGTGTTGAAGTGTTGAAAATCCTGACCACACGACAGACCCGAAGATTTACTGTAGCTAAGTGTGTGGCCGGGAACTATGTGTATATGTGTATATCAGTCAGTGAATGTCAAATGTGTGTGTTGTGGAAGTTATATTTTACGAACAAATGGAGCATTTCAGAGATAATTTGATACGATTATTACAATCAGCGATACTGGAACACATAATTTTAAATGCGATCGATCGCTCGGAAGAGACCCAATTTTCGAATGAATTTTTTTAAAAATCATCAAAAGATGAGAATTTTTAAATAGATAAATATCAAATAATTTCGTAATTTATTGCTAGAAAGAGAAATGGCACCAACTTTAGAAAGCTAACATGAACCGTTCTCTAAGACATAGCATGTTTTCGGATGAATTTATCAAAAAAGTTTAAAATTTAAATAAGTGGCAAGTATCCTTAAATAAGTTGGCATTGACGACTTTTCTTTTATGTCGCCAAAATAACGAAGATGTAGACAAATTGACAAAAATGAGGCTTAATTACTGAAAATGACGCAAGAATTGATAAAAAAATCAATATCTTGGTAATGAAGTTCAATCTCTTTAATAATTCCTGTCGCTTTGAGGGAATTGATATAGTTTTAATTCGAAATATGGTGATTTTCACCGTTTGTGGGACAGGTGAGTTTTATTAATATGGTCTAATTAGTCGTAAATTAAAATGCGTTACTTAAAAGGTTATATAGTAATTATGTACCGATAGTATAAATAGTGTATTCCATAATATAAATAGTCGTATACTAGTAGCCTGTAAGTAGTCGTATAAATAGAGTCGTATAAATAGTGTTATGGGCATCGCTAGTTTGCTGCAAACGAAATGAAGCCATTGTATTATGCAGAGAAAGTCATGTGCTGCCAGCATCAGATTTTTTAACTCACAGTATGTTGAAAACGTTAAAAACAATTTAAGAGCCAGTGTCATTGAAGTAGACACTGACACTGATAAAGCTCAAATTAAGACATTAAATTTAAAAAAATCTCATGTAGACAGCACATGACTTTTCTTATATAATGCAATAAATTTACTACGTTTATAGTAAAAAAAAAGGTTATTCTTAGTTATATTCTTTCCAGGATATTGAATTTTCGTCAATTAGTCTTCATTTTCATTGATTTAGCGTCATTTTAATCTATTTCGGCGAGATTTTCGTTAATTTAGCAACATTTAAGAAAGTCGCCAAGTTGGCAACATTCCGCAAAATTCACCACCAAAATCTCGCCAAGCGTTATAGACCGAGAAATAAGTTATTCTTATAGCAGATAAATAACTATTGACGTTCAAATAAAAGAATATTACTCAAAGTAACTTTATTCATGAATGGAACGAACTAGATCCACGAGATTGATATCACGAAATTTATCGCATGATATTACATATGAAAAGTGAACACGTTTCTCAAGAGTTAATATTTTTTTTAATTTATGGAATTTTTTGATAAATTTATTTGAAAAATGGGCAATACCTCAAGTACGGTTCATGCTAGCGTTCTAAAGTTTATGTCAATCGTTTTCTAAGGAAAAATTACATAGAAAATGTCTATTTGTCTAACTTTTTTAAAGGTTTTGATTTTTTGATGATTTCTTCAAAATTTCACTCGAAAATTTAGAGGGAGTTCTGAACATTCGATTGTGGTTAAATACAATAGACTTCCAGTACTCACGGATTGTAACTTTTGTGCCAAATTTCATTCGAATCGCTCCATTTGTTCGTGAGATATCGTCTCCACAGACTCACTGACACACACACACACACACACACACACACACACAAACAAACAAACAAACAAACAAACAACACCTCAAAAATGTTCGATTCGTGATCAGAGATGATTGAAACGTGCTCCCCTGTCGAAAACTCGAATTCGAATTTTCGACCCCGTCATAATACTTTCCTTATACATTATATTATGTATATAAGGAAATAAAATTAGTTTAAATCTTGTCAAATTATATACATACATATTAAATGTATACACGTAAATTTCTAAAATTAAATTATTTTTGATATATTCTTGAGGGAATAAAGGGTAAAACACTACTCCCTGTATTCGCATATCTTTAGCATTTAAACCCAACATTCTATATACATACATAATGTATAAGGAAAGTATTGCGACGGGGTCGAAAATTCGAATTCAAGATTTCGATATGGGAGAGCACGTTCCAAGCATTCCTGAATACGAATCAAACGTTTTTGAAATGATGTCTGTGTGTCCGTGAGCCTGTGGAGACGATATCTCACACACAATTGGAGCGATTCGAATGAAATTTGATACAAAAATTGAAATCCGTAAATACTGGAAGCCTATTGTTTTTAAACGCAATCGAATGTTCAGAACACCACTAAATTTTCAAGTGAAATTTTGAACAAATGAAAAAATAGAAAACTATTATAACGTTTCATAGTCATTTCTTACGCAATTTTTCATTGGAAGACGATTGACATAAACTTTACACCGCTAGCATGAACCATTCTCGAGATACTGCACATTTTTCAAATAAATTTATCAGAATATAACATAAAAAAAATATTAACTATTGGGAAACATGTCCACGTTTCATATGTAATATCATGCGATGAATTTGATGAAATCATTCTCGTGGATCTAGCTCATTCCATTCATAGGAAAAGATACTTTGGGTAATACTTTTGTAGTTGGACGCCAACAGTCATTTATCTGCTATAAAAATTAATTTTAAAAGAATGCAAACTACAGGACAAAGTTCCAGTAACAGCCTGCAAGATAAAAATGCATTACAAAATATACAGATTAAAACACAAAAATCTGATGTGGGCAGCACATGACTTTCCTTATATAATGCAATGAATTTACTACTTTTACGGTAAAAAAAACATAGATTATTCTTATAGTAGTTATTTATATTCTTTCCAAGATATTGAATTTTCGTCAATGAGTTGTCATTTTCCATGTTGTCATCATCAATGAGTCGCCATTGATTTAGCGTCAATTTTATCCATTTGGCGAGTTTTTCGTTAATTTACAAACCGTTGAAAAGTGGCCAAGTTGGCGATATTCCACCAAATTCATCGCCCAAATCTCGCCAAGCGTTATGGAAGAAGAAATAAGTTATTCTTACAGCAGATAAATGAATATTGGCGTTCAAATACAAAAGTATTACTTAAATTATCTTTTTTCATGAATGGAGCAAGCTAGATCCACGAGAATGATGTCACCCAATTTATCGCATGGTATTTCATATGAAAAGTGAACATATTTCTCAATAGGAAATATTTTTCTTTATTTTATATGACCTTTTGATAATTTTTTTGAAAAATGTGCAATATCTCGAGAACGGTTCATGTTAGCGTTCTAAAATGAATTTTTCTAATGAAAAATTACGTAAGAAATGTCTATTTGCGTAACTTTATTAGCGGTTTTTATTTTTTGACGATTTTTTCAAAACTTCACTCGAAAATTTAGGGGGGTTCTGAATATTCGATTGCGTATAAAAACAATAGGCTGCCAGTGTTTATGGATTGTGATTTTTGTACCAAATTCCGTTCGAATTGGTTCATTCGTTCGTCAGTTATCGTCTCCACAGACTCACACACACACACATACTTTCACACACACACACAGACTTCTTCAAAACTGTTTGATTTGTGATCAGGGATGCTTGAAACGTGTTCTCCCGTCGAAAATTCGAATTCGAATTTTCGACCCCGTCAAAATACTTTCCTTATACATTATGTATATAAGGAAAGTAATACATTGAAATGCGAACTATTGACAACAAATGATTTCTGCAAACACCTGCAAATGAATAAATACATTAAAATATAAAATACTTACAACAAATGATTTTTAAAATCCATTTCCGATGAAAAAAAACATGGAGATTATCGGGGAAGCTGCATAGTTTACAAAAATTACTTTTCGCACAATATTCGAACTAAAATTCCTTACAGCAAAAAAATTCATGCTCCTGGTTGAATACTGGTGAACATGAAACCCGATCCTACCCAAGACAGGGAAACAATCAATTCCGCCATTGAATAGTTTCTTAAAGAATGAAAATAAAATGTAATCTGTTCTGTTCTTTAAGCTTTTAACATCCATAACGCTTTTAACGTCACTTTTAACACATTAGCTTTTAACGTTCATAACGCTTGGCGAGATTTGGGCAACGAATTTGGCGGAATGTCGCCAATTTGGTGACTTTTTTAAATATTTCCAAATTAACGAAAATGTAGCCAAATTGATAAAAATGGCGCTAAATCAATGAAAATGACGACTAATTGACGAAAATTTAATATCTTGGATATAATATAAGAATCTACGATAACCTATTTTTCAGTCCGTAACATTTGGATAAAATTTTGGTGATGAATTTTTCGGAATATCTCCAACTTGGTGACTTTTTAAATGTTGCCGAATTGACGATAATGTCACTCGATAAAAATTCATCCAATTCATGAAACTGGCGTCAAATCAATGAAATGATGACTAATTGATGAAGGTTCAATATCTTGGAAAGAGCATATGAATTTATATATATAAAGAAGAAAAGTATGTATGTATGTATGTATGTATGTATGACCCACCATAACTGGAGAACGGCTGAACCGAATTTCATGAAATTTGGTCGGTAGTCTTAAAATCGCCCCACTTAAAACATAAGCCATGTTTCGAGTTTCTACGACCAGTGGGTCTCGAGATATTAGTGAAAAACAACACTCTCGTTTATCTCATCATCAAGGGGAGAACGGCTAAACCGAATTTAATGAAATTTGGTGGGTAGCCTTGAAATAGCCCTTTATAAATTTCAACCAAGTTTTGAGTTTCTAAAACCTGGGGTTGTTGAGATATTGATGGAAAACGAAAATTTTTCCTAGGAGTTCTACTCTCTAATTCCATGATTCCCAATAAAAATGATTGGAAATCCTTGGTTTAACACGTGAAAATAAATTGAATCTCTGAGTTTTGTGGGAGTTTATTGAACGTATTAGTCACTCTTGAAAATCGCAGGTTTGAAATATGAATTTAAATGGAAACTCTATCACCATGGTTTATTTTTCACAGGCTTACTTAACAAATTTTATTAATTTCAATAATAAATAAATGAATATAAAAATATCTATCTATATATACCGGGTGGTCAGAATTAAAACACTCCTACTCTGAGCTCTCTATAGATCGAACTACTCAGTGTAAAGGCTCCAAAATTGTTGAACATACTATTCAAGACATGGGGAAAGGGATTACGCAAAAAAAAAAAAAATAGTTCCAGAAACACCGATAGGTGGCGCTGTACAACAGAAAATATGCTGAAAAGACACAAAATACACATTTGTAACACAGTTTATTCGAACGTACCAAACATTCATATCACAAGGACCTTATCGATGCAGGGAATGCTGCGTATAACGTTATCCATTGATTTTTCAACAATAGTGGTGGCAACATCGTCAACGACATCTGAACGAGTCGATTTGCGTCCTCGACCCGGCTGAACTCCAAGATGTCCAGTTTTCTCGAATCGAGTGATCATTCTCCTGAGAGCTTGTGGAAGTAATGGTCCTTTGCGCAAATTCTTAAGTCGACGAAACTCTCGAAGTGCAGCTGCAGCATGTCCTTTGTTTTCATAAAACAGCTTCACAAGCAAAGCGCGTTCTGGCAGTGTGACAGCCATCGCTGATAAGAATGAAAATTTCCCAGTTTTATCTCCTTTTATGCCCAGAACATAGTAGCTGCAAACCAAGGCTTTATGCAAATGTTTGTGCTTACAGTGCGAAATTGCAGTTACAATGACAGTTTAAGTTTCTTCACTTTTTTATCTTCTTTTTTTTCATATCAGCAAAAGAAATTAAAAAGGAAAAATTCCATATCGCATGTGTTTGTTTTTTTGTGATTATTTTGTGTCTTTTCAGCATATTTTCTGTTGTACAGCGCCACCTATCGGTGTTTCTGGAACTAATTTTTTTTTCGCGTAATCCCTTTCCCCATGTCTTGAATAGTAGGTTCAACAATTTTGGAGCCTTTACACTGAGTAGCTCGATGTATAGAGAGCTTAGAGTAGGGCTGTTTTAATTCTGACCACCCAGTACATATATATACCGGGTGGTCAGAATTACATATATATATATATATATATATATATATATATATATATATATATAAAGAAAAAAAGTATGCATGTATGATCCAATGGATCTGATTGGCCAAAGAGTGGCCGTGCTTAGGCAATACGTTAAATAAGTAGAAACGATTCTGATTGTGATTTCACAGTGAAAAAACAATGTATAAGATTCACGGCTCTATATGTTCCGGTGTAATTATTATCAGTGTTTTGCATCGTAAATCCCGAGCAACGGCGGGTAATCGTTGCTAGTAGACTATAAGAACAACCCATTTCTCCGTCCGTCTGTAACGTTTGGCGAGAAATTTAGCGGGACGTCGACAACTTGGCGACTATTTTAAATGTTGCCAAAGTGACAAAATTGCCGCGAAATTGATAAAAATGACGCCAAATAAGAAGTAATGTTTAGCAAATTCTGATTTCTGTCATATGGCGGGCATACATTCTAGAAGTAATGGCTGCTACACGTCAAATCCTCAAATCGTTCAGCTTATATAACAGAATGACAAATCAATAGATCACAAAAGTCATTTTATTAAAAACATCCTTCAGATCTACATACAATCTATATGTAGATATAATGCAGATGTACATACAATCAGCTTGCCGGTAGTAGATTGTATTTAAGCATGTTGGCAATTTTTTCTTATTTTAAGGCTACTGAGGAAGAGTGTGATGATATCCGAAAGCGCTTTGGCTTTTTTAATGATTATATGTACGGCTGAAGGATGTTTTTAATAAAATGACTTTTGTGATCTATTGATTTGCCATTCTGTTATATAAGTTGATCGATACATTCTAGTATATAAGAAATGCTCTTCTCTCTGTTTGTCTGTAACACTTGATGATGTATTTGGCGAATAATCTAGCAGAGTATCACCAACTTGGCGATATTTCGCCTCAGATTGACGAAATTTCATCAAAATTTCAAAAATAAGCTAAATTAATGAAAATGACACCTAATTGATGAATTAATTATTAAAATATTTTAATATATGAACTATATCGCTTATTAAGGATACTATCAATACTGTTAATTGTGAATTTAGAGTTGTGTGAAATATAAGTTAATTGGGTACTTTGATGAAATAGTATTACATATTGTCATCCGGAAAATCGCCAAATGTACAATTCAACGTTAAGAACAGAGTCTCATAGATCTTACATATTCTTTTTTTACTGTAAAAGGAGTAAATTCATTGCATTATATAAGGAAAGTCGTGTGTTGCCCACATCAGATTTTTTAAATAAGTTTTATTTTGTTAAATAATGTATGACTCTTACTCTCGAAAATAGTCGCCTTAATTTAAAATTGGCTCAGTTAGGTTCTGTTGGATAGTCAATGTTATAAGTGTACTATAAAATTCAGCCATCTAGGTCAGTGTTTCTCAACTGCAAGACCGAGGCCCGGTACCAGGACATGGCATCCATTATACCGAGCAGCAAAAGATTCTCTTGGAATTTGTCGTTGTAGGTTTCTAAGAATATTGTATGAATAAATATTTCACAGTGAAAATATTCTAAGGAGAATAACATTCGTGCATGTGTCAAAAAACTCAGAACTAGAACGCCTAAATAACATTTGTCATCTATGTAACAAATGTCAGTCACCAGACCGCATTTCGATTTTAATATGAATAAGAGACTGATCAGTTGACTTCCATGGTGAATTCCAATGGATAAATATTTTGCAAACCAACATCAGTAAAATCAATTTAATAATACAATAATCCATTTTGTACTGAATAATATTATACATTTTTGGTGATAAGAATGGGAAATATCAATAAAAATCAGCACGCATTAATTTAATAATGTTGGTCTGATAAAATTACAATATGATACACGATTTCATTAATTCAGTGGTTAATAACTTATTTAAATGTAATTTTATATTTGTTTATATTTGTCAACATGCCACACCCTTTACATAATACACCGTATACGTGTTACGCTTTATAATTATGCCCTGATTAATTATTAATACTTATGTCTGTTCAATGTATGAACTTAAAGGGACGGTGGACGTTGAATTTTTTTTTATTTATTTATTGACTTAGAAACATGAAAATTTGTATAAATATTCCTCTGAACATTACTATATAAAATACCATTAATTTATTTTCAATTTTGTTATAATTTTGTATTTTTTTTTTAAATTCAATTTTATTTAACGAAAATTTGAAAAATGCTCCTTGCGTGCCATTTGTTCACATTATTGATTAATTTTACGTTATAATCACTCAAAAACACATTATGAATAAATTTGGGTATTCATTTTTAAATCCCTTAGAAAGTTAATTTTTTAAAAATATTTTTCTGCATTAAAATTTAATGTTCATTATTTAATTAGGTTCTGTGATTCACTTTTAATTACCTTAACAAATTCCAATTATAAATGCATACCCAGTTTCATTAAAAAGTATGAAAGATGTCTTCTTGCCAAATTTCATGCATCTCAAACAGAAATTAAGACCCATGGAGCATTTTAAAAATTAAAAACCTTTGAAAATTCCGTTTCGAAAAAAATGCATTCAACCTTTTGCTTACGGGTGGAACAGCCTCCATCCCAAACCAAAAACCTCCCAAAAATACAGGTATTTGACATACCCTATCCCAAACAATTCGGTTCCCCTTTGCAGGCATTGGCGTCCATGGAAATCACCGACAGAAACGTTGCACCTGCTACAATAGATGCAAAGGGGGATCGAACTATTTGGGATAGGGTATGTCAAATACCTGTCTTTTTGGGAGGTTCTTCGTTTGAGATGAGCGCTGTCCCACCCGTAAGCAAAAGGTTAAATGTGTAAAATAATATTATATATTTAAAAAAAAAACTTTTTTTAGTCGATTTTTGCTCATTTCAACGTCCACTGTCCCCTTAAATTAGAAAGGTATTTACGAGTCAATTTGTAGGAACCGGACCTGGTAAATCTAAAACCAGGGACCAAAATTAGTAAATAGTTTTTTTAATTTGTTTTCTACTTTTTAGTACATTTTAAAAAAATCTGATGTGGGCAACACATGACTTTCCTTATATAATGCAATGAATTTACTACTTTTACAGTTAAAAAAAATGTTATTCTTATAGTAGATACTTATATTATTTCCAAGATATTGAATTTTCTTCAATTAGTCGTCATTTTCATTGATTTAGCGTCATTTTTAACAATTTGGAGAGATTTTTGTTAATTTGGCACAATTAAAAATATCGCCAAGTTGGCGACATTCCTCCAAATTCGTCGCAAAAATCTCGCCAAGCGTTATGGACGGAGAAATCAGTTATTCTTACAGCAGGTAAATGACTATTGGCGTTCAAATACAAAAGTATTACTCAAAGTATCTTTTTTCACGAATGGAAAGAGCTAGATCCACGAGAATGATATCACCAAACTTATCGCATGGTACAACATATGAAAAGTGAACATGTTTTTTAATAGGAAATATTTTTTTTTTTATATATAACTTTTTGATAATTTTTTTGAAAAATGTGCAATGTCTCGAGAACGGTTCATGTTAGCGTTCTAAAATTTATGTCAATCGTTTTCTAATGAACAATTACATAAGTGTCTATTTGCGTAACTTTATTAGCGGTTTTGATTTTTTGACGATTTTTTCAGAATTTCACTCGAAAATTTAGGTGGTTCTGAACATTCGATTGCGTATAAAAACAATAGGCTTCCAGTGTTTACGGATTGTGATTTTTGTACCAAATTTCGTTCGAATCGGTCCATTCATTCATCAGTTAACGTCTCCACAGACTCACTGACACACACGCACACACACACATACTTTCACACACATACACACACACACGCACATACTTTCACACACACACATGCTTTCACACACACACACATACTTTCACACACACACACACACAGACATCACTTCAAAAATGTTTGATTCGTGATCAGGGATGCTTGAAACGTGCTCTCCCGTCGAAAACTCGAATTCGAATTTTCGATCCCGTCACAATAATTTCCTTATACATTATGTATATAAGGAAAGTTATAATTTGCTGATCCGCAAACAAAGGTTGAGAAGCACTGATCTAAGTCAACGGGGAAGGATAGGAACTTCTAAAGAGTTCTGCCATTTTTTCAGGCCAAAATCTGGTTCCCTTAGATTCTGTTCTGTGTTCAATACTGCAAATACAAAGATTCAGCTTTCTATATCACCAGGAGGAGCGGATTCTGAAAGGTCTAAGGGAAGACTTTTCGAAAAGAAAAAGAAACTTTTGTCTTGGCGGCACCCAGAGGAATTTAAAATCGGGCTCTGATAAGTTACTGCGGTCTGCAATTGGTAAAAAGATTTAATTCTTTGTGGATCCTGAGTGCGTGGAGAAATTTAGTTATTTTACAAAGTTTGCAGAGAGCAATTAACAAGTTTTTTACAGAATTTACATAAACAAGAATATGGAAAGGGAATTTTTACATCAATACCAGTAGAAGCAGCAAATCTGGCGTTGTGATCTGCAGTTTCATTGCCAATTAGCCTAACATGAGATTTTACCTAGGAAAAATTAATGTAACGTTTAGAAATTGAAACTGTTTCCTTGTTAATTTTGATGTAAATAGATTTATTGGAAATTGGATATAAGACAAAAATTGTACAATAAATATCTCGAGAACGATTTATGCTAGCGTTCTAAAATTTGTTTTAATCGTTTCCTATTGAATAATTACATAAAAAATGACTGTATTCGTAACTTCATTAAAGGTTTTGATTTTTTGAGGACTTTTTCAAAGTTTCACTCGAAATTTTAGGGGGGGATTCTGAACATGCGATTGTGTATAATTCAGAAAGGTCTAAGAAGGCTTTTCGAAAAAAAAAAATTCTCGACACCCAGAAGAATTCAAAATCGGGCTCTGATAAGTTACTGCGGTCTGCAATTGGTAAAAAGATTTAATTCTTTGTGGATCCTGAGTGCGTGAAGAAGTATAGTCATTTTACAAAGTTTGCAGAGATTAATACGCAATTAATACGTTTTTTACAGAACTTACATAAACAAGAATATGGAAAGGTAATTTTTACATCTATACCAGTAGAAGAAGCAAATCTGGCGTAGTAATCTGCAGTTTCATTGATAATTAACCCAACATGAGATTTTACCTAGGAAAAATTAATGTAACGTTTAGAAATAAAAACTTTTTCTTTGATAATTTTGATGTAATTAGATTTATTAGAAATTGGATTTAAGGCAAAAATTTAATAAAGACTATCTGTATACTATATATTACATGTAAATTATTTTTAAAAGCTCAGTCAGCTGCATATCCTGGCAATTATTTCAACTTAAAGAACTGTATTCCTTGCATCCAGTTTATAACACTAATACCTAGTCCAATAAAGCATGTTTAAAAATGCAAATGGCGAAACCGAAACGTCCATCCATTTTTGAACCATCTGTATAAATTTTATAATCAGAATTAATTTTGTCGTCACAATTTGGAAGAAAGACAATACGATTTGAAAAGGATATAATATCAGAAACAGGATTATTAAAATCAAATTGTAAAGGGGAAGGTAAATCCAAACTGGAGAATTTTTTGAATCCTCCTATCAATCCCTTGAATCCTTCGAACCCTACTATCAATTCTTTGAACCCCCTATCAATTATTTGTTTCCAAAACATATATTTTTATGTGTAGGGTTTTCATGATAATAGGAGGAATACCTAAAATAAGAAAAGAATGAGATATTTGAAGAGGTTTGATAACTGGAGAAGATTTTTAATAAGAATAATCTTTGAAATTAGTTTTTTTTATTTTGTACAGAAGTTAAATCCCCCCCCCTCCCCCATGCCCCAGAACCGCATACAATATTGTTTTCCAATTCTTTGACAGTTTGATATCAGATTTTTAAAAATGGTTTATTAACACCCCAATTATTCCCAGATATTTTCCCAAAAATAGAACATTATTCAAAACATTTTTCTATGATCAGTGGGCTCGGGTTTAGATAAAGATTCCCACAGCAAGGTGATGTTTGCAAATTGCATTGGGAAGCTAGAACTTATATGAACTCTCCCTGAGGTCGCGACCCCTTCTTCGACCTCGTCTCATTGAGCTTTGTGTTTGTCTAATTCGGAATATTCTTTTTTGTGTTTAGTTAGTTTATTTAATTGGTTTCTATCTTTGTATCACTGTGAAATGCCAGTTATGTAATGGATTGATTTCCAATAAAGCCATATGTAAATGTAATAACAACAACATTTTTCTATAAATATTATCGAAATAAATGTGTAGCAAACACTCATACGGCAGTATAAAATGCCTTATGGCCCCGGTATGTATAAGTATGTATAGTCGTGCGGTATGTATAGGTATGTACAGAGTGTCCCAAAAATGACTGACATATTTGAAAAATGCATTAAAAAATATAGAAGGCGATAGAAATGTAGCGTTTACTGCATTATACTTGGGAAACCAGAGAATTTTATTCAACCAATTTTCAAATTTGTTACAAAGGTCACCAACAGATGGCGCTGCGGTTATGTGACAGCGCTGTTCTTCTAGCGTATGTTTCTCAAAGATTTCAAGTTGCTGTTGGATTATTCCCTGAAAATGGTTTATTCGTCGGAATAGCGAATATTTCTTGAACTGACCATTCCGGCTGAAATGCTTGCACAGGTGTCTGCGAATTTTGTTCTCAGACTGCGCCATGTTATTGCTGCAAATGGAGGTTATTTTGAAAACATCGTATTGTAGTTTTTGTAACATGATCTTACCGTTTATTAGTTTTTCCCATTCGGCAGCACCATCTGTTGGTGACCTTCGTAACAAATTTTGAAAATTGACTGAATAAAATTCCCTGGTTTCCCAAGTACAATGCAGCAAACGCTACATTTCTATCACCTTCTGTTTTCTTCTGCATTTTTCAAATGTGTCAGTCAGTTTTGGGACACCCTGTACATGGTATAAATATAGCATGAATAGTCTACGGATTTCTGTCGATCTGAAACAAAAGCTGGTGCTTAACTTTTTTGAAAAGCTTCATAAGAAACATCATATAACACAATAATAAGGGTGGGAAAAGCTCGTGAGTGTTTATCACACTGTTTGTCATGAAGAAATAGACTGTTTATTACCTCCGAAACGGGTAACACTCTTATTATTGTGTTGTATTTAGTTTTTGCGATATTTTCTAAACAGTTTTGCCTTTAGACAGAGCAATAATGTGAGCTTTTTTAAAATGTTGGTGTAGGATGGTGCCCTTCAGACAGTAGCATCAACAGAAAAAAAAAATCTGATGTAGGCTTTCCCTGCATCACTTCCCTTTCATGACTTTCCCTGCAGACTCATTCTCATTTATAACTGGACTTATTACTTTCCCTGCAATACATGGTAATGTATAGGGAAAGTATTGGAATCATGTCGGAAATCGCAACTCGAGTTTTCGTCGGATCTACACGTTTCAAGACCTCTAGAATACGAAAAAACCATTTTTAGCTTGACGTCTGTGTGTGTGTCTGTCTGTCTGTCTGTGCAGATTTTGTATCCACTCTAACTGAAAAAGTAATTGACCGAATTTCATAAAATTTGGTAAAAGTCACTTGTGGGCGAATTTGGTGCTGATTAGTTTTGGGTACGATTTGGGATAAAAGAATCCGCCTTTTTTTGTGAAATGGCCCCCAAAAGCTTGTATCCACTCTAGCTAAATATCTAATGGACCGAATTTCACACAATTTGGTAGATAAGTCGCTTGTGGGTCACCCTGGTGCTGATTAGATTTTGGTACGATTCGGAAAAAAATAACCTGCCTTTTTATTCAAAAATCTTCAAAATTTAAAATAAGAAACTACGTATGTTCAAATATATCCATTAAAAGCTTATACGTAATTTTTAACGAAGAAAAGAATAAGACCAACAACATTACACTAGGACTAACCGCTCTCGAGATATTTTAGTTTTTTCGTATTTCTCTACGCCACCTTTGAAAATAAGTTCAGTTACCAAATGAGAACGAAAATTGAATTAAAAGTGAATTAAATTTAATTTAAATAAAGAGAACGTCTGCAGGGAAAGTCATGTGCTGTCCACATCAGATTTTTTTTAAAGGTGGCGTAGAGAAAATACGAAAAAACGAAAATATCTCGAGAACGACTAGTCCTAGTGTAAAGGGGTTGATCTTATTCTTTTCTTCGTTAAAAATTACGTATTAAACAAGCATTTAATGGATATATTTGAGCATACGTAGTTTTTTAATTTAGATTTTAACAATTTTTGCGGTCCATTTTGGAAAAAAAGGCTGGTTATGTTTCTCGAATCGTTCCAAAATCTAATCAGCACCAGTGTGACCCACAAAAAACTTATCTACCAAATTTTGTGAAATTCGGTCCATTAGTTTTTCAGCTAGAGTAGATACAAGCTTTTGCAGGCCATTTCGCAAAAAAAGACGGGTTCTTTTATCCCGAATCGTACCCAAAACTACTAATCAGCACTAGATTCGTCCACAAGTGACTTACCTACCAAATTTTATGAAAATTCGGGCCATTAGTTTTTAGTTAGAGAGGATACAAAATCTGCACAAGCAGACAGACACACACACACACAGACGTCAAGCTAAAAATAGTTTTTTCGTATTCTAGAGGTCTCGAAGCGTGTAGATCCATCGAAAACTCGAGATGCGATTTTCGGCATGATTCCAATACTTTCCTTATACATTACCATGTATTGCAGAGAAAGTAAAAATTTGAGTGAAGTTTTGTTAACCAAATATTTTGTTTTCTATTTTTTCCAAATATCACTCCTCCGAAGTTCAATGGGTTCCTGGGAGGGGTTATAACCCCCAAAACCCTGCGCTTGACGCCCCCACTGCCCTTCCCAGAATATGTAACCATTTTGCCCAACGTTAGAATTCTGCTTGTGACCAGAGATAATAGTCAAAAATTTTTTAAATAGTTTTCTTCACAACTTTATACATTTCCTTATTACTTTCCCTGCAATATGTGAAATGTGTGTATTTGTTCTGCGTAGTGTACGTATCCACTCAAGCTCAAATACTATTCTGCGAAATTTTACAAAAATTTGGTAATCTGCATGTCCTTGCAAATTATGCATCCACTGTAGCTCAAATACCACTGGACAAAATTAAAAAAAAAATCTGATGTGAGCAGCACATGACTTTCCTTATATAATACAATGAGTTTACAAATAGATTTTTCTAATAGTAAATACTTATATTCTTTCCAAAATATTGAGTTTTCGACGATTAGTCGTCATTTTCATTGATGTAGCGTCATTTTTACCCATTTGGCGAGATTTTCGTTAATTTGGCAACATTTAAAAAAAGCCGCCAAGTTGACGACAAATTCGTCGTCAAAATCTCGCCAAACGTTATGGAGGGAAAAATAAGTTATTCTTACATCAGATAAATGACTATTGGCGGTTCAAATACAAAAGTATTACTCAAAGTACCTTTTCTCGTGAATGGAACGAGTTAGATCCACGAGAATGATGTCACCTAATTTATCGCATTATATTACATACGAAAAGTGAACATGTTTCTCAACAGTTAATATTTTTTTTTAATTTTATACGACTTTTTAAAAAATAATACTGAAAAAAAAATACTTTTTTTGAAAAATGTGCAATATCTCGAGAACGGTTAATGCTAGCGTACTAAAATTTATGTCAATCGCTTTCTAATAAAACATTACGTAAGAAATGTCTATTTGCGTAACTTTATTAGAGGTTTTGATTTTTTGACGATTTTTTGAAAATTTCACTCGAAAATATAGGGGGGTTCTGAACATTCGATTGCGTATGAAAACAATAGGCTTCCAGTGTTTACGAATTGTGATTTTTTTACTAAATTTTATCTGAATCCGTCTATTCGTTCGTCAGTTATCGTCTCCAAAGACTAACTGACACACATACACAGACACACATATTTTCACACACACACACACAGACATCACTTCAAAAATGTTTGATTCGTGATCAGGGATGCTTGAATCATGCTCTCCCGTCGAAAACTCGAATTCGAATTTTCAACCCCGTCACAATACTTTCCTTATACATTATTGTATATAAGGAAAGTAAAAAAATAAATTATTCTAATAGTAGATATATTCTTTCCAAGATATTGAATTTTCGTCAATGACTCGTCATTTTCATTGATTTAGCGTCATTTTTATCCATTTGGCAAGTTTTTCGTTAATTTAGCAACATATAAAAAATCGCCAAGTTGGCGACATTCCACCAAATTCGTCGCCAAAATCTCGCGTTATGGACGGAGAAATAAGTTATTCTTATAGCAAATAAATGACTATTGGCGTTCAAATACAAAAGTATTACTCAAAGTATTTTTTTTCATGAATGGAAAGAGCTAGATCCACGAGAATGATGTTACCCAATTTATCGCATGGTATTACATATGAAAAGTGAACATGTTTCTCAATAGGAATTTTTTTTTTATTTTATATGACTTTTTGATATTTTTTTTTTAATGTGCGATATCTCGAGAACGATTCATGTTAGAGTTCTAAAATTTATGTCAATCGTTTTCTAATGAAAAATTACATAAGAAATGTCTATTTGCGTAACTTTATTGGCGGTTTTGATTTTTTGATGGTTTTTTCAAAATTTCACTCGAAAATTTATTTTTATTTTTTATTTTATTTTTTTATTTTATTTAATTTACGTGGCAACTACAGATGAAATCCAGTGACAGTAGCCACACAAGAAATTAAAAAGTACAGAACATGGGATACAAGAATACTAATTAGTAAACATGTCAAATGCATTGAAACAGGCTTTTTTAAAACAAGCAGGAGTCAAGTTAAATATATCAATATCAGCACAATAGGTATTATATAGATCAACAAATTTATAGATAGAATAGCATTTAATGTAGTTGTGTTTAACAGTAGTATTGTGAAAAAGAGTTTTTTTCCTGGTATTATTGACAGGTATGTGGAATTTCAGACAAGAAAGTAAAGTAGGGCAATCAATAGTATTATTTAAAACCTTATAATAAAGCAAGAGGCAGGACCAGATTCTTTTTTTAAGAGACATTAAACTATATTTCTGTCTGAGTTCCCTTGTATGCATATCATAAGGATAATAGCCAGTCAATCTGTAATCAATAGTACTTAATAGTTTATTTTGCACGATTTCTATCCGTTGAGAATGTAGATTGTAAACAGAGTCCCAAATCATTGTACAATATTCCAAGATTGGTTTAACAAGGGTATTATAAATACAAATAATCGTATCAGAACTGGCAAAAACACGAGATCGTCTTAAGGTGAAACCAAGTCTTTGGTAGGCTCTTTTAATAATATTATCGATATGTCTCTGAAAAGTATTATCGAAAGTGACACCCAAATCAATAATATGAGTACATCTAGATAGAGATGAATTATTTAAAATATAATTGTAATTAAGAATATTATGGATCCTAGCAATGCTCATAACATAGCATTTAGAAATATTTAAATGAAGTTTATTTAGTACAGACCAGTTATACAGTTCATTTAGATCTCTCTGCATTAGTTCACAATCAGTTAATGAGTTGATTTTCATATAAAGCTTCAAATCGTCTGCAAACATAAGACATTTAGCTGTTTTAAAAATCCGGGGAATTTCATTAATAAAAATTAAAAAAAGGAGTGGGTCCAGATTAGAACCCTGAGGAACACCAGAGGAATTACTGTATAGTCTAGAATTTACACCACAATACTTTACAGAATACAGTCTATCTGAAATATAAGAGTATAACCAAGTCGACAAATCAACACTAAAACCGCTAGTAATCAGTTTACGGGTTAATAACCCCCAGATCGATGTGATCAAAAGCTTTACTAAAGTCAGTATAAATAACATCAAGTTGTCTCTTGGATTTAATAGCATCAACAAGGTCACTGGTAAGGCAAGCTAAATTAGTCACAGTTGATCGTCTTGGCATACACCCATGTTGGTACGGAGAAATCCATTGTTTAATTTGGGAAAAGATCCTTTAATAACACATTCAAAAACTTTTGAAAAAGGGGAAAGAATGGTAATAGGCCTGTAGTTCGAAATATCATGCTTGTTGTTCTTTTTATGTACAGGAATAACTTGACCATATTTCCAGATATTGGGAAAAGCCATAGTTTTAATCGAAAGAATTAACAAAATAAGTAAAGGGTAAGTTAGAGAGTCAGCACAACCTTTGATAATGAAAGAAGGAACATCATCACAGCTTAAAGACTGGCTGGATTTGAACTTCTTTAAGACTTTGGCAACATCATTTTCAGTAATATAATTAACCTTAATTAAGTCAATGTTATTGAGTTCACAATACTTGGTTAGCAGTTCAAAATCAACAGGTTGGCTACTTTGGATATAAACAGATTCAAAGAAATCAGCAAAGCAGTTTGCAATATCATTAACAGTAGAATAATCTGTATTATTATAACTCATTGTTGAACTCCCATGACTACCAGGCGAATCACCTTTACAAAAATTCCAGAAAGCCTTAGGGTTCTTATTGAGTTCCTGTTCCATGGTAGCAACATGATTGGTAAAATCAGTTTTGATTCCATCTTTCACAGATTTGCGTAGTCTATGAAATTCCTGTAGATCACTTATATCACCACCTCTAATAGATTTTTACGATATTTTTTTTTAATTTAATATTATGGATAGTGCTAGAAGAATACCACGATTTATATCTCCGCTTAGTAGGAATATATTTTGGTATACATAAGTCAAATATCCCATAGACACACTCATAAAAACTCGATATAGCATCATTAACATTTGTATATGTATTTGTAACATTTGTATATGTGTTCCAGTCTGTATTATAAAAGTAGTCATATAGCATAGGATAGTTGGCCTTTCTAAAGTTATATTTCATATTATTATTAATTCGATGATTTCTGCTCACCTTCTTAATCAATATAGTTCCCTCCAGAGCAGGATGGTATGGATCCTCTTTAACGAAAGTGAAGGTAGAATGTTCAATAATGATCTGTTTATAGTTAGTTAAGACAAGATCAAGAATTTTGCCATATTTATTACAAACAGTGTTTAATTGATCAAGATTTAGGAACTGCATAAAGTTAGAAATAGCATACTCAACTTGAGTGTGGCCAGATAGGGTACCGGTATTGGAATGGTTGAAATTTACAGATGAAAGATTAAAGTCTCCGAATATAAATATGTGATCCGGCGAAGTACAGAATTTTTTTTCAGCGCTTTTAAAGAAACTTTCATATTTATCAACAGTAGTATTAGGTACAAAGTATATGATACAAATATAGAATTTGGAGGTATGAGAAGCGCAGACACGAATCCATAAGCACTCATTATCAAATGACACATCAGTTAGTTCAATAGAATCAAAGGTTTTTTTTTACGGCAATAAGTACACCTCCGCTCCGATATAGCCCAGTAGTAACCGGATCTCTATCACACCTAAAAACATTCTAGTCCTTATCGAAGGTTTCACAACTACCAATATCACCATTCAACCATGTTTCAGTTAGGCATATGATATCAAAGTCATGTGTTAAGGTATTGACATAAAACTCGTTTGTTTTCGTTCTCAATCCACGTACATTTTGATAATAAAATTTGAACTCCTTTTTTATATCCCTCGTTACAATGGCATGCTTGTCAGCCACAGGAACTGAAGTGTAGTTATATTCATTTGAGTAATTTGCTGTTGGATTATCTGATAGTCATTTACTTTCTGTTGAGCTATCACCAGTAACCTGGTCACATGCATCATTAGGATTATATTCAATAGGCTTATAGTTTACTGTTTCCCCAACAGTTTGTCCTGGACGACCTAAGAATTCAGATACTTTGAGACGAACTGGCCATATACTGGGATCCGAGAGTTCTTGGTAACGTTCCTCATTAGTTGACAGTACAAAGGAAGCATAATGGTCTATATTTCTAGTCTTTAATTTGACACAATCAAATCCAAAGTTTAAAAAGTTCAGACTCTCCGTGACATCCGTGGGCAGCGTTTCTGGATGGTAGAAGTTTACAAGTACTCGTCTCATCCTGGGGTTTTTTTATAACCCTGATAGCAGCACCCTCACGTAGACCCTCAACAGGAGCCGGTCGCCTTTTCAGCATGGTATTACCATTTCCAACTAGATTGTTTCCCATAGGTGGCACATTTTGTTGACGGAAATACTCATTTTGTATTCTGGTACCCTCAACATCCCTTTTATAATTATGTGATGCCAGATTATGATTACTAGTATTTCTCTTTACAACAGACGAATGGTTCATCGGATTATGAGTTTTATCAGTTTCATACTTAAGATCACTGGAGATTCGTGGGAATTCTGACTCAGAAGGATGAACAAGCTCCTCGACATTCACAGCACCACAAGTCATAGTTTCCTTAACACTTGAATCACCAGTAGTCACATTACTTCCTAATCTGTTTATCTTTCCGTTCCTGGATTCCTCAAACTGCGTCTCAATTACATCAAGTCTACTGAGTACACTCGATTGAAATAGCTCAAGTCTCTCCATGACTGTACTCACCACACTGTCAGCACTGTCAACACTGTCAACTGTGTGTGTGGTAATCTTCAACTCATGTGACACATTCGACTCAGGTATTCTGCCAGCGTCATTGAGGTTGCCGAAATATCTGAAATGTATTTCATTTCCAACCTCCACGCCGAATTTATACAATTTTTTTTACTTTCGTAGCAACAAAGTACAAAATAGGCAAGTCGATATATGTAAGTTATATTATATGCAAGTCAGAAAAAATTTAAAGAATGAAATAATATAAGTCAAAGCACACACTATTTAAGTCCGATAAAAGTTGTTTCTAAAGTCTGCACAGCCTTGTCCGGTTAATACAAAATTGCGTTTCAAAATATATAACCATCTGGTCTTCGGAATTCTGCCAGTTGATTTCCTTCGTATCTTTATCCAATGATTTTTATTTAGCGAAGAAGTTAATTGTTTTAAGCATTCTTGCAGCCTGTTAGTTCAGCCAACTGCTGTCAGATAGGATTTTTTTTGTAAGTATTTGAGTTCTATCTAGTTAGAACGAAAAATGGTGCCTCTGTTCAAGTATCAAAATGTGGCGATTGCATAAAGTTTGAAGATTCTGACTGTGTTCAACAACGAGGAAAATTAGTGTTTTAAGATTTAATCCTAACAGCATTTTTTTTCACAGTGACGTAAGATTTACATCACACTGTGACTTTGGGACGTCACAGGACGTCGCAGTACATCTCGGCAATGTCATATTGAGGTCACAGCGAAGTCATTTCGGTCATTTTCATGATCGTTTGTAACGTCGCATATTAACTTGTTTGTGACGTCACATTGTAATTGCCATTGTAATGTCGTCACATTGTTACTTGCTAATTTAATTGTGGAAACGTCACAGAATATAGTCACAATGAAGTTACAAAGTTACTAATACGTAACGTCGCATAGAAGTCACAAATATGATGTCACATTGTGACTCAGGTGCCACGTGACTTCAAAGTCACGATCTTTACTGTGAGGGAAGTTATGTTACAGGTTAAGAATTAACAAAATATAGGTCAGGATACATCCCATTGCTGCTAGGTAGAAGTTCTTTGTGAAGTCTACGAACTCCCATCCGGTTAGAACGATAGAGGATGTATTGTTAATGTTCCAAAATGTGACCATTGCATCAAGTCTAGGGATCCTGCCTGTTCTCAGCGACGTTGCGAAAACTTCCGCGTTGATTTGTTTCGCACTTCTATTCAATTTGTTAACTTTTGCAGCAACCAATGAAATTAATGTTATTACTATAAAATAGTAAGTAATTAGAAATGCAAATATATTGTTACCTGCATTTGAAATTTTAAAGATGTAAAGAATTCCCATAAACATTTTTAAAACATTTTGTATGAAAACTAAAAAGATAGGGCAAGACATTGCAGACTCGAACTTCTGAAAAGCAAAAACAATGGCGTTATAACGATGCATGCAGTTCTCATATAAGTTAGATTCTTTTATTGAAAACATCTCAGCTCTATTCTTCTGGATATGCTTGGAAAGTATTTCATCCATTTGACGACAAAGAATTATATATAGAATAGCAAAACAGCTCGGCATTAAATGAATATATCCTTGTTGTAAAACTGCAAATATCCACAATACACAAGTTAGTGCATTTCCCTTCAAACCAAATTGTCCTACAAATGTGAATAAAGACGCATTTTGATATGCCTCTTGTGTATATGGATATGAAAATATAACAAGGGAGAGAACATAATTCAATATCATTCCAGCAATGTTGATCTTATTAAATGTAGAATTGTTCTTTATGCGTAGCGACTTTCTCAGTTTAAATATTTCTTTAATTGCTCCAGATATTTTCTGTTTCATGTAGAATATGGCGTACCAAACTATGACAGAATTAATAACCAAACAAAGTGCTGATAAATTTTTTCTAGACTTGTAATTTTCTGAAATACCTGAGTAACTCAAACGATGTATTGAAATCAAAATGAGATATGTCCAGAATGCCATTGAAAATTTATGGCATATCCATAGAAGAACGGTTTTTCCACGGCTTGTCTTTCCTCTGCATACGTCAATTCCAAATAAATAAAATATCCAGTTCAAGACAGCCAAAATATTTGATGAGTAATCTTTTTCATCAATTTTTTTCATATTGTTTATCATAATAATTAATCTAAATACACTCAGATAACAATGTTTCGTTTTCTCTCTTATACACCACCAGAGATAACTACTACCACAGTTACAGCTATTGACAACTGTACAAAGATGAAATGATGCAATCTCTATAAATATCCAGCGCTTTAAAAACCATAAAGAAATAAGACAATCCGATAATTGATTCCTGAGATTGAACGTCATTTTATGACATTCAATGCATCAAATGTGCATTGCAAACTGGCTTAATTGCTTGAAATAAGTCTAAAATATTACTATTTTATCTAGAAAGAAGTCATTTGTGCACGATACAAATATATTTGATGCATTTCTAACACGAAAATACATATTTTTCAAAGCGCCTACGTTATCCGCAGACAGTCAGCTCTTTTAAGGATATAAGGCAATCAGATAATAGATTTCTGCGATTGAATTTCATTTTATATCATTCTTCAGAAATACCCTTCGGAATATATATTTCAGATATATGCATAGTAAATATTAAGCTATTTAAAAATTATGTTCAATGTGTTTATATTGATTCAGATTTTATAAGTCGCTTTTAAACTATCGACGAAAATTCATGATCAATACACTGAGTTATGATTTCTATGCAACCAGTACATAAATCCATTTCATTGTGGAAGAAATTAGAACTTTTGCATGAAGAGTGCAAAATAATGTATCTCAGAAAAACACCATTTCAAATTCAAAAATCTGATGTGGACAGCACTTGACTTTCCTTATATAATGCAATGAATTTACTACTTTAAAAAAATAGGTTATTCTTATAGTAAATACTTATATTCTTTCCAAGATACTGAATTTTCGTCAATTAGTAGTCATTTTCATTGATTTAACGTCATTTTTATCCATTTGGCGAGATTTTCTTTAATTTGGCAGCATTTAAGAAAATCGCCAAGTTGGCGATATTCCGCCAAAATCTCGCCAAGCGTTATGGATGGAAAAGTTATTCTTATAGCAGATAAATGACTATTGGCGTTCAAATACAAAAGTATTACTCAACGTATCTTTTCTCATGAATGGAACGAGCTAGATCCACGAGAATGATGTCATCAAATTTATCGCATGATATTACATATGAAAAATGAACATGATTCTCAACAGTTAATTTTTTTTTTATTTATGGGAATTTTTTGATAAATTTATTCGAAAAATGTGCTATATCTCAAGAACGGTTCCTGCTAGAGTTCTAAAGTTTATGTCATTCGTTTCCTATGAAAAAATTATATAAGAAATGACTATTTGTGTAACTTTATTAAAGGACTTGATTTTTTAATGATTTTTTCAAAACTTCACTCAAAAATTTAGGGGGATTTTGAACATTTGATTGTGTTTAAAAACAACAGACTTCCAATATTCACGGATTGCAATTTTGTATCAAATTTCATTCGAATCGCTCCATTCGTTCGTGAGATATCGTCTCCATAGACTCACTGACACACACACACACACACAGAGAGAGAGAGAGAGAGAGATCGCCTCAAAAATATTCGATTCATGATCAAGGATGCGTGAAACGGGCTCTCTCGTCGAAAACTCGTATTCGAATACTACCAGCACTGCACATAAAACGAAAGCCTCTTTTCAAAATCTATAAAACCTCAAAATGGTTATCTCCAAGTTCCTGCACTATAGGATAAGTACTTTCATGTCAAGGGTACCCTGCTGAAAGATCCCAACCCTCCTTCAAATCCCGTGTAGCTCTTTTTAGTCACAGTCGTTTTTTTTAATTATATGAATTGGATTTGCAGATAAAATAAATTAAAGCTGTAAATCCAAAAGCTGGAACAAATACTTCGTGATTTGCCATATGTTTTCTTGCTCAATGAAGCTCAATTTAACGAAAACGAATAAAAAAATCTGATGTGGGCAGCACATGACTTTCCTTATATAATGCAATGAATTTACAACTTTTACAGTTAAAAACAATGTTATCCTTATAGTAGATACTTGTATTCTTTCCAAGATATTGAATTTTCTTCAATTAGTCGTTATTTTCATTGATTTAGCGTCATTTTTATCCATTGGGCGAGATTTTCGTTAATTTGGCAACATTTAAAAATGTCACCAAGTTGGCGACATTCCGCTAAATTCTTCGCCAAAATCTCGCCAAGCGTTATGGACGGAGAAATAATACCTTTTCTCGTGAATGGAACGAGTTTGATCCACGAGAATGATATTACCAAATTTATCAAATGATATTACATATGAAAAGTGAACATGTTTCTTAACAGTTAATATTTTTTCTTAATTTATGGGATTTTTTGATGAATTTATTTGAAAAATGTGCAATATCTCGAGAACGGTTCATGCTAGCTATCTAAAGTTTATGTCAATCGTTTTCTAAGGAAAAAGTACATAAGAAATGCCTATTTGCGTAACTTTAATAAAGGTTTTGATTTTTTGATGATTTTTTCAAAATTTCACTCGAAAATTTAGGGAGTTCTGAACATTCGATTGTGTTTTAAAGCAATAGGCTTCCAGTATTCACGGATTGTGATTTTTGTACTAAATTTCATTCGAATCGCTCCATTCGTTCGTGAGATATCGTCTCCACAGACTCACTGACACACACACACACACACACACACACACACACACACTCAGACATCACCTCAAAAATGTTTGATTCGTGATCAAAGATGCTTGAAACGTGCTCTCCCTTCGAAAACTCGAATTCGAATTTTCGACCCCATCACAATACTTTCCTTATACATTTTGTATATAAGGAAAGTAAAACAAAATGAAAAGAAAATAAATACAGAAAAAGTTAATTTGATTCCGTTTTCTTAATAAAGAAAAGATTCTTCATAATAAGGTGAAATAAAGTTCTAAAGAGTTTTGTCTCTTCAAAAACCTGTCATTTCATCACACTCCCGGAAATCAAATATCTGACTCCCTTAATTAAATCCTGTTTTGTGATCGTCACTATGAGTGCAAAGATTTAGCTTTCTATATCACTAGGAAGAGGGAACTTGTTAAAAAATATCTGGGAAGGCTTTTCGAAAAAAAAAATCTGATGTGAGCAGCACATGACTTCCCTTGTATAATGCAATGAATTTACTACTTTTAACGTAAAAAAATTCGGTTATTTTTATAGTAGATACTTATATTCTTTCCAAGATACTGAATTTTCGTCAATGAGTCGTCATTTTCATTGATTTAGCGTCATTTGTATCCATTTGGCGAGATTTTAGTTAATTTTGTAGCATTTTAAAAAGTTGCCAAGTTGGCGACATTCCGCCAAATTCGTCGCAAAAAACTCGCCAAGCGTTGTGGACGGAGAAATAAGTTATTCTTATATCAGATGAATGATCATTGGCGTTCAAATACAAAAGTATTACTCAAAGTATCTTTTCTCAGGAATGGAACGAGCTAGATCCACGAGAATGATGTCACCCAATTTATCGCATGATATTACATATGAAAAGTGAACATGTTTCTCAACAGTTTATATATTTTTTTCTATTTATGGGATTTTTTGATAAATTTTCTTGAAAGATGAACAATATCTCGAGAACGGCTCATGCTAGCGTTCCAAAATTTATGTCAATCGTTTTCTAATGAAAAATTACATAAGAAATATCTATTTGCATAACTTTATTAGAGGTTTTGATTTTTTGACGATTTTTTCAAAATATCACTCGAAAATTTAGGGGGTTCTGAACATCCGATTGCGTATAAAAACAATAGGCTTTCAGTGTTTACGGATTGTGATTTTTGTACCAAATTTCGTTCAAATCGGTCCATTCGTTCGTCAGTTATCGTTTCCACA
This sequence comes from Amaurobius ferox, assembly GCA_951213105.1. NCBI lineage: Eukaryota > Metazoa > Arthropoda > Arachnida > Araneae > Amaurobiidae > Amaurobius > Amaurobius ferox. The sequence continues at coordinate 5,121,773 of OX578152.1, read as the reverse complement.
GACACACTGACACACACACACACACACACACGCACACACACACACACAGACATCACTTCAAAAATGTTTGATTCGTGATCAGGGATGCTTGAAACGTGCTTTCCCGTCGAAATCTCGAATTCGAATTTTCGGCCCCATCACAATACTTTCCTTACACATTATTGTATATAAGGAAAGTAATAGATTATTTTTTATAGTAGATATTTATATTCTTTCCAAGATATTGAATTTTCGTTAATGAGTCGTCAGTTTCATTGATTTAGCGTCATTTTTATCCAATTGGCAAGTTTTTCGTGAACTTAGCAATATTTAAAAAGTCGCCAAGCTGGCGAAATTCCGCCAAAATCTCGGCAAGCGTTATGGACGGAGAAATAAGTTACTATTACAGCATGAAATGACTATTGTCGTTCAAATACAAAAATATTATTCAAAGTATATTTTTTCATGAATGGAACCAGCTAGATCCACGAGAATGATGTCACCCCATTTATTGCATGGTATTACATATAAAAAGTGAACATGTTTCTCAATAGAAACTATTTTTTTTTATTTTATATGACTTTTGCTAATTTTTTTTTTTTTTTGCAATATGTGCAATATCTCGAGAACGGTTCATGTTAACGCTCTAAAATTGATGTCCATCGTTTTTTAAAGAAAAATTACATAAGAAATGTCTATTTGCGTAACTTTATTAGCGGTTTTGACTTTTTGACGATTTTTTCAAAATTTCACTCGAAAATTTTGGGGGGTTTTGAACATTCGATTACGTTTAAAAACAATAGACTTCCAGTGTTTACGGATTGTGATTTTTGTACCAAATTTCGTTCGAATCGGTCCATTCGTTCGTCAGTTATCGTCTCCACAGCCTCACTGACACACACACACACAGACATTCTTTCACACACTCACACAAACACAGACATCACTTCAAAAATGTTTAATTCGTGATCAGGGATGCTTGAAACGTGCTCTCCCGTCGAAAACTCGAATTCGAATTTTCGACCCCGTCGCAATACTTTCCTTCTATATTATGTATATAAGGAAAGTAATATATAATATTAAAGGGACTTAAAAGTTATTATCTGAATACAAAGTACTTTTTATACATAAAAGAGATATTTTAACGACTTCCGTTCACTTAAAATGATTTGAATAATCACAGGTCCGATGTATTTTATAAGCTAGTACGGTAGACTGGATGTTAAATATATTTTACTTTTCAGTAATCTCTTCAAGAACATCTGGGGAATGGGTAGTTGCATGTTTCTTTCCTTATATACATAATGTATAAGGAAAGTATTGATTCGAAGGAAATTCGAATTCGAGTTTTCGGCGGGAGAGCACATTTTAAGCATTCCTGATCACGAATCAATTACATTTGAGGTGATGTCTGCGTGTGTGTGAAAGTAGGTGTGTGTGTGTGTGAAATTATGTGTGTGTGTGTGTGTGTGAAAGTATGTGTGTGTGTGTGTGTTTGTGTGTGTGTGTGTGTGTGTGTGTGTGAGTCTGTTGAGACGATAACTGACGAACGAATGGACCGATTCGAACGAAATTTGGTACAAAAATCACAATCCGTAAACATTGGAAGCTTATTGTTTTTATACGTAATCGAATGTTCAGAACCCCCCTAAATTTTCGAGTGAAATTCTGAAAAAATCGTCAAAAATCAGAACCACTAATAAAGTTACGCAAATAGACATTTCTTATGTAATTTTTCATTAGAAAACGATTGGCATAAATTTTAGGACTCTAACATGAACCGTTCTCGAGACATTGCACATTCTTCAAAAAAATTATCAAAAAGTTATAAAAAATAAAAAAAAAATATTTCCTATTGAGAAACATGTTCACTTTTCATATGTAATACCATGCGATAAATTGGGTGACATCATTCTCGTGGATCTAGCTCGTTCCATTCACGGAAAAAGATACTTTGAGTAATACTTTTGTATTCGAAAACCAACAGTCATTTATCTGCTGTAAGAATAACTTATTTCTTCGTCCATAACGTTTGGCGAGATTTTGGCGACGAATTTGGTGGAATGTCGCCAACATGCCGACTTTTTAAATGTTGCTGAATTAACGAAAAACTCACCAAACGGATAAAAATGACGCTAAATCAATGACGACTCATTGATGATGACGACATGGAAAATGACGACTCACTGGCGAAAATTCAATATCTTGAAATGAATATAAATAACTACTATAAAAATGATCTTTTTTTTTACTGTAAAAGTAGTAAATTCATTACATTATATAAGGAAAGTTATGTGTTGCCCACATCAGATTTGTTAAGAATGCATTCGTAATAATGTTATCTATAAGCATGACATGGTGCAAAATAAGTGAATACTATTTAGCAGCAAATTGCTAATCAGAATTTCATTAGTTTAGCAGTTTTGACATTTTGACTAGCAGTTCACAAATATTATTTCACAATTTCTTAAAAAATGTACTTATATAAGTTCATTGAGATGTCAGGTTTGAAAAAAAAACAACGCAAGACTTTTTTACTTTAATTATATATATATATAACTAGTCGCCTTCGGCGACCAGCCTGTTCGCTACCCTTGAAAATTCTGACAGGGGCAAACTCGCTGGCGCGACCTACCAGAAAAGTGTAAGGGAACTATTTGGACGACCAGGAAGTGCCACCCAATTTTGACCGGAACCCAGTGGGGGAGGCATCCACAGGGACCGTACCCTCCTTCCCCTACCACTAACCTCTCGGAAGGACTTACGAATCCACTTGTTTAACGTGATCGTGCTCCGCCTGAACACGGCGGCAGTTTTGGCAGTGGCGGGAATTGAACCCGGGCCTACCGAGTGCAATTCCCACGCGCTAACCACTGGACTACCGCGCCTTCCGCGACAATCTCCATAACTTTCCTTTATTCATCCAATTTAGACCGGAACCCAGAGGGAGAGGCATCCACAGGGACCGTACTCTCCTTCCCCAACTACCAACCTCTCGGAAGGACTTACGGACCCACATGTTTAACGTGATCATACTCCGCGTGAACACGGCGGCAGTTTTGACAGTGGCGGGAATCGAACCCTGGCCTGCCGAGTGCAATTCCCGCGCGTTAAATTTTATAATTACCATCTGCTAAGCTCCTAATTCCATCATCCTCATTCCATCGTTCCATCATTTAAAATATCCATAAAATTAATATATCCATCGTTCCATCATTTAAAATATCCATAAACTCAAAATATCCATTTAAGATATCCATAAATTAAAATATGCATAAATTAAAATATCCATAAATTAAAATATCCATATCGTTCCATCATTTAAAATATAAATTTTATAATTTCACCTGATGTATACAATACATCACCACAATTCAATCCATTATAATTCAATCATTTAAATTTTATAATAACCATATGCTAAGCTCTTAATTCCATCATTTAAAATAACACGATCCGATTCAGCGTGACGTCCCCGGCTGCGGGAAGTGGGGGGTCGATCTCTTCTTTCGCAGAAATTTAAAATCGTTAATTCATTAAAATCGCGATCCTGCGGCTATTTAAAATTATTTCTTGACCAGATTGGGCTTGTAAGAAAACCTGATGTTTGATCTTTCTAAAAATGTAAATTATTAGTCGAAAATCGCGCTACTTTTTCGGATGCGAGGATTTAAAAACGAAAGTTCGTTTTTTGAGCCGAAATCATTTAAAATATAACGTTATTTTCTTACCCAATGCATGCCAAAAACCGTTACCATAGAAACGCCTGTGGGGAAAATTCGGAACTCCCCGAAAATTTAACGAGAAAGTGAAATTCATTAGTTCATTAAAATCGCGATCCTGCGGCTATTTATAATTATTTCTTGACCAGATTGAGCTTGTAAGAAAGCCTGATGTTTGAGCTTTCTAAAAATGTGAATTATTAGTCGAAAATCTCGCTACTTTTTTGGATGCCCGGATTTAAAAACGAAAGTTCGTTTTTTTTTAGCCGAAAGTGACTTTTGTTTTAAAATCTTTAAAAAATAATAACATTTGCTCCTGAGATTTGAAATTGATATATTTTTACTCGCAATAGTCAGCTCTTTCCGGTCGTTTGATTTGTTTTTTTTTTTTCACGACGACTGGATGGTGGAGAAAAAACGGCAAAAAACGGTGGAAATCGCATAAAACATTAAATAACAAAAAAAATAATAAAAATTTTAAAAATCGGTTTTGACGTGTCCCCTCGTCCCCCCCCCCCGGTCTCCGACTGCCAAATTTCGTAACTCTCCGAAGCGCGGTCGCTGAACCTATAGTCTATAAGACAGACAGACATTGCTTTTTAATATATAGATAGAATAGATGTAAAAGGAAAGTATTGTGACGGGGTCGAAAATTCGAATTCGAGTTTTCAACGGGAGAACACGTTTCAAGCAATCCTGATCACGAATCGAACATTTTTGAGGTGATGTCTGTGTGTGTGTGTGTGTGTGTGTGTGTGTGAAAGTATGTGTGTGTCAATGAGTCTGTGGAGAAGGTATCTCACGAACGAAAGGAGCGATTCGAATGAAATTTATTACACAAATTACAATCCATGAATACTGGAAGCCTATTGTCTTAAAACACAATCGAATGTTCAGAACTCCCCTAAATTTTCGAGTGAAATTTTGAAAAAATCATCAAAAAATCAAAACCTTTAATAAAGTTACGCAAATAGACATTTCTTATGTAGTTTTTTCTTAGAAAACGATTGACATAAACTTTAGAACGCTAGCGCGAACCGTTCTCGAGATATTGCACATTTTTCATATAAATTTATCAAAAAAATCCCATAAATTAAATAATATTAACTAGTGAGAAACATGTTTACTTTTCATATGTAATATCATGCGATAAATTTTGTGACATGATTCTCGTGGATCTAACTCGTTCCATTCACGAGAAAAGATGCTTTGAGTAATACTTTTGTATTTGAACGCCAATATTCATTTATATGCTGTAAAAATAACTTATTTCTGTTTCCATAACGCTTGGCGAGATTTTAGCGACGAATTTAGCGGAATGTCGCCAACTTAGCGATATTTTTAAATGTTGTCAAATTAACGAAAATCTCGCCAAATGAATAAAAATGACGCTAAATCAATGAAAATGACGAGTAATTGAAGAAAATTCAATATCTTGGAAAGAATATAAGTATCTACTATAAGAATAACATTTTTTTAACTGTAAAAGTAGTAAAATCATTGCATTATATAAGGAAAGTCATGTGTTGTCCACATCAGATTTTTTCATTGATGGGGAATAAGATTACCATCAGAGAAATTACTTTCTTATTCAGAATCTGACAAAGAAACATATTTTGTTCACTTTCTGTGTTTTTAACCTGTTTGGAAAAAAAGAGAAACACGTTCATTTATGAAAAGCGTTCTCTTTTCACTCGTAGATCATTTGTGATGATTTTTAAATTTACATCGCAAAATGTGATACAAATTAATTTTTACATCACAAAACACAAATTTTCCATGGTAATTTGCAATGCGATACCGCTTATTTTGCACCCTGGAGTATGAATATAATTTTAATGTGAAGCTGTGACAGATATCATGAGCATACAAAGAAAAACACATTTATTACAAAATTCCAATTAATGAATTATCCATTGTAATAAGTCCAACATTTTGTGTTCTGTCTACAGACGATGAACACAAAGTGCTAGTTATTTATACTTGTTTTACAATAAATAACTGACAACTAGTGATGCTGTGATTTTAAAAAATGAGGTCCTAACTGTGTTAAAATTCGCAGTATAAAAGAAACAAATTGCTAAAATGTAGTTTAAAACAAGTATTTTAAAGGAAAGAAAAAAATATGCATTTCAAGCAATATAATAAGATTATTTAGAAACATTCAAACTCTAAAATCCATTTATCTCAAAACTAGCTTTTTGGATTTAGTGTTTTGTATGCACACAATATATTCTTTATACCAAGTAAAGTGAATCTGAAACTTGAATGAAAAGGATTTGACCCAAGTACCCTAGCAATTTCTTCTTTTTATGGAAATTGTACAATACAATATTTTAGAATTGAGAGAGTTTTTTGTTGAATGTCTATAAGTATGCAGTTGAAAACATTCGTATTCTAGGAATGCTTTTCCATAGGAATTCTATAGTTATTACTTTCCTTATATACATAGTATAATGTATAAGGAAAGCATTGTAACGGGGTCGAAAATTCGAATTCGAGTTTTCGACGGGAGAGCACGTTTCAAGCATCCCTGATCATGAATCGAACATTTTTGAGGTGATGTCTGTGAGTGTGTGTGTGTATGTGTGTGTGTGTAGAAAGCCCAGACCACACGACCAACCCGAAGGCTTATGGTTGCTGCTTGAGTGGCCGGATGTGTGTGTGTGTGGAAACCCCAGGCTGTCCGACTCATCCAGAGGACTTGAGTAACTATTTGGACGACCGGGGATGTGTGTGTGTGTTGAAGACCCAGACCGACCGGCTCGTCAGCAAGGACATGAGCAAATGTGTGTGTGTGTGTGAAAGTTTGCGTGTGTGTCAGTGAATCTGTGGAGACGATATCTCACGAACGAATGAAGCAATTCAAGTGTGTTTCTAAACACAATCGAATGTTCAGAACCCCCCTAAATTTTTGAGTGAAATGTTGAAAAAATCATCAAAAAATCAAAATCTTTAATAAAGTTAAGCAAATAGACATTTCTTATGTAATTTTTCCTTAGAAAACGAGTGACATAAACTTTAGAACGGTAAGTAGTAGAGATAGGGGCGTTCACCGGTAGAGGCGAGCAATGCGGAGCGCGGAGCAAAATGGCCGCCATCTTGAATTCCGTAATCCTGGACGGGGGTGTAAAAGGGGGGAAAATGAAAAAGGTGGGGGTAAAAATTTTTGGGAAACTTTTTTTGGGTGGCAACGATTTCGTAGTCTTGTACGAGGGGTTAAGGGGGAAATAAATTTTTTGGAGTGAGATTTTTTACAAGTACGGGAGAAACTTTTTTGAGGGTGTCAACACCTCCGCCTCTGCGACAGAGGCGGAGCAGTACCATCAGCGCCCCCTAGCGTCGAAAAGCGGAACAATCGGAAGTTAAACTTCAGATTATTTTCTAATTATAGGAGAAACTTTTTTCGGGGTGGCAACACCTCCGCCTCTGCGACAGAGGCGGAGCAGTACCATCAGCGCCCCCTAGCGGCGAAAAGCGGAACTATCGGGGGTTAAACTTCAGATTATTTTCTAAGTATAGGAGAAACTTTTTCGGGGTGGCAACACCTCTGCCTCTACGACAGAGGCGGAGCAGTACCATCAGCGCCCCCTAGCGGCTAAAAGCGGAACTATCGGGGTTAAACTTCAGATTATTTTCTAAGTATAGGAGAAACTTTTTTCGGGGTGGCAACACATCTGCCTCTCAATTGAGGAGCAGTGCCATCAGCGCCCCATAGCGGTGGAAAGTGGAACTACCCAATACTTGGGAGATATTTCTAATTTTAAATATTGGAGAGATATTTGGGATTTTTTCTAAGTACGGAAGAAACTTTTTTCGGGGTGGCAACACCTCTGCTTCTACGACAGAGGCGGAGCAGTACCATCAGCGCCCCCTAGCGGTGAAAAGTGGAATTAACTGTACCAATCATAATTACTGTATATATATATATATATATATATATATATATATATATATATATATTTATAATTCACTTTGTTTTTATTATTTGTCCTTCCACTAGCCAGTAGACAGTTCCAATGGTGTCCATAGGTAAATTATCACCATTGTCAGAAACTGGCTATTCTATCGGTTTTAATTCGAATTGTATGGCTGTCCTGGCGAGAATGAAATTTCGAACTAACCGCCGTTTTTTATGTAGTTTCAGTTGATTGTTCTCCATATCTTGATCTTCAATTTTGAGATAGTACTTATTATTGCCTTTTCTCATTTTTTCCGTGTTTGCTTTTTTATTTTATATATATTTATATATATATATATATATATATATATATATATATATATATATATATATATATATATATATATATATATATATATATATATATATATATATATATATATATATATATATATATATATACCATTTTAATTATGATTTTTGTATACTCATATTCCCCTCATGCCCTTTCCATTATAGTGATAAGTTACCTTCTATTTTTATCCTTAGTCTTGGTCTATAGTTACTTATTTGTAACAGATATGCTAGAGATGAGATTTTTGTACTTTCCGTAGTTTATGTATAGTTTTCGAATAAAATATTTCAATTTTTATTTATTTATATTTATATATATATATATATATATATATAGAAAGAGAGAGAGACTTTCTTACAATGTGATTCATCCCCCCCCCCATCGAATATTCAAAATATTTTTGCATAGCTGAAAATAATATCAATCGATAAATTCCGCTGATCAGCAACCTCAAATATGACTAAACTATTTTTCCTCTAACTAATTTTTCGGAGGGCCACAAAATCATAACATTTCAATCCTGGCCAGTTAGATTTTTTTTTTGATTTCCAATAATCAGACATACACATGACGAAGGCACACTCTGTGCTGCTATATTATTTCTGTCTATATTTCAAATGTAACATCCCCCCCCCCCCGCCATCCCCAATTGAATGTTAGAAATCAAAATTCTTGTCTAGCTGAAAATTAAAACAGTTGAAATGTAAAGACTTTTAGAATTTGAGTGCTTTGAAAGTGAAATAATCTCACTCAAAATTAACAATTTTTGATCATAAGACAAGTTCTATTAGTAACTGTTCATGTCTTATCATCAAAATATTATATACTAAATTTCTCGGAATAACTATACCTCATACCCAAATTTTGCTAGACGAATAAGCAAAAGGTCAGGCATACAAACAGGAAGGACGAGAGGCTGCTGAAGTCAGCTCTGCTCTTCGAGGTGTAATCAATGAGTAATCGTGATTCTAGCTCTTTGGCTCTGCTCACAGGGAGGGGTCCAGGGTCTGCAGTCACTTTCCATGGGATTGCTGATGAAATGTGTTCAGGAGTTCGTATAACGTATATTTTAATAAAATCTCTAGTAAAACAATACTTTATACTTAGATTAAGTATATTTCCATAACTCCTGAACACATTTTAAAGATTGTAAGGCAGATGTCTATTTATCTAGGAACAGTGGTATCTTATGAGGTCAGACAAGCAGGACAGACGAGAAGGGGCTAAAATCCGGTCTGATTAGGGGGAGAGCTATAGCCCTTAGGGCCCGCAATCACTTTTCATAGGACTGCAACTGAAATGTGTTCAGGAGTTCGTATAACGTGTTTTTTCAATAAAATCTCAAATACAAAATATCTCGAAACTATATCTTAGATCTTGACAGACTAATACGTATATTTCTATAACTTCTGAACACATTTCAAAGACATTTAGAGCCCATCTGTTTTATATGTTCAAGAGTTGTTATAACGTGTTTTATCATCAAAATTTCGAATGCGAAATTTCTATGAAAAACCATACCTTATACCCAAATTTTGATGGACGGATAAGTAACAGTGTACAAAAGCTGTGTACACGATGTGTAGCATAGCACAAAAACTATTGAACATGTTGAGTGTAGCAATTGTTCAGTAGCGTAGGCAGGAAGAAAATTGTGGGAGGGGGGGGGGGGGGAGGCGTTTGCCAAATCTTATGTATTACATTTTTTCAAACATATTTTTTAACTTCTAAAAATTTTATATAAAAGTAATTTGCATAAGAATTTGAAAACGAAGGATTAAGGGGGGGGGGGGGGATATCTATTTAACCGGGGTCAGAAACTTAATCTTCATTCTTGCACAGAAAATTCACCACTGAGTAAAACGTTTAGGTGATGTAGTAATGACGTCAAATTGATGGCCTGATCAATCTGAAAATAAAAAAGCCTCTGATGACTTTCAGTAGAAATAATCATATCAAGTTTCTTTCAATTTGTTCGAGAGATATCGTATCTACAGACGGGCGTCTAGACAAAGTAGTTGATATCTGGATGCACAAAACGCACAGATCCATCAATATTGAATGGTCTTTTTTTTTTTACTCCCTTTACATATATCATGTGTTGTATGGAAAATATATGAAAGGAACATCTATTTTTATATAATATGTTACTCCAAATAGATTGATTCTATTTATATATGTTGCCAACTAGGAATGGTAATCCTTGAATCAGAGTCAAAATGTTTATCCCACAATCTAGAGTATAATTTATGAAATGATTTTTTCTTAGTTCTGAAATTATATCAAAAGCGTTGTAGTGAGCGATATCATCAATGTAATAGATCCACCAAAAAAGTAGTAGATTATTTTTGAAGAAATTGCCGATATCATATATTATACAATTAAAATTAGTTTTAATTCAAATCAGATATCCTCATGCAAAATTAAAGTAAAAATATCTGATGTGAGCAGCACACGACTTTCTTTATATAATGCAATGAATTTACTCTTTTTACAGTAAAAAAAACAATGTATAAGTTCCACGGTACTGTGTTTTTAACGTTGAATTGTACATTTGGCGATTTTACGAAAGGACAACATGCAAGACTATTTCAAATTACCCAATAAACTTATATTTCACGCAACTCTATACGTATAAACAATTATCAATATGGATATCATCCTCCATAAGCGATAGAGTCCATATATATTAAAATATTTTATTAATTAATACGTCAATTAGGAGTCCATGAGCAAAATTATTTAGCTCATGGAATCTGCAATATAGCTGATATGAATGAAACATTCATTGGTTTTACATAGAGAAGCAGACGATTCTATAGAATTGCATTTTTCGATGAAGTTTAAAACATGGAGTTAGAAAGTTCCCTACATGTTTTTAAGTAAAATAAATGATTATAGTATTGTGATAATTTTAAAAATATCGCCGCTGAATGAAAGGAAATGGAAAAAAGTTACGAATGAGTTATTCACTACTTTTATATAGAAAGCCAGGCGATTTATGTTTCAATGACACCATTTGAATGAAGTTGATTTATTTTCGATGAAGTTTTTAAATATAATAAATTATTATATTGCCTCTGAATGAAAGGAGTGGAATTGCATTTTTCGATGAAGTTTAAAACATGGAGTTAGAAAGTTTCCTGCATGTTTTTAAATAAAATAAATGATTATAGTATTGTGATAATTTTAAAAATATCGCCGCTGAATGAAAGGAAATGGAAAAAAGTTACGAATAAGTTATTCACTACTTTTATATAGAAAGCCAGGCGATTTATGTTTCAATGACACCATTTGAATGAAGTTGATTTATTTTCGATGAAGTTTTTAAATATAATAAATTATTATATCGCCTCTGAATGAAAGGAGTGGAAAAAAGTTTAGTAATGAAATATTCACTGCTTTTATATAGAGAGCCAGGCGATTTATATTTCGATGACGTTATTCGAATAAAGTTCATTTATTTTGATGAAGTTTTCAAATATAATAAATTATTGTAGTATTGTAATAATTATTAAAACATCCTGTATATACAAGAGCCTTAGACGGGGGTGGCAGGCAAATCACTGACGTCAATGGGACAAACTCAAAGATAAGACGTACATCAACAACTAGCCTGATGCCCACCGTTGTAAACTTGAACATCCATGGTGATCAAGTGCCCCCCATACTCTCCTTCATAGGCGTCCACGAATATGAACTAACAAATCTAAAAATAATCGTTTATATTGACATGAGGTAACCTTCGACCAGAGCTATTACTAAAGATATCTATTAAGAAAAGTTAACAGTAGATGGCGCCACCAAAATATGAAGTATTTCACTTTTTAATAAATACATTTTATAGTTTCTCACAAATATGTATAAGAAAGAGTCCGGAAAATAAATAATATTGGAAATAATTTATTTAAATTGTTATGGATTGAAAATTCAAAAACTCGCTAAAAAAATATCATAAAATATATATATGTGCGTCCAAGTTAAAAAACTAAACTACAGTAAGAATTTCATTTGGTAAATCAAAGTTGAGTTATAAATGCAATAGATGACGCCACCACGCAATCAATAATAGCAAAGAAAATTTTAGGCTAGGAAAACCTTATCAAACTTGGAGGGAAAATAAAAATCCACCAAAACTACATATGTAATTTTTGAATCAGTGTTTAAAATTACATAACTTAGGTTCGAGAAACAACACAGGAACTTGATTGAAAATTTGATTAAAAATGAATATTCACAATCGAAGACAGACATATTTTAATATCCCGCTACGATGCGAAATATATGACTAATTGCTTTCATCGTGAGGATTTTGTACAGAAAATCTTATGTTATGTTTGTTGCACAAGACATCTGCTGGAACAAATTAATTTTCTCTTTCTTCCTTTCATGATGCATTAAATAGAGTTGAATTGCACAAAATAACTTATTTACTTATATGAAATTATACCCAGTTTACAGTTTTAAGGATGAGCGTCAGTAAATCTTCTGCCCTATCCGCCCTTTGCTAACTTTCGCGGCACACGTTTTTCGCCGAAATTCTGCTCAAACAGTTGCGAAATATTTTCTGATAGACAAAATGGAATACTTAGATTATATTAAAACTAAATTTAATACCCAATAAAACATGGAATATATCTTTCATTTTAATTAAAAATGCTTTTGGTGCTGCCATCTGTTGACGTAATTGAACTTGGACTTGCAGACAAATGAACTTGAAGACAAAGCTGCAGTCCTCAGTGATGTACATTCAGATCCTTTATCAAATTTATAGAATGAGAAATTACCTTTCCGTGATTGCGGCATTATTATATATGATCTGTTGTATTTGATATTGTATTAGAAGGAATAGATATTTAAAAATGTTCATTAAAAAATAAAAATAGTCGGTATAAATTAAATGACGACAACAGATGGCAGCACCAAAAATATTTTGGATAAAAATGAAAAATATATTGTATGTTTTATTAAGTATTAAATTTAGTTTTAATATAATCTAAGCATTGCATTTTATCTTTCAGAACATATTTTGCAAGTGTTTGAGCAGAATTTTGGCGAAAAACCTGTACCGCGAAAGTTAACAAAGTGCTGATAGGACAGAAGATTTACTGACGCTCACCCTTAACTGCAGTGAATAACCTCGTCAGCTCATAAAAATTACAAAACCTTAATCTCAAGAATGGATTCGTCCTAATGAGGTTGGTTTTATTCGTTTTATCGTTAAGAATACACATGAACAAGCATTTAATTAAAACATTTCAGGATATTTAGTTTAATATTTATATCAGATTTCTGTGATATTGGGGCTATTTTGCAGAAAAAAAGATAGGTTCTATTTCTCCGAATCGTACCAAAATCTAATCAGCACCAGGATAACTCACAAGTGATTCCTTTACCAAAGTTTGTGACATTTGGTCCATTAGTTTTTGAACTAGAGTAGATACATACATTGCGCAGAAAAACATACCGACACACGGTCAGAAGTCCCTTTAAAATAGTTTTATCGTGTTCTAAAGTGCCCGAAACATCCCGATATCTTCGAAAACTCGACTTATTCCAATACTTTCCCTACATATTAAATACCATAGTAAAGCAATAAACTTCCGAACTTGAGACCCAAATCTTTTTTAATTTTGCGAGTTATTATTATTAACAGAAAGAAAATCACAGCACATCTCGTGAAAATTCGGCAGAAGTTCTTTGTTAAAGTTTAAGGATTTCTGTCTAGTTAAAACAAAAGCTGCTTTAAAAATCTTTAGCAAAAAATAATATAACACAAGGGTGGAAGACGCTAGCTATAAGTTCACTGTTTGTGGTGAAGAAGGGGCTGTTTATTACCTGCAAAATGGATTAATACTCTTGTTACTGTGTTGTATTCAGTTTTATACGAAACTTTCTAAACCGTTTTGCCTTTAAATAGAGCAGTAATGTGAGCTTTTCCAAAATGTTGGTGTAGTATGGTGCCCTTCAGCAGTAGCATCGACGGAAAAAAAAATTTGGATGAAGTTTTGTTAACTAAATATTTTGTTTTCTATTTTTTCCAAATATCATTTCTCCGAAGTTCAGTGGGTTCTTGGGTGGAGTTATAAAGCCCTATTACACGACAGTAATTTGGGACAACAAACCGTTTGCAACAAACGCTTTGGGACGTTTGCGACGTCACTCCACGCAGCACTGAACGAAAGTGACGTCACTCCCAGCAGCAAATGGGGAAGCTAAGCTTCTAAACATGAAAAATCAATTTTTAGTGTGACATTCGTGTGTTTGTCTGTCCGTCTGTGCAATGAATGTATCCACTCTAGCTCAAATACTATTTGACAAAAATTTTCAGAATTTTGTCACAAATAGTCACTTGTTTACAAATAGTCACTTGTGATTAAAATAGTGTAGATTAGATTTTGATAGGATTCAGGAAAATAGAACCGGTCTTTCTGGGAAAATGGTCCGCCAAAATCATCAAAATCTAAAATTTAAGACTAAATATGCTGAAATGTATTAATTAAATACTTATTTTACACGTGATATTTAACAAAATGAATAAGATCAACTCCATTACTCTAGAAAAGAACATTCTCGGGATAAAGGTTTTTGTAATTTTCAGGAGTTGTCGATATTTTTCACTGTGCTTCAAAAACTATTCGATGAAATTTCTTAAAATTGGTGAGTTACTTGAGGATGATACCCATAGTGCTGATTACAGTTTAGTGCGATTCGAATAAGACTAACTCCATTATTTTAGGACTAACCCTTTTCGGCATATTTATGTAATTTTGTAATTAGTTTTATGTAATTTTGAGGAGATGGCGATGTTATATGTAAAATGCATTAAGTTACCTAATGAAAATAAAGGCGAATTGAAACTATAAACTGGATATAATATCAAATTAGTGTTCATGTCAATTTGAGCAATACAACTCAATTAATGAATTATGAATATATTAGGAAAGTCATATGCTGTCCACAGAGTTTCATATTTTTTACTTTCCTTATGTACATAATGTATAAGGAAAGTATTGTGACGGGGTCGAAAATTCGAAATCGAGTTTTCGACGGGAGAGCACGTTTCAAGCTTCCCTGATCACGGATCAAACATTTTTGAAGTGATGTGTGTGTGTGTGTGTGTGTGTGTGCGTGCGTGCGTGTGCGTGCGTGCGTGTGTGTGTGTCAGTGAATCTGTGGAGACGATAGCTGACGACCGAATGAACCGATTCGAACGAAATTTGGTACAAAAATCACAATCCGTAAACACTGGAAGCATATTGTTTTTATACGCAATCAAATGTTCAGAACACTCCTAAATTTTCAAGTGCATATTTGAAAAAATCGTCAAAATATCAAAACCGCTAATAAAGTTACGCGAATAGACATTTCTTATGTAATTCTTCATTAGAAAACGATTGACATAAATTTTAGAACGCTAACATGAACCGTTCTCGAGATATTGCACATTTTTCAAAAAAAACTATCAAAAAGTTATATAAAATTTAAAAAAATATTTCCTGTTGAGAAACATGTTCACTTTTCATATGGTCATATGTAATACTATGCGATGAATTGGATGACATCATTCTCGTGGATCTAGCTCGTTCCATTCATGAACAAAGATACTTTGAGTAATACTTTTGTATTTGAACGCCACTAGTCATTTATCTGCTGTAAGAATAACTTATTTCTCCGTCCATAACGCTTGGCGAGATTTTGGCGACGAATTTGGCGGAATGTTGCCAACTTGGCGACATTTTTAATTGTTGCCAAATTAACAAAAATCTCGCCAAATGGATAAAAATGACGCTAAATCAATGAAAATGACGACTAATTGAAGAAAATTCAATATCTTGGAAAGAATATAAGTATCTACTGTAAGAATAACATTTTTTTTAACTGTAAAAGTTGTAAATTCATTGCATTATATAGGGAAAGTCATGTGTTGCCCACATCAGATTTTTTATTTTTTTATTTCTTTGTAGCAACGAATTATGTGTTACATCATGTGTTATGCATTATTTATGATATCTAGGAAAACATATCAAGTTAAAGCAAAATTTATGCATAGTGTGTGAGCAGAAGATAGTCTAAAAAATGTGTGGCACATTCAACACAGGGATTCTAACAGTGTTATCGACGTTGACGAAATATGTGCGCTGTGTTTTAGTTTCATCCACCACCCCGAATTTATGCAGTTTCTTAACTTTTGTAGCAGCAAAGTACAAAATATGTAAGTCAAAATGTGTAAGTTATACTACATGTAAGTCAGAAAAAACTTAAAACAAGAAATTATAGGGACTTGAGTAATATAAGTCAGAACACGCATTTTTTAAGTCCGATAGAAATTGTTTGTCCGATAGAAAATTGTCCGACAGAAAAGTCTGCAAACCCCTGTCCAGTTTATGCAAAACCTGATCCATTGTGAGGCGCTTCAAGATATATAACCATCTGGTTATATATTTTGATGTAAAATATATAACCAGAAGGTTATATATCTTGTTATATAATATATATATACGGCTTCGGTATACTGCTTATTATCAGATAGAAATTTTTTGTCCGATAGAAAATTGTCCGACAGAAAAGTCTGCAAACCCCTGTCCGGTTTATGCAAAACCTGCTACATTGTGAGGCGCTTCAAGATATATAACCATCTGGTTATATATTTTGATGCAAAATATATAACCAGAAAGTTAGATATCTGGTTATATAATATATATGCGGCTTCGGTATTCTGCTTATTGTCAGAATTTTTATAGTTGAATTTATTCACATTTTTACCCAATGCATTTCATTTAGCGAAGAAATTAATTGTTTTAGACTTTCTTGTA